>CM019153.1:4581284-5115685 GCA_009733165.1 Naja naja
TATATATATTGTTTTCGTAGATTTTCACGGGTAAAGGTATGTAGTTTTGGTGTATTCGGGTCTTGTCCTCGTGTAAGATTGAGAATACCTTGGAATGTTTCGACAAATCTCATCCGTCATCTTCAGGCTGGTGTCTTCAGCTGCGTTCTTCTGGGAGAAGTGTGTGATAGTGGCTGTTTTCCCTTTTAAACTCCAGAGTTGGCTGTGTTTGTTACTTCTTTGTTGTTGATGGAGTTGATGTATGCAGATTGGATGGCTTTTTCCTGAGACCCCTGTGTGGCTGAGGTGCTGGCTGTGTGTCTCCAGCCTTTTGTGTTGTAACGACCTGGGTAATGGGCTGTGTGATGACCTTCTGAGTTCTATTGTTGTAACATCCTGGGTGTGGTGCTGTAATCTCCTGGGTCGTTGTCTGTGTTGCAACCTCCTGATGTTTTGTGTTGTAATCTCCTGAATTCTGTGATGTAGTATCCTGGGTGGAAGGCTGTGATATGACATTCCAGGCCTTGGTTTGGCTCCGAGTTTGAGGTCTGGCTATGTGTTTATAGCGTGTGCCAGTTTGCTTAGTTTGGGGGTCGGAGGGGGGTGTAGCAGCTGGTGTTGCAGCCATGGTCTAGTTTCTGGATGGTGGTTGCCTTTCATCTGTGGTGTGGGCTTGGGTTTGAGTCTGGTGAAGGAGATTGGTGGTGGCATCATGTGTTACACACCGGACCCAAAATAACACATGATGCCACCACCAATCTCCTTCACCAGTTTACACACCAACCAGATCAACTTCTGGTCAAGCTTTCCCTCTATTCAGTGCATGGCACTACCTTCACATTTGTAGAATCTCATCCAATGGCCTTCAAGCTTTTGTCAATGCCTTTCTTCTTCAAGAAATACACCAGATTATCTGCAATCACTTGAGCAGGTTTTCCTGTTTTGAGCCTTTCTTTGGAATGAAATGATAAAGATATTTTCCACTCAGCTCACTGTACACAGAATAATGTTCTTGTTTGATGGTACTGGGGAATTGCTGATCTGAATTGTTGGCTTTCAGCACAACTTTAATTGCATCTGTAAGGGTGTTGAAGAAGATGCATTCTATTTCGCCCTTCTTACCAAGCTCATCGAATTCTTTATCTAGGGACTTCATTTTTTTTCCTGGGCTCTCTTTTCTTTATTGTAGTCAACTATAAGTCTCTTGACTTCTTTGGTGATCAAGCCAATATCTACGAAGGCCGCTGTGGTAATGGCATAAAGACCAACACTGTATCTTATGTTCTACATAGCAACATTTGTTATTTCTAATCTATTATATTCTGTCTTCTGTCTTTTGAAGTAAAGTGCACGCGTGTTTGGTCTAAGACCTCTTCATAACTTTCATCACATTCCTCTTCATCTTCATCATCAGTCTTCTGTCCTTCATTTTCATTGTAAGAGATAATTATTTCATTTGTCAGTATCAGAATGTCTTGAATATATCTCTGCTTATATTTAGCGATCCTTTGTCTCACATCATCTTGCCACTTGTGCCTTTTGACTAATCAATTCTGCTCAAGCACATCTGGCAAACCAATCTGGTGCAATCCAAAAGAACCAATACTGTCTCTCTAATCTTTATGGAATCTTTATCTCTTTAGTGCAGATACACTTAATGTGAGCTTCTGTCAGTTTGTCACATTTCACAGTGAAAGTCTCTTTGACATCTAGCTTTCCTCTACCAAGAGATATGTTTTTGAATTGATTCCAGCTCTCTTGAATGTTGTTCAAAATTGTCACTTGTGAATTTAAAACAAAATAAATGTTTGCTCATCCCCACTTTTTTGGATATATGTGTCAGCTTGGAAGCCATTTTTCTTTGAGGCTTCTGGGCTGCCATATTCAATACCTGGGAATTTGGGAGGGGGATTTCAAGGAGCAGTAGAAGACAACATTCCTTTCTCAGAAAGTAAAGGACATATTAACCTGCACCTGGAGGGGAGTGACTGGGGGTAGTCTCCAGTTGGAACAAAGTAACAATTGGACCATGTAATGGATGCAGGGATTGGATTTTGAGTTTTCTTTGAGTTAGGGAAAACCTGGAACTCACAGATTTGGGTTTTTCCCAGATATGCCAATATGATATCTCTAATAAAATGGATCTTTGGGAAGGCGATGTTCTCTGAGACTTTTTCTTTGGACTTTGTTACTTGGAACACTGACATTAACCTGAATCTCTAAAACTTCAACCAGCTCCCTGAAACCAGGAGCTGTCCAAGGTCCTGAGCCCTGAATACTGATCTGCCTAACCGGTGGTGTGAAGACTCAGGGAAGATGGAGGAAAAAGTTATTGTCAAAGAGGGAGCCATGGGGACCAATATGGGGTCCCTCGTCGAGACCCTCTACTCTCCCTCTGAAGGCATGGTGCAAGCAATTGAAGCTGCCAAGGCAGAATGGTGACAAGGTGCTTGGCCCAAGGAGCCAGAGTCCTGGCAGCTTGGTCAGGCTGACCCAACTCCAGAGATTGGAACAGAGATGAGGCCACCTGAGTACTGACCAGGAACCAGTCCGATGAGGACAACCCGAGGTCCTGAGTGGAGAGAGCTGAGACCTTTGGGGTTTGACAACTCCCAAGATTGGAGCCTGCTACCTCTCTCACAGAGCCAATCATTGACAGGTCTACTGGAGTGTTTTGAACATCTTGAGATGGGCAGCTACACCCTGTGAGCCCAGGTCAGCCAGCTGAGATAAGTCCTGACTCAACCCACATTCACCTTCCTGGATCCAGGGTCAGCAAGTGGCTATAGTGCGGCAATGGCATCCTTCTATTCAGCCAGAGAGGACAGAAGAACATGCTTTATACAGCTGGCCCAACCTGCCGGAGATAGGCAGCAGTCACTAAGTTAGACTTGCAGGAAGTTTACTACTGGGTTTGGATCAAAGAGGGTGATGAATGGAAATCTGTGTTTAATTGCCCTCTGGGATGTTTCCAGTTCCAGGTGCTCCTTTTCAGTCTATGAGGCAGTCCCCTGCAGTGTTCATGTAACTGATCAATAAGGTGCTACATGACTTTTTGTACAATGGAGTGTTGGTATACTTGGTTGACATTTTAATATGTACTGAAACTATGGGGGAACATGTGAGATTGATGTGGGCATTCTTTAAAAAGCTCTGAGCCGCTGAACAGTATGCAGAACTTTCCAAGTATGAATTTCACCAAGATTGATTACCTGGGTTCATCAAATGAAGGAGTGGAAATGGACCCAGAAAAAGTAAAGGCAATACTAGAATGGGCCCCTTCCCCACACTAGGGGGCAATTGCAGAGCTTCCTGGGTTTTGCCAATTTCTACCAGCAGTTCATCCCTTCATTTGCAAAGATTGCATTGCCAATAACCAACCTTTTAAAAACTAAGGGTGAGGGGAAGCTGAACTAGAGTCAGCCATTTAAGTGGACCATGGAGTTCAAGCAGCATTTGAAAAATCAAATGACTTTTCACAGCAGAACCCATGCTGAAGTATCCCAACTCAGACACGCTGTTTGTAATTCAGGCAAACACAAGCGATGTAGCTGTGGGGGTGGTGTATTGCAAAAGAATGTCTGGAGGTTGCTACAGCCATGTTCATCTCTAAGAAACATACTGAGACTGAACAGAGGTGGGCGATAGGGGAGAAGGAGGCACATGCAGTGCGGTGGGCTCTACTTACTTGGCAGCATTTCCTGGAAGGGGCAAAGGCCTCATTTGAGATATGGACTGACCACAAAAATCTAGAAGCCCAGAAAGGTATGTGCAGGCTATCCCCTAAACAAATCTATTGGGTGCAATACTTTAATCGGTTCAGTTTCATCCTGTGTTATGTCCCAGGAGTGGAAAATTTTATGGTGGATGCTTTGTCTAGGTTGCCCCAATACAGCAGTCCTTGTAAACACTAGAGCTCAGGGGAAGAAGGAGCCTGAGGTTCCAAATGAACTGCATGAGAAGCTTAAAGAAGCACTAAAGGTTGATGAATGGCTTACTACTCATAAAAGTGACTGCACCATGCGTGTTGGATTGGCTTAGGTTGGAGTCAAATTATATATGCCCTCAAGCTTGAGGAACACCACACTAAAGGGTGCTCATGACTCTAAGTCAGCAGGACATTTTGGATTTGTAAAAACCCTGCACTTGGTTAAGAGGCAGTTTGATGGCCTTCCTTGAAGAAAGACATTGAAAGCTATTTGGCCAGCTGTCCAATTTGTGCAATGGCAAAGAGACCACCAGGGAATCCCACAGGGCTTTTACAAACTGTGGAGAGCCCCCAGGCACCATAGAAAGAAATATCAATGGACTTTATTGTGGAATTGCCTGAAAGTGGGGGGAGCACTGTTATTTGGGTTGTTACTGAACTTTTTTCAAAACAGGTGCACTTTGTTCCGGGTTGAGCCTTCTCGAGAACAGGCGGCGGTTTGTGATCGTCCTCGACCGCAGCCTGGCTCTTCGTCGGAGAGCCCGATCCTGCAAGGTTCGGGGCTGAAGCTGCTCGTAGGGGCGGCGAGAAAGGAAATCTGCCAGCCAGAGTGAGGGGAGCCGCATCTCCCCTTTTGGTCTGGTCTCTTCCCTCCGAAGACGTTAAGAAGCGGTGGTCAAAATGGCCACCTCGAAGAGAAGGTCTCAACGGACTAAGATTGGTGCAGGAGGAAAGAGAGAAGTCGACAGCAGAGGAACCGGGAGTATCGGATGGTAAGATCAAGGCACCCGGGATTAAGATAAAGATGAGTTTTGAAAAGAGAAACAGAAGCGGCGCAGTTCCAAGTGAAGAAAAATAAGTAAAATATTTCTGACAGCTATAAGGGGCTTGAACCGGGAAAGGAAGAAGCCAGCGTAAGAACTTAAGTTTGGGGCTTGGAAAACTTTGATTATCAAAATAAAAGGAAAGGGTTAAGACTCTGTGCAGAAAGTGCCACTTTGTGGAGAAAATTGGAAGCTAAAGAAGTAAAACTATCTTGTTCCTTTGTGGATTGGAGTTGCTACATTTTAAAGAGACAGGACTTATAGAAAGTGAAAGCTTGAATACACAAAGACGGATTGCGGACTGATTGGTAATATTGATATAGATTCTGGACCTGGGTTAGGATCATAGAAAATTTAAAGAAGAAGAAACAAGGAAAATTAAAATTTTGGTGGTCATCAAAGAATTAAAATGGAGTTTAAAAGTATGAAAGAATTGTTACAGGAAGTGACTGAACTAACTTGGCATGTTGCAGAAAATATGGGCATTCGGGTGCTGAATAAAGAAGAAGAAGCCGTGGAAAGGGTGGAGCCAGAGCAGGAGAAAGCCATTTTAAAAAGACAATTAATACAAGATTAATACAAATAAAAGGGAAAGGAAGGGTGGCTAAAAACGGAACCTAAGAAAGTATCTAAAAAGGGAACATTTACGAAATTAAGCATGCCAGAAAGGTTCAGAAGGAAAGGGAACAGAAGGTAAAGAGAGAAGAGGATTCAAACTGGATAGAGAAGGGGAGAGCAGGATAATAGGGAGGAGAAGGAGCCAGCACAAGCGAAAGCTATTTAAAGACATTAACACAAAGATTAATACAAATAAAAGGGAAAGGAGGATGGTCAAAAAATGAAACTTAGAGGTAATTAAAAAAGGAACATTTATGAAACTAGGTATGTTAGAAAGGTCCAGAAGGATAGAGAACAGAAAGGTAAAGAGAGAGGGGATTCAAACTGGATAGAGAAGGGGATAGCGGGATAAAGAGAGGAGAAGGAACAAGAAACAAGAACAAAAGATAGAGATATGGGAATTACATAACAAGAGAGAAACTTGTTTGCATAGAGACAATGGCTGACGTATTTAAAGGGGTTCTGCATGAAGAAATGGTAATAAGAATCTATTGTAATTATAAAAGTGTAAAACAATAGGGGTTACTGACAATTTTACTGGTAAAGGTCACATTTTTTCATTTCTTATCCACAAAGAAAGCTAAATGATGATTAGATGAATTGAATTAATTGAAATGATTTTAGAAAGTGCGTAAAAATGGGATTTGTCAATAACCAAGATTAGTTATTTTTATTATTATCTTGGAACCATAAATAAATTTTAGGGGATATGTGTTGCAGAACCCAACCGATTAGAGATATATTGTAAGGGAGCTTTTTTCCATTTCTTTTTCTTTTTCTCTATCTTTCGTTTTGAAGGGAATGACTATGATTATGTTACTATATTAACCACTGAGGTGTCACTTTCAAAGTAGTAAAGGGGTGCAAGTCTAGGTTTCTTTTTCATTCTTTTTAGTGTTAACATGGGTATGGATTTAGAATTATGGTGAGAATATGTGATGAAAGGGCAAATCTGACGGACAAAAGAATTCTGTAAATGATAAAAGAGTATTAACAATGTGAAGATAATTAAAGAAGACATGGATGAACTTTATCTTTAATATGATGGGCAAATATATTGTTATTTGTAAGATTTATACATGAAGCTTTTAAAATATATATGTATATTTGCAATTAACTTGAAATGAACTGGGGGCTATACAGAATGAGATTAAGATTTGAGATTAGGATTAATTTTTTGACCCTTTGTCCGCTAAAATGGAATAGAAGTGAAGTCAAATGTTTAAAAGGAATATAGATCTACTGTCACATTTGCATGTAAAAGTGATGACTCGGGAACATGCTGTCTACTGAAAAGAGCTGTTTTAAAAAATTGTTAAAAATTGAATAAAATTTGGTTAAAAAAAAAAAAAAACAGGTGCACTTTGTTCTCTACCCCAAGATTACCTCTGCAAAAATGTTAGCTAAATGTTTCGTACAACACATGTATAGGTTGCACAGTGCATCTGAGCACATTATTTCAGATAGAGGAGTGCAATATACATCACAGTTTTGGTGGGAATATTTGAAGCTGTTGGGAACCACCCAGGGCTTAAGCCTCCTCCCATCACCCCCAGAGGTGGTATTCAGCAGGTTCTGACCAGTTCTGCAGAACTGGCAGCTGAAATTTTGAGTAGTTTGGAGAACCAGCAAATACCACCTCTGAATGGAGATTTTATAGTGTCCTTCCCCTGCCATGCACACCAAGCCACGCCCATAGAACTGGTAGTAAAAAAATTGAATCCCACCACTGATCACCCCCAAACTAAAAGGACATGTGAGAGAACCAACTCAGTCCTGGAACAGTACCTCAGGTGTTACATTAATTACCAACAAGATAATTGGGCTAACCTTTTGCCTTTTGCAGAGGTAGCATATAACAATTCTGTGCATAGTAGTACAAGTTTCACCCCATTTAAAGTGGCCTCTGGTCAAGACTTTGTAGTTATGCCAGAACTGCCTCAAGAGAAACCACATGTTAGTGGAGTGGATAGCCCCATTGAACAACACTTGGTCAGTTGCCTGTAAGGCACTGGAGGAAGCACATCAGGCACATAAGAAACAAGCTGACAAAAAAACATGTGTGAAGCCAACAGATTTTAAAGTAGGTGATAGAGTTTACCTCTCCATGAAGTGCTTACAGTCCACCTAACAATCAAAGAAACTGAGTCCTAAATATGTCAGCCCATTCCCAATTGTTAAAGTAATGAAAAGTCACGGTACAACTGGAGTTGCCTAAGAATCTTAAGTGTATTTTATTTATTTTATTTATTTTATTTTATTGGACTTATATGCCGCCCCATCTCCGAAGACTCGGGGCGGCTCACAGATTAAAACATATAAATACAATAAATAATTAAAAGAAATTAAATCACTAAAGCCCAATAAAACCCAAATTAAAATTTAAAACTATCCCACACCCCCCGGCAAGGTGATCACAGCCCGACTTGGTCAAATAGCCAGGTCTTCAAATCATGGGGAAGGTCGGAGGTCAGGGGCCAGGCGGAGGTCCAGAGGCAGTTGATTCCATAAGTCATTCTGTGTTTCACTGCTATTTATTGAAACCTGAAACTGTGTCGCCCCTTCACCCTGCACCTGACACCTCTCCTGTGCCCACTTTAATTGAAGGAGAGCAGCATTTTGAAATTAAAGAAATTCTGGATTAGAGGAAACATAGAGGGAAGATCCAATACCTTGTTGCCTGGAAACATTTTTCCCCTGCACTGTCTGAATGGGTGGATGCTAAACATGTCCAGGCACCTAAATTCCTCCAGATCTTTCATTGAAAATAACTCCAACAAACCCTGAATGAATTGCTGTCCTTGTTGAGATGTGTTGTTTGTTTTACTTGTATAAATTCTATCTGTATGGCTAAAGCTTCTGTTACAGGGGGGGAGGGGGCTGAATGTCAGCTAGCCTGCTGCTTGCTGCCATGGAAAAGGGGGGAAGAGTCAGAGCTCTGAATATCTTTGAAAAGTAAGTGAGCGAATGGTGATGGGGGAGGGGGTGGGGAGGAGATCATGGAACCTGGTATGGTGGAAGGATGGGAGGGTATTAGGTGCAAGCCTGCTGCTTGCTGCCATGGAAAAGGGGAGAAGGATCAGTGGAGAATTTCTCATTGCAGCTTTGCAACTATGGTCTGGGCTTTGCTTATCTCTCCAAGGTCATTTCTTCTAGTTTCGGTATGCAGCAGCCCTCTGGTTGCCTAGCTACAATGCAGTTGGGCTCTACAGTTTATTTCAATTTGCTGTTTCGTGTGCTTCGTCTCAGAACTTGCCTGAAACTTGTTGCTTTCAGTTCATTCGTAGTAAAAGTACTTTTCTCTGAATCTATGGAGCCAAGGGTTTTTCTTTCCCAGGAGATGGACAGAGGCAGCCCTGACAGGGAGGGTTGGTCTGCAGCATCCCTGTGGTCAGTCATAAGGGTGAATGACCATGGGGGCACTGCAGGGTGTATAACTTTAAAACAGGTTCATATTTAGTTTTTTTTTTGTAACTTTGAATGTTTGCTAAATGACCTGTTGCACCTCAAATTGTACCTCTGGTTATACTGTATGTTTGAATTATGTCACTATGAACAGTTCATCTAGTGATCCAACAGCGATTGAGACAGAAAATTGTCAATACAACTTGATCTATTTAAGAAGGCATCATGCCCCAAAAGACACTGTGAGACCTTCTGACTAGTATCATTAAGATACATCTCATTTCAAAGAAGCAAAGTTATCCATCTTATACTCTTAAAAATAGACAGATCCATTATGTACTGCACATGAATATCACAATACTATCAGCTCACATACATAACCAGGTTGTTTTGGGTACTAACTAATGAACATCCAAATAAGCAAAATGGAGAAAATAATTCTTGAATCTTTTAAAAAAAACCAATGATCCATAGTAAATGAATAGGATAAAATGCACAATGTATTACATTTAAACCTTCACAGAGGTATCACACATTAAAGATAATAGAAAACAACCTGCTTTTTGATGATACCAGCTTAATTTTATATGTGTCTAGATGAAGATGCCACATAGTGATGGTTTTCTATTCTGAGTTAACACATAACGTTTTGTTTGATGGCTCAAAAAATTGTACTGGGTGAGATGAGATTTAAGCTCTTGAGCAGAAGACTTAAATAGGCACTCACATGGCCTTTTCTTCCCCTCACACATTTAATTTTAAAATATCATTTCAAAGATTTCTTCAGAGTTGAAGACTTGATGATGGTAAAGAAGGAATGTCAGATATTTAGGAGGCAATCTGATGCCAAAACAGAATAAAATCTGCTCTTTGTACCATAAGTTATAAATGTTTTTTCTGCCCCCGCCCCCACAATGACTTTTAGAGAAAGATATTGAAGAAGCCTAAGAAGCCTGCTCCTTATTTTATTTTTTATTTTTAATTACATTTATATGCCGCCCTTCTCCGGAGACTCAGGGTGGCTTACAATTTTTGGGATACAACCCAGTGTGCTCAGCAATAGCCTTCATTCCATTGTATATGCCTGCTTATTACTAAGCGGCATTTTTACAAGGTCAGCTAATTGCCCCCAACAATCTTGGGTCCTCAGTTTACCTACCCCGAGAGGATGGAAGGCTGAGTCTACCCTGAGAGGATGGAAGACTGAGCCTGGTGGGATTCGAGCCTACAGCAGTTGTAGGCAGCTGGAACTTAAGTGCAGGCAATTAACAGCCTGAGCCACCAAGGCTCCTTCTTACTATCCCAAATGTTTTATTGCAAATATTAAACTTTTTCAGTAGGTTCAGTGGCAGATAGCAATCACTATAGGCTACCACCTCACCAATTATGCAAAGAATGTCACAGGATTTATAGGCAGGTTGGGATTTGTCTCTATCTCAAGTGCATGTGTCCAGGAAAAAATAGCAAAATACTATTGGTGTACAGAATTTGTCTGCCTGCCTTCATTTTGGCTATAAACAAAAAAGTGTGCTGCTTTGAATGACTAATATTGAAAGTATAAGAGGAAAAACTACATTACTCCTGAAATTGTTCTCTAAAGATCAGCATCCACAGAGAATACAAGTATGCACAGAATGTATATCCACATCAAAGTTCAATAAACTGATTTAAACACAGAATCTTCAGTTTTCAGTGCAATCTGAAATTTAATGTCAAAAAGACACAAAAAGACATTCGAATAGTGCCTAGAGTACTTCCAAACAGTCCATTTGGAATTTGACCTTATATAAATGAAAAAAACCCACCAAACAAATAAATGTGTATGTACATGCATACAAACACTCAAAATTCAGAATGATCTTGACAGACTTTAGTATTCGGCCCTACCCAACAAGAAGGAGTTCAGTGGTGAAAAAAGTAAGGTCCTGCATTTAGGTAAGAAAAACCAGATTCACAGGTACTGAATAGGCAGTACCTGACTCAAGAGTAGTGCCTGTGAGAGGATCTAGATCAGGGGACTTCAAACTTGACAGCTTTAAGACTTGTGGATTTCAACTCCCAGAATTCCTCCTCCAGTCATGTTAGCTCAGGAATTCTGGGAATTGAAGTTCACAAGTCTTAAACTTGCCAAGTTTGAAGGCCCTTGATCTAGATGTTTTGGTAGACCATCACTATGAGTCAGCAGCTGCTAAAAAAAGCCAACATAATCCTAGGTTACATCAACAAGTATCAAGTTCATGGGAAGGGATAGTACTGCTCTATACCACACTAGTGAGGCCACGCTTAAAATATGCATCAAGTTCTAGTCACCATGATACAAAAAAATATTGAGGCCCTAAAAAGAGTTCAGAGAAGGACAATAAAGGCAATAAGGGGTCTGGAGTTGAAGTTGTATGATGAACAGCTAAGGGGACTAGGTACGTTTAGCTTAAGGAAGAAAAGGCTTCAGGAAGCTATAATAGCAATCTTCCAATGTTTGAAGGCTATCACAGGGAAGAAGGGTTTGATTTAATCTTTACAGCACCTGAGGGCAGGACAAGAAGCAATGGGTGAAAGCTTGTCAGAGGAGAACCAACTTGGAAATAAGGAGGGATTTCCCGACAGAATGATTAATCAAACAAGCAGCATGCCTCCCATAGTTGTGGGTGCTTTGTTGCTAGAGGTTTTTAAGAAAGGATTGGAGAACTATTTTGTCCAGGATGGTATAAGAACTCCTGCCTTTGGCATAAGGTTGAGCTAGAAGAACTTAAAGGTCCCTTCCAGCTCTATGACTCTATGCTTCTATAACCTAAATAAATCAACTCTAACCATCCATGATTATTTTGGCATTTACAATGTGCAGCTTCACTTTAGCAATTGATTAGTTACAGCTTTCCTCATCTTTGTTTACAACTTCCTTCATCCTTGTTCTACAATGAGAGGATAAAGTCCACTACCACTTCAGCCTACCCATGTGCTAAGTTGATTTCTTTGACCCAGAACTCTATATTTAATTTGATTTAGTATAAACCAATAGCATAAGGACATGGTAATTTCCTGTTGCTGTACAATTTGACTGAAATTTAAAAAAAAAGAAATTCTATATGTACATGCATTAAATGGCCAAGCTTTGTTCCCTACAGTGTGTTCTAACCTGAAACAAAACTGTTGGAAAATACATACTGAACACTCCAAATGGCTGCTTCAACCTTTCAAATATTAGAACATTTTGTACATCCTAAATTAATAGATCACACTAAACTAAAATGTGTGTGAGTAGTTTGTGATCCAGGGCATCTTATGAGCTTAGCTATAATAGTGTAGGAAAGTGAAATTACAATCCTGCAAGATATCTTAGGCTTCAGGAGGAGGTGGTGATCATCAGTACAGCATGGTTCTCATTATAGAAAATGCATACACAAGTACAGTAAGTAAAATGACTGTGCATGTGTGTGTTTAAAAAGTTTGACAGAAGAAGTGGAGAAGTTAAAAACAAGAAAAAAGTACTGATGCATAGTAACTGCCATTTTTACAGATAATAGCACCATTGAGCTTAGTGTTACATTGGTAAGTAAGTGAGAATGGATTCTGCCACTTTTGGCACATCTCTTGGTGGGTCTTCACAGAACTACTGTTTCTACCTCTCAATTTTTAGAAAGCAGCTGGAATGTTTTTCACTACTGCCAGCCAGAGGTGGTATTCTTCCGGTGTGGACCGGTTCAAGTGAACTGGTTGTTAAGATTTTGCACAGTTCAGAGAACCAGCTAATCGCACCACTGGCTGGCTCCACCCCACCCCTCCCTATCTAGCCTTGCCTGCCTTGGCCAGTGGCTAGAGTCATATCTGTGCCCAGCTACTCTCTAGCTCTTTCAATCACTTGTTTGCCCAGACCATGCAGCCCAGCTGATCTCTGTGCCTCATCCACTTGCCTGCCTTTGCTGTGGCCCACCACACTGGCCACACAGCCCAGATGATCTTCACACCTCGCCCATTCTGCTCGCCACGGCTGCCACAAAGTAAGGCACTTTGCTGAAGGGCCACCTCAGGGTGGACACAGTGAGGCTAGGCTGCCTTTTGAGCTTGGCATCCTCTCAAATGCTACCTGCTCGCCCTTCGCCTTGGGTTGGGAGATGTGCCAGTTCCTGCCTCTGGACTTCCCCAGGGCCTACGGGCAGATGCTGCCTGTACACCTCAGGTTGGGGGATGTGCCAGGTCCTGTCTTTCTAAAGGGACATCTCCCTCTTATTGCGCCGCTTGGTCCCACATGTTTCCACCATGGTCTCACCCTTTGCTGAATTGTCTCACTTACCCCCGTCCCATTTCCCCTACTTCAGAGGCCCCTTACTCACCCTCCCCACTTCTTCCCCCAATACCGCCTTTTTCTTCATTCCATGACTTTACCTTCCTTCCATGGCTGGTGGCAGAGGGGAAGGTGAGCCAGGGCTGAGCTGGCGCTGCTTGGCTCCCCCTCAGTCTGCATCTCACCCCCCACTCGGATACTTCGCAGTTGCTGGGCCTCACCTGCCAGCAGGCAGGACACTGGTGACCAGGGAGTATGAAGCTATGCCACCTGCATCACCCCTCTGCCAGCTGTCCCTTTCTCACCGGCCCATCAGCCTGCATGCTTCAGCGAAGGCCGCCACTGTGAGAATGATGCAAGCCCCATGGGTTGGAAGGTAAGGCTGTCAGTGGGGAAGGAAGATCTGCTCCGGGTTTGCTGTGCTGCACTCAGCCGAAGGGCCGCCTCAGTGGGCGAGGACACAGTGAGTCTCAGCTGCCTTTTGGGCCCAGCTTCAGTTTCCACTGGGCCCCCGGGTGGTAGGCCTGAGAGAAAATGCCTCCCCCAAGGGTCACCCACTTGCCCATCCACAGGCTGGGCTGGCCTGGAAGTGGCATGTCCCCCATGTCATGGGCTGGATGCAGGATCTTTGGCAGAGGGGAGGGCAAGCAGGTGGCATCCTAGAGCAGGGCCTGAAAGGTGGCCGAGCCTTGCCCTGTCTCCCCCATCAAAGGCAGCCATTCAGCTGAGCTCACCAAGCCTGGAATGGATCTTTCTTCCCTGCCATCAGCCTTACCTTCCAGCCCTTTAAGGCTCACACCATTCTCATTGTGGCGGCCTGCATCTCAGATGTAGGTGGGTGGGGGGAGACAAGTAGTGATGGCTCAGCCCTGGCTCACCTTCCTCTCTGCCACCAGCTGCAGAAGGAAGGGCAGGGCAGGAAGGGATTGAGAGCCACCTCCTGCCCTGCTAACTTCTGAAGGCATTAAAACTCCAGCTTTCCTGTCCAGCCCAGGGCCTTGAAACTCAGACCCTGGCTCTTCTTCACAGGTGATTTCCACTTGCCCAAGATGACCACAACAGAAGCAGGAAAAGCACATCAGCTCCAATATCTCTTTTGGAGCCTGAGCGTCATCCTGCAGTGCTCTGCACATGCTTGGGTGCACTCTCTTTTGTCCCACTAAGCCACCCAGGGTTGCTTGGATGGTTAGCAGCCGGCGGGGGGGCGAACAGGAGGTGCCTGCTTGCTTTGTCCAGGGTGCCTTTCACTTTCTCCAGCCTGGTTCCACCATCTCTGGCTGGCCGCCAGTGGGCAGGAAAGATAGGAGAAACAGTGAAGGTGACAATGGCACTGCTCTTTTCTGCCATCTGCATGCTGCTGGGCCTTTTCTTTGCCATCAGCGGGGTGGTCAAGCTTACGGACTGGATTGCCAGTTATCCCCATGCTGGTAAGTGGGGAAGCCCGTGTGGGCCACCACTTGGCGATGCAACCCACAAGTGGGGAGGGCAGCTGCAATCCTCCAGGCTGCCACGTGTTTGTGCCCACCCCAGCCTCCAACTCAATCCTGATCTAGTGACCTAACCAAATCCCTTGCCAATCAGAATTGCAGGGGATCCTCTCTAAGGAAAGGCCTGAAGGCTGCTCATAAGCAATCCTTAGAGAAGCTGTGCAGAGCGCTTTGGTGCTACTTGGTGAGCCCAGTTCTCCCAGTTATTTAGGGAGCTAAATAATTGCCTTGCAAAGGAAAAGCTGTGCAGCTTCCTTGGCACAACAGTGCACACTGCCTCCTGCATGCAAAGGGCTTGTTTGTTTTCTTGAAAAGATACTCCATTTTCAGAGCAGGGATTCCATTTTTTTGCTTGCCTGCCCTGGCATCTCTCTCTCTCACACACACACACACACACACACACACAGGGGAGGAGGTTGAATCTTTCTTTCTTGAATCCCACCACTTCTGCCAGCCAAGTATGATGAGAAGTGTGTGACTCAAATCAGTTTTTTTCCACCTGTCCAATAATTTATTTTTATTTATTTCTTTTGTCAATCACTTACAAGGATAAACATAGTTGTGAATACATGAAATGAATACATATGAGAAAAATAAAAGAAACAATAGGACAGGGACGGTAAGCATGTTGGTGCACTTATGCACGCCCCCTACAGACCTCTTAGGAAAGGGGTGAGGTCAATAGTAGACAGTCTAAGGTTAAAGTTTTTGGGGAAGAAACCACAGAGTCAGGTAGAGTATTCCAGACATTGACCACTCTGTTGCTGAAGTCGTATTTCCTGCAATCAAGTTTGATGTGGTTAACCTTGAGTTTGTATCTATTGTGTGCTCTTGTATTGTTATGGTTGAAGCTGAAGTATTCATTGACCGGAAGGACATTGCAATGTATGATTTTATATACTATACTTAGATCAGATTGAAGATTGTAGTTCTAGGTTTTCTAGGTCTAGAATTTCAAGTCTGGTGGCATAAGGTATTCTGCAATGAGTAGAGGAGTGTAGAACTCTTCTTGTGAAATATTTCTGGACTTTCTCAACTGTGTTAATATCAGATATGTGTGGGTTCCAGACTGATGAGCTGTATTCGAGTATTGGTCTAGCAAATGTTTTGTATGCCCTAGTTAGTAGTGTGATATTACCAGAGAAAAAGCTACATAGGATTAGGTTAACAACTCTTAATGCCTTTTTGGTTGTGTAGTTACAGTGGGCTCTAGCACTTAGATCATTAGAGATGAGTATTCCAAGGTCCTTGACGGAGTTTGGATCATCAACAAGGTCTTGACTATTCAGCTTGTATTTTATTTTCTGAATTTTTTGCCAATATGTAAGACAGAGCATTTATTTGTTGAGATTTGAAGTTGCCATTTGTTTGACCATTCTGATACATAGTTGAGGTCTTTTGAAGGGTAGCAGTATTGTCTGTGGTGTTGAATAGCTTTACATCATCAGCAAAGAGAACACAGTTGCTCTTAATATGATCACAGAGGTCATTTATGTAGAGTATGAAGAGAGTTGGTCCTAGAACACTGCCTTGGGGACACCACTGTTGACAGGTACAGAATTTGATAAGACGCTCCCAATTTCGACCATTTGTTGTCTGTTTGACAGGAATGCTTCTATCCAGTTATGCAGTTGTCCAGAGATACCATAAGATTTTAGTTTTAGAGTAGTTTGTCATGTACCACTGAATCAAGGCTTTACAGAAGTCTATGTAGATTGTGTCTATTGCTTTGCCCTGATCGAGTTGTGTAGTCCATATGTTTTGCAGTGTAAGAGTTGCAGATTACAGGATAGTTTTTTCTGAAACCATATTGTTTGTTAGAGAGTAGGTTGTTTGTCTCTAAGTGGAGGATAATGGATTGGTTAATAATTGATTCCATGACTTTACAGGTGATGCAGCATAAAGAAATTGGTCTGTAATTTTCAATTAGACTGAGGTCTCCCTTTTGAAGATGGGGGATGACCGTGGCTTGTGACCATAGGTTTGGCAAGAAGCTGGTCCTGAAAGATTTTTCAAAGATTATGCTTAGAGGTTTGGCTATGGCAGCGGATGGCTTTTTAAAGAAGTAGGCACATATTCCATCCGGTCCAGTAGATAGAGATGGTTTTAGATTGCGTAGTGCTTTTTCAACATTGTCTTCTGTAAAATTGATATGTATTATATCATTGTAGTTGTCTGTGGTTTGACTAGGAAATACTGGGCATGAGCCATTGCTGTTTACAAATACTGAGCCAAAGAATGTGTTAAAGAGGTTGGCTTTAATGGTGTCGTCATTGCAGTCTGTACCATTAGGTCCTTTCAGGGGTGGGATGGACCTTGAGTCTTTTAGTTTGTTGTTTACAAAATTGTAGAAAGCGGTGGAATTGGTGTGTAGAAGGTTTTCCTCTTGTTTAATGTGATAATTGATGCATTCAGTCTTTATCTGGTGGCATAAATTTTTGTATCTGATTTTGAAGTTGGCAGCATGACCAGATTTGTTTTTCCACCAAAATGGTCTTTTTTTGGATTGAAGTTTCCTTATTGTTATGGGTAATCTGTTTTTTCTGGTTTTGGGAGTTGTTATTGGTACATATAGTTTGATGACTCTTTGGATTTCAAGTAAAAATATGTTGTAATGGTCTTCAACAGTATTGCATCCAGTGAATAGAGATTGCCAATCAAGGCATGAGAGATCATTGTCTATAAGATCATAGTTGCCTTTTTTGAAGTTATAATGGGGATCACATTGTTGTGATGATTTTTGTGCGGACGTATGTTGAGACAAAAGTCAATCATGTTGTGGTCGCTGTTGGAAAAGGGTTCTTTAATTTGTATTCCATAAATTGAGTTCAAACTATTGCAGATGAGATCAAGGCAGTTGTTAAGTCTAGTATTGTTGGTTACTAGTTGTTCCAGTCCTAGATTTGTTACAGCATTGTAGAAGGTTGAATGTATGGATTCAGTATTACATTCATTTAGGGTCCAGTTAATATGAGGTAGATTGAAGTCACCAAGAAAGATAAAAGCATGTGGGCAGGATGATGCCCATGTTAGTAGTGAATTTAGCTTGTTTACATGTCCTATGTCATAATTAGGGGCTCTGTAACATAGGAAGAATCGAAATGTGATATTTAAGGACAGTTCACAGATGATGGTCTCAGGAAGAGCAAGCTTCTGGGTGACTTGGATGTTTTTTAGATGTAAGGACTTTTTATAGAAGATAGCAACACCACTTCCTCTATGGATTTCATGATCTGATCGGTAAACATGATAGTCTCTTACCATGGTAATGGAGTCAGGGAGAGATGCATTAAGCATAGAATGTAAAGAACTACATTAAATCGGCACCCTACTCCATCAATGTTTAGTTCAAGTTGTTCATTTTCCTGGCATTTTTCAAAAGAATATTCTCAATGAAGGACAGACAGAAAGCCTGGAAGATTGATTTTTTTTTAAATTTGTTCCAATTGCATTAATAGCACCTGCAGCAATGACAGCATCCTAGCAAGATGGTACACCAGCTGAACCTCAATAGGAAGGAAACAGAGATTGGCTCAAGTCCAAGAAAGCATGATGACATAAATTTATTTCTATTACATTTTAAATCATTGTTCTGCTAAGTTTATATGTCATTCCAAGCATGGCAGATCAAAAACAACTTCAATAAACAACTAAAATACAACAGGGGGAAACTAATGTACATTTTTTCGTGTTGCAAAGTATCATCATGGATCCACTGTAAGCTCTGCAGCGCATTAACTGTGCACATATAAAGGCCGGCTTTTTTGAAATTCTGGCTAAATCACAGTTGAGCTAGAAATAAATTATCTCAATTTCCATATATAGTATAAATGACAGTGAGATCACATAGCCATGGAGTTGCTTCTGGGGTGATTCTAGTTGAATGAAAGTATGCCCATTTGTTATGCACAATTGTAGCCTCCCAATGTTTAATAGGAGGACTATCTGTGGGAATAGCTGGATGCACCAGAATAAGGGATAGAGTTAGTGCAGCCTTTTTGAAGTGAATGTAATCTCAACCATTTCTCCAGACAAATCTTTAACTTCACTTGTTTCCTGTATTTGTTACTTACCTAAATCTAGTTCCACATGCACATTATGCCAATATAACTTTCTAGTCTATTCACAAGACATACCTGAAAGATCAAATTGTACTGTGAATGTATCATGTTTTTACCCATATCAAGGAAAAATCTTTTGAGGGAATAAAGAGAAGTAATAAGAATATGTAAGAGTTTATTAATTCAAAATATTGCAAGTAAAGAACATTGTGTTTGACTTCTCTTGCTATTTTTGGTAATTGTTCAGCCAAAGTCCTCCCACACTTCAGCTTATTCTATTCCTGTTTAGCAGAAGTTGTGAAGTATTTTAAAATTATGTAAAACTATAGGATGGTGATAGATAATGAATTTCATTACACAGTGCTATCACTGCTGAAGGTCAGGTCTGAATTTGACACCGTTATCATCAAGGTCACTACCATTAGAGATAGAATTTGATCTTAAAAAGAATAGAACAACTGTTACTTCAAAGTAAAAAATATTGCTTCAACTTGATAATGTGATCCTGACTGTGTTTACTCAGAAAAACTAGGGATTTGGTGGATACTATTTCTTAAGAAATGTTATTAGGTTTCTGTCAGGTCTAGTCCAAACAACATAGAACAATTCAGCCAAAATTCAGTTCTTTATTTGAGGTAATCCTCAAAAGAGAAGTTCTCAACTCACAACCGGTCATTTAACAACTGGCATCAAAATGGATCATTTATGGGGATAGTACATTTCCAGCCATTGAAAAATCCCATTTATACACACTTGCCATATTTGTACTTTGAGCATTTGGCCAACTGGATCACTTTTATGACCAGTTGCAGCATCCCATACTCACATGACTGAAAACTGTGATGCTTTTTGCTGGTTTCCAATGTTTATTGCTGGAAACTGACAAAAAGACCTGCTCATTCATTTAACCATGTGATTCACTTAAAAAGCACCATAACATGTTGAAAAATCAGGTCCAATCACCTAAGTGCTTACCTTACAACCACAACTTATGAGTGAAATTCATTATTGTGATTGTAAGTCAAGGACTACCTGATACCATTTTTTAAACTTCCATTTCCTACTGCCCTTCTAAGGATAGGGAGCACAAAGAAAATAGTGACCTTCATAAAATTTGTTCATTTCCTATTGAGATAATAGTAGATGGCATGACCAATAATGTTCTTTATGTTAACTGCCAAACAGCATGGTCCTAGCAATTTCCATCAATATTGTGTCTATGGATGAAGAGTTAATAAAAAGTACTTCTATATACAACAGTCCTGATAACAACTTTCCCTGGGGTTATTTGGTTTTAAGGTATTAAAGTAACATTAATGCTACATGTACCTGGGCCTTGACAGTAAGCACACAGTTATATATGTGAGCAGCCAAGAGATGGGTAATGGGAAGAGGAGGGACAAAGGACAAGATTAAACAACACAAACACACACAGCTATATGAACATACATAAATACACATATATACAAATATTATAGGAAGCCCCCTCCCCAGATTCTTTATTCTTAATATTAAGAGGAAGAATATTGTATTTCCCCAAAGGAGAAATGGAGAAACATTCTCTTAAAGGCAGAAAGCAGCCCCCGTCTTCCTACTATAGAAAACAGCCTCCAGCAGATACCTGAAGTCTTTAGAGATGGATATTTGTGCCTATTAAGAAATCCCGCCCAGCCTACTCACATAAAAAAAATGCCTTCAGCCCATCAGCCACAGAAGGGATTAAAAGTAGAAAAACAAAGACTCCTAAAATCTCCATTCCCCACCCAAATTCTAAGGATTCTAAGTTTCTGGAACCCCAATAAACCTTTCCATGCTGTCAGCCTCCATTTTATTTCCAACACCTTTCTCCCAGCTTGAAACTGGGCCAGATTTTTCTTCCAACAATATATGCATATAGGATTAAGGCAATCTTTTCATTTTCAACATAAATTGACTAAATTAGTAGACCAGCAAAATACTGTGAACATAATATACTTAGACTTCAGCAAGGCATTTGACAAAGTGGTATTCTAACACTTCGGCACAGTTCAGGCAAACTGGTAGTAAAAAAACATCTACCAGTTCAGCTGAATTGGTATTTCTTTTTTCTTTTCCTCCCAACAATCAGCTGTTCTGATGATCAGCTGTGTCGGGATCCTCCCGGTCTTACTGCTTCACCCAGGAGGCATTCCCTGAGGCCCCGGAGGCAAAAAAAATGGAGTGCAGGAGGCGGGGTGCTACACACACAAAAAAGCTATTCCTACCCAGTCACATGGCCACTCCCACCTAGCCACTCCCACGTAGCCACGCCCACAGGACCAGTAGTAAAATATTTGCATCCCACCCCTGAAGTAGACCACAACCTACTTCTTTGTAAGCTAGAAAAAAGAGGGATAGCTAGCATCACCACCAGATGGATTCGTAACTGGCTGACAAACTGTATTCAACGAGTAGTCCTTAATGGGTCTACATCTACTTGGAGGGAAGTAAGCAGTGGGGTATCACAAGGTTCCATCTTAGGCCCAGTACTCTTCAGTATCTAAATGGCTTAGATGAGGGAATAGAAGGGGAACTTACCAAATTTGCCGATGATATGGAGCTGGCAGGAATAGCTAACACCCTAGAAGATAGGCTTCAATATTTGAGGTGCTGCCACAGAGAGGAGGGGGTCAAGCTATTTTCCAAGGCACCCAAAGGCCAGACAAGTAATAATGGACGGAAACTAATCAGGGAGAGATTCAACCTAGAAATAAGGAGAAACTTTCTGACAGTGAGAACAATCAACCAATGGAACACCTTGCCCTTGAAGTTGTGGGAGCTTCATCACTGGAGGCTTTGAAGAAGAGATTGGACTGCCATTTGTCAGAAATGGTATAGGGTCTCCTGCTTAGGCGGGGTTGGACTAGATGACCTACAAGGTCCCTTCGAACTCTGTTAATCTGTAAATCTGTGTATCTCTTGCCTTCCTTTGGAATCTAAGTTTGTAAGACTGCTCAAGCTGGGCCCAACCATGCTCTGTTCTATGCTGCCATAGTAACAGTAAAAGAACACCAAAATGAAGCTCTTTCTGATTAATGTAATTACACAGCAGGCATATATAATGCCTTTAAACATAGTTCTTTTTGTGCATGAAAAAGAAAGATGAAATCTCAGTAATCTATGTCACATGTTCCTAAGCTTTGAGAGGAAAATACCTTTGGAACATATACATGTGCTGCAGTAGATTTTATGTATTTATCTTTGCAAGCATTTTTGCCTAGATAATTAAAGTATAAACAGATGACTGGTTCGGTAGGCGAAAAAGCAGGCTTGAAAAGAGACAGGGACCTTGCCAGCATGTCTATAGAGCATTCCAATGAGTATCAATAGCAATCCCATACAGTTACTGATCCAAACTTGTGGGTCTACATACAAAGTGCTAAATTAACTAAGGTTTTTCAACCATACAGCATTCCAAGGCTTTGACACCTCATTTGCTAAGTATGCATGGCCCTACTAGAATGTTCTTTACATGAAATTAAGGAAGTTCGATTGTTTACTTAACTATGTGTTTAAATATTTTCAGACTCTAAGGAAGGAAATCACACTTTTTATGAGAATCTAATAGGCATAATAAGCAGCTCTGGCTGTTTCTTTCTCACCTCTCTATCATAAGTTATATGTGCTATGCTTTCTAGGAATTTTAAGATTTCTTTTCTCCACATATCATTGGATTGGCATTGGATTGACAAAAGTTATCACCACATATTTCCAACTACATTTCCCATCACATTTATATTTCTGACTCCAAATTTATATTTTTCAGGACTGCATCTTTGTAAACTTTTATTCCTCAACATTTTCTTCTGTCTCTTTCTGCACTTCTGTATTTCCTTCCAAGTATCCCAAGTCCTCCTACGATAGTAGTGTAGATTTTCACAGCTGGCTCCTCCACCTATTAGGAGAGTACTCCATCATCAGAGGCTTTGTTAATAATAAAAAAGATACTTTTGTTTGATAACCTTTTTCTCTTATCATGATTTTGCTATGATTAATGCACATAAATGTTGTTAAATTTGCATGACGCTTCATTTACATGAGGTTATGTTATATGCAAAGTGGAGTCTGATGTCAGACTCCACTCATTGGTTCAGCCACTGGCGGGAAGATTGAGTCCCCGTCAGTGGCTGAAGTGTTGGACAGCACCAGCTATAAAAAGCCGGCGCTGGCCGTGTTTGTTTGCTTTTGATTCCTGCTTGAAAATAAAGAGTTTCTTCGCACTCCTGAGTCCTACTCCTTCCTCATCTGCACTCATCTAACACTGACAATGAAGGTGGGATACTGAGGAAGACAAGGACCTCATGGGCACCATGGCCATTTTCCAGCTGAACTGCAAATTTGATCGTTCCAACCAACAGTGAACCAACATGGCCCACCAACCCCTGTCGATCCCATTCAAGCCTACAAAAGAGAAATGGTCCTTGTACATGGGAAGATTCAACCTAAATCTGGAGGTGAACTGGATGCAGGCAGCATCCAATGCAAAGAAGAAGGCTTTCTTCTTAATCTATTGCAATTCAGAACTCTATGAACTAGTTGAAACCCTCGTTGCAGATGAGCTGGCAAATGTCACCTGGGATGAGGTGCAATGAGCATTGAAGGGGCATTTCGAACCTACCCCATCGTGCCTGGAAAACTGGAACAACTTCTACATCCGGAGCCAAAAGGAGGGGGAAAGCATAAATGATTTCGTGGCCACATTGAGGAGACTATCAAAGAACTGCAAGTTCTCAAATGCTGAAGAAATTATCTGGGATCGACTAGTCCTCGGCCTCAGGGACTTAACCTTGCAGGAGAGACTGTTTGCAAGGGAGGATGTCGCATTCAAGGAGGCCTTGGCAAAGCAAAAGCCATGGGAGCCTCCAATTGTTCTGCAGCCCGAGTCAAGGGCAGCAACAAGGTCCATGCCATCCATGCTGCAAGGGGGGCACCGCGAGTCCATCCCACTCTGCAAGCAGTGACAGTGAGGTGGAAGATGTCCACCGGGTTAAATCCAGCAATCCCGGAACTGTCCAGGAAGCCAAGCCTTGCAGAGGCTGCAGAGGGAAGCATCCCCGGTCTGTCTGCCATTTTAAGAAGACCATCTGCAGGTGGTGCGAGAGGAAAGGCCACATCGCAGAAGTCTGCAGAGCCAGCCGCAGGGCATACTCCCCGACCAGGCAATACAAGGGTCGGAAAACATTTGGTGCAAAATTCAAAAAGCAAGATGGCACCCGGGAGGAAAAGACCCTCCATACAATCGAGGGCTATGCACATGCCCATGTGGGACACACAGACACTTTTGAATCCCACAAGATCCTCACCAAGGTGAAGATTGATGGAACCCTGTGCCCGATGGAAGTTGACTCTGGGTCTTATATTTCAACGATTTCCTGGGCGGCTCTCAGAAGATCAACCCCCACATTAGCTGGAGCTCCAGCCACAACAAATAATACTAAAGGACTACCAAGGCTACAAAATACCGGTGCTGGGGAAGAAAACCTGCCATGTGGAATATGGGGACTTCTAGGAACCCTGCCACTGACCATCCTGGATCGAGATCACCCCAGCCTCTTAGGGAGAGAATGGTTCATGCCGCTGCAAATCAGCCTCAATGGCATCCATGCAACGGCAATGACCAGAGCAAACAACGAAAGCAACATAGACGTTTTGGAGAGGCAATTCCAGGATGTCTTCAGCAGTGAACTGGGCAAGTATAAGGGGATCCCTATCAGTTTTAACCTCAACCCCAATGTAGCCCCTATCAGACTGAAGTCCCAGAGAGTCCCTTTTGCTCTGCAGCCCAAGGTTGAAGAGAAACTAGACAAGCTAGTAGCTCAAGGATCCTCGAACCAGTAGACCACATGAGGTGGGAGACCCTATAGTGACCCCTGTGAAGCCCGATGGGTCAGTCAGAATCTGTGGGGATTACAAGAGTACCCTGAACCTCGCACTGCACCAGAGCGCATATCCAGTGCCAGTGGTCCAGCACATATTACATTCCTTGGGCCGGGGCAAGATTTTTGCTAAATTGGACCTAGCACAGGCATACCAACAATTGCCTGTGGACTCAGCCACCACTGAAGCCCAAATGATCGTGACCAACAAGGGTGCATTCAAGTGCAACTGGCTGCAGTTTGGGATTAGCATAGCCCCCGGCCTTTTCCAAAGCATAATGGAAAGGCTGTTACAAGATCTGCCGGGAGTAGTCCCCTATTTTGATGATGTAGTAATCTCGCCAGAGACAAATCCCAGCTAATGAGAAGGGTCCAAATGGTACTAGAACGATTCCAAGAGGCTTAAGTTAAAAAGGGACAAATGCTATATTGCTGTGCCGAGCATAGAATTCTTGGGTTTCTTAATCAATGGGTCAGGCATCCGACCCATGAACAGCAAGATGAAAGCAATTAAGGAAACCCCCACCCCACAGAATAAAGCTGAACTCCAAGCATTCTTGGGTTTACTAAATTTTTATAACATGTTCTTGCCACAGAAGGTGATCATAGCAGAACCACTCCATAGACTGCTGGATAAAAATACAACCTGGAAGTGGGGGCCCTCCAAGGATGCTGTGTTCTCCAAAATAAAAGACATTTTAACATCTGACACAGTACTGATGCAATATAGCGAGATCCTGCCTCTATGGCTAACCTGCGATGTATCACCATATGGCATCGGGGCAGTACTGAGCCATAGACCACCAAATGGAAAGGAAGACCCCATAGCCTATTATTCTAAGACTTTGTCAAAAGCCAAGAGGAACTATGGTCAAATAGACAAAGAAGCCCTCGTTGCCGTAGCCAGAGTAAAACATTTTCATGAATGCCTCTATGGCAGACACTTCGAGCTGGTCACTGACCACAAGCCACTGCTTGGCATTCTCTCAGGAAACAAACCCACACCCAACATCTTATCACCAAGAATGGTAAGATGGACAGTTTTCCTGGCAGCTTATAACTACAGCCTACTACACAAGCCAGGAAAAAATATCCCACATGCTGACGCTCTCAACAGATGCCCCCTACCAGACCTAGTGGAAGACCCAGCCCCAGCAACTTCCATATTCCTCGGAGAAAGTCTCAAGCCAGGTTTACTGACAACAGCAGACACCACGAGACTCACTGCTAAGGACAAGACATTGGTGTGAGTTTTGAACTGGGTATGGCAGGGCTGGCCGAACAAGATGGAAGGGGAGGAATTCATGCCATTTAGAAACAGACAGTTAGAGCTGTCAGCATTAAGAGGGTGCTTGTTATGGGGGGACAGAGTGATTTACCACAGCCATTAAGAAAGAGGGTTTTGGGACTACTACATGAAGGGCACCCAGGGATAGTGAAAATGAAGGCCCTAGCAAGGAGCTACATATGGTGGCTGGGAATAGACAGAGACATTGAGACCTGGGTTGCCACATGCCCACCATGTCAGGAGTCCTGACCTGCCCCTCCCTCAGCACCCCCCCCCAAGTGGGAAAAGCCTCGGCACCATGGGGTTGCATACACATAGACTTTGCAGGACCCTGCCAGGGACAAACATTCCTAATCGTGGTCGATGCCTACTCTAAGTGGTTGGAGGTGGTCATCATGAAATCCACAACAACCGAGGCAATGATCAGAGCATTGTGGAAATAATTCACCACACACAGGCTACCGAACGTGCTGGTTTTGGACAATGGCCTGCAATTCACAGCACAGCAATTCAAAAGCTTTCTCTCTCAACTGGGGGTCCAACATGCCCTATCAGCGCCGGCACATCCAGCGGCAAACAGGCAAGCAGAGAGGATGGTCCAAATGACCAAAAAAATATGAAAAAAATTAGGCCCTGGCAATTGGCAAGAAAAAATCAACAAATTGCTGCTAACCCAAAATATAACATCAAGCTCAGCAACAAACAGAAGTCCAGCAGAAATGCTCATGAACAGAAAATTAAGGTCCGCCCTGGACAGGGTCCACCCAAACTACACAAATGACACCCATCTAGAATCCACAGGAAAGTGCAGGACATTTGCTCCTGGAGTCACAGTGTATGCACGCAACTACACAGGAGAGGAAACCTGGGTCCCGGCAAAAATAATCGAAAGTACCGGACCCAATCATACAGACTGGAGGTAGAAGGGGGAAATATAGACCAATTGCAGGGCCGCATAACTGAAAACCCACACAAATCCGAACAACACAACACAACACTGGCAACAACTAGACCCAGGAGTTAGAAAACCCACAAAGGCCCATAATAGTAAGATCAAACCCAAACAGGATAGAAGAGAACTTATCTGAGGGTGGAGGAGTCCAGCATAGTACTTCTGAGGCCTCGAGCTCAACAGAAACTGCCACGCCCCCGGAAACTTTCCAGGAGCTTCCAAGGGTGGAGTCTGGAGCAGCGGTGGACCTGTCCGTTCAGGCCACTGCCTCAGGAACAACTGAACTGCACAGGCCCAGTCGCACTCGCAGAAGCCCTGCCTACCTGAAAGAGTACGTCTGCCACGTAGGTGGTGATTGGTCAGTCTGAACTAAGAAGGGAGGGGTGTTAAATATGGATGAGGCTTCATTTACATGAGGTTATGTTATATGCAAAGTGGAATCTGATGTCAGACTCCACTCATTGGTTCAGCCACTGGCGGGAAGATTGAGTCCCTGTCAGTGGCTGAAGTGTTGGACAGCACCTGCTATAAAAAGCTGGCGCTGGCCGTGTTTGTTTGCTTTTGATTCTGGCTTGAAAATAAAGAGTTTCTTCACACTCCTGAGTCCTACTCCTTCCTCATCCACGCCCATCTAACAAATATAATTAGCTCTTTGGAATACTTCTTAAATTTAGAAGTATTCCAAAGAGCTAATTATATTTATGTGCATTAAACAACACATTCCAATTATGAGTTCTGCTGAAATTAGTCAGATATTATTTATAATATTTGGTAAAAATAATTGTGGGAAGCTTCTCTTCCTAGAAGAATGAAATGTTTTGGGGAATATTAAAAGTGGCAAACTATTATATTTCCCCAAAGGAAAAATAGAGAAACATGCTCTTAGAGGCAGAAAGCAGCCCCAATTTTCTGCATAGTAAAACAGCCTCCAGCAGAAATCTTTAGAGATGGAGATTTTGCCCCCCCCCCTTTAAGAAATCTTTGGCCAGCCTATTCACAAACAAAACACCTTCACCTCCAGCAATGGGATTAACATTTACATCCTTCCCTGCCATCCAGATTCTAAGGACAGGACATTACTTTTATGACATAATAGGATTAAGTCACTACTATTAAAATAGAAAAAGACACCAGGCTCACTACATTGCACAATCCCTGCATCATTTCAGAAACTGTATAAAAATCTTTGCACTCATCAAGCTTATTTGTCAACTACCCCAGAACCACATGTCGTTGCTGGTTCTGCTCATCAATAAACTTTCTTCTCAATCAGCCTCCATTTTATTTCTTCCAGCTTGGAACTTAACCAGATGGATTTTTCTTCTTATAAGATGAACTTATAAGGACAATGTATTTATCTGTACGTTATACTAATCTTGATTAGCATTTGAATGATGTACATTCTATATTTAAGTGTTCTAATAAGTCACTTCCATCTCTGCTCCAAACTTCATTGATATCAGTAGGTCTCAATCACATGGAATTGGCCATAGTATTGTATTCTCAAAGTAAGAGGGTTTTACATAAATATTGGATTCAAATAAATGAGTAATATTTACCACAGCAAACAGACTATATCAGGGAGGTGATTCAAGAACAAAATAGGGCATTTGAGGGTATTTCAAATAGTGGGTCAGCTTCTTTTGCTCTTCCTTATTTCTTCCTTCAAAAATAAAAAGTGGGTTGCATGCTTTAAATTGAATCTGGGAGTCTATTTTATTGCTGCATTTGTTTATTCCTTAAAGAAGCCATTCTCAAAAGCAAAAGAGAATAAATATTTGCACCATTTCAACCATCATTCTGGGTAGAATGCATTGTCAGAGTGTATTCATGAACTGGAGTAGAATTTCAGCCAGTGAATAGGCATGACAACAGGCTAGCCAATGGGAGCTGAATTGGAAAGTGAAACAAGCTTTGAACTCTGAAGCTGCTGCTTGTATTTTTTATTGTAACTCTACCTTGTTGGAAGAATCTACTTTGATATTGTAAATTTTACTCATATTATTTTGTATATAAAGAAGTTAATGAATCCTGCTGAATCAGTCATCTGTGTGTGCTTTCTGGATTTGAATTTCTGTTGTAAAATCTAACATGCATTAACTCGGAACCACTGTACAAAAGCATGATATGTGCAGATGCATCAGCAACAACAAGATTTGATTACTTTTTTTTTTGCAATATTTTTTTTATTTCAACGAACATATCATTGTGTGAACAGTGGTTCTGGGGTGTCTTACATTTTAGTACAAATATGACAATATTCTTCGTATTTAATACCATTGACAATATTTTAAAATTTGATATTAATACATATATTTTGTTAAATTATCAATCATGATTATTCAATGTTACAGTATGTTAATTTTGTGTCAATCTCTATATTATTAACATCACTCCTCTTATTACTAATTATATATTAATAATCAAATTTGCAGTGTTTAACAAATTATATAATTCTGATAACAATTCACACATTTATATTAAATTATAATTTTCCATTGTTTGTCCCCTTTTTAATTTTTAATCATGCCACTGTTATTTTAAAAAAACCATTTCTAGTCACATTTGATGCAAGTAAAATAGTATTCATCATGTTTACATTTAACAAATTATGCAATTCTAATAATACAATTACAGTTATTTTTGTTAAATTATAATTGTAGCCTTTCATCTTCTTATGCCATACTTTATAGTATTATTTTTATGTCAATCCAATTCCATATATCATTCCCTTTTGCTACAGTAAAACATTAATATTCATATTTATTGCATTTCTTAACTAATAGTACACATTTATATAAAATCATACTCTCACTTTTTGTTTTTTTAACCATCATCTCTAACTCGCATTAAGGCTTTAGTTTACCACTTCTTAGTTTGTCTCCCATATTCCTCTTTTGAATTTTCGTATTGGTCTATCTCTTCTTGACCTTTCCTCTTAAACATTTCTTCCTTCTCTATTATGTTCCATTGTCTCATTTTCAAATTATCTACTCTCACTCCTATCTTTCTTCCAGATGATTCTCCTTGCCCTTCTCATTCCTTGCCCTTCCCTTATAGTACTCTCCCCTTGGTTTACATCGATCATTCTCATGTTTATTTTTCCCTTTTTTGTCCCCGATTACTCTTTCAACTGATTCCTCCTCTTCCTGGGCTTCCTGCTTTCTTCTTGTCATTTGTATCTCATTTCCCAGCTCTACATACATGCTTTGTATTTTATTCAAGATGTATTCACATCCCTTAAAAGTATCTTTTATTTCCTGAATTTCCAACACAATTTCTTTACAAATTCCACTCATCTTTGTTTTTATGCAAACCAGGCCCACTTTTCAAACTAAAAACTAAAAATCCAATATCCAATGTCCAGGAATCCAGGAATCTTTATGTCCCCAAATTAATCAGTCTATCTTTTTAGTTAGTCCAAATCGGAAATCTTCACAAATCCTTCTGCCAGTCAAATTTTGTATTGTAATTTTCAGGGTCTTTTAATAATAAAATTCTCTTGATTTTCTCATTAGACCTCCATAAACCAGGTTTTCTAAAAACCTTGGGAATATGTTGTTTCTTCCTTTGACAGCAGGTGGCGCTCCTAAATCAGTTTCACTTTGTCTTATGTTTTTTTTTACTTTTCCTGGATAAATCCAAAAATGAATATTGTATTCATTTTTATATAGAGTTCAGCACTTTTAAAGATGCCTGTCCAAAGCCAATCTCTATCCAATCTGACAATCCAAGTTTCTGTATTTTTAACGAATTTGCTATTTCTTCCTTCCTTCCATTTTTAGCACTTTATCAATTTACTCCAATAATTAAACCACTGCCACTTTAAATATAACTATGAGTCCACTTCTCTGAATGTTCTTCTCAGGGTTGCATTTAAAATACCAAGGATTGTTCTCACCCAGTTCCATACTGTCACTAACTCCACTCCTGCACTCTTCTTTGTTATGAAGCTGCTTCTGCCTGTATGGTGGCCATCTTGGCTACCTCTTCTTCACACCGTGGCATAGAGAGTAATAGTCTGAGGGCTCTACAAGGGAGTTGCGTTCTCCCCTGGAACCTCACCAGGCACCTCTCCTTTGCTTCACCACCCCTCCAGGGTGGTTTTGGCTTATTCTGGAGCCCATGAACATGAAGAAAGCCAGCGCAGGGACGGAGAGCTCCATTCCCTTGCTGCTAGTGTTGCCGCAATGTCACTTCTGGTCCAACAAGATTTGATTAGAAGTGGACACTTTTTTTTCATTACAATGAGTCATGGCTCCTTAAGGTTGAGAAAAGTATTTCCTCCAGTTATTAAACAAACTACTTCAATATCTTCAAAACCTTGCATTAGAGGGAACATTTTGGTATTAGCCTTCAAAATTGCAGACAGTAACATGCTGTGACTAAGAAACAGGACTTGAGAAAAGGTTTTTAGATAGGATGGTCAACATTTATATATTCATTCAGTTACCTATAATTTAGACATTTTTCAACATTAAAAATAGCATGTTTTACTTCCATAATTCTTTAACAACTGTAAGGATTTGTGTTTTTTGTTTTTCTATGGAATTATTTAGAATTCTCCTTTTTCCTTGCCTATTTATGTTTTTTAAAAGTTGAGTGACAACCCTATTCCTCTACACACCCATCTATGTTCAGCATAAATCTCTCGATATTCATACCTTTTAGCCACAAATCTGATAAAGATGAAAAGTCTCAAAAATACAAAAATAGCTGCCAATTATTGCTCAGCACTACAGATATGGTTAACTATAAGGGATTTGTGATAGCAGAACATTCAATCATAAATTCTCTGTAGGAATAAAGTAATCTACCAATTTTGGTTTCTATGTTATTAGAATTTATTAAATTTCAAACTGTGTCTAAACCTTGTTGAAGAAATTTGCCAATTTGGTGAAGATTTTATTTTTTTGAAAAAAGGTGAGGTGAATGTCGACTGTCCAATTAGTAATCCCAAAACAAGGAAATACTCTTGGGAGAATTGAATTTGCAAAAGTAAAACTTTATTGGATACACCATGTTGGTACTGAAGAAAAAACCAGCTCTGGTTTCCCATGCAAATGCTTGCCCAGTTAAACAATTCTTTCTACTTCTCCCCATCCCTGGTTGATCACATTGTCCCATTATGAGATGGTCTTTTGTTATGAGAACAGTCCACCTGTTTCTCAAGCATCTGCAGCAGTGACCTTGCTGGCTCCAAGCTCTCATGATCTCTGCATACATTCTCCACATTCCATCTCCCTCTCCCCAGTTCATTGGCAAGTTGAAAAGGTTTGAAAGAAGCAAAGAGGTTCAATTTTGACATGCAAACCCCCTGAAGGAACAGGGCACATGGAAAATATTAAACACAAATTAATTATTTTTGCTTAGGTGGTCTTAGCCTTCACTAATCTCTTTGGTCACTTGGGGCATTTTGCATAGAATCTTTCTACTAACTTATCTGCACTAATATTTTGGGCATCTACCTGCTCTGCCTTGGCTAACGGATATCCTTTTCACTGTACTAAATATTGTAATTTCCCCTTAAAATATCTTGAGTCCAGTATCCTGTTGATCTCATAGTGTCTTTCCCCCACCACCACTACCATCAAAGGAGATGACACTTTGTCCATGACTGGCCTTAACTTGGAGTCTTGGAAGGGCTTCAACAAGCTATAGTGGAACACTGGTGGACTTGCCTGACTATGTTAGGCAATTGTAATTCCACAGTAACTGGGTTTATGATTTGAATAATTGGGAATTGACCTATGTACTTAGGACCCAGTTTCTTACAAGGTTGGTTCAGCTTTATGTATTTCACAGACATGTAAACTCTCTCCCCAATTCTGAACTTCTACTGAGGGGCTCTTTCTAATCTGCATGTCTCTTTTGCAATTCCCTGGCCTTATTCATGGCTTTCTGCATGTTTCTCCAAGCAGCTTTCAGGGTCTCCATCCATTCAGCTATTATTACTCAGGGAGGAGGTTCCCTCAGAAATTCTGGCATTGGTACAAATTCAATCCCCCTGGTTACTTTAAAAGGGTGAATCTAGTACTGGTATGCATTGAACTATTATAAGCCACTTCTGCAAAAAAGTAGGAGTGCTACCCAGTTAGTTTCCTGATAGATTACATAGCAATATAGGTGTCATGCCCCTGTTGGAGACTGACTCCGAGGGAGAGGAGGAACAGCTGACAGGGAGTGGAAGTGTGGCTCCAGAGGTTGTGGAGGAAGCTGGGGAAGGGCACAGGCCAGCTGGGCAGTCAGAGAAGGACCCAGGCCCATCCCTTCTCCATCCTAGAGCATGCAGGGAGGAGAGGATAAGGGAGAAATGTGAATGGCATGGTTTATGGGGGAGGAAAGGGCCTTGATCGCCTTCATGGGCTGCAGCTGTGAGAACTGGTTAAAAGGACAGACTGAGCGTGAGCCAGTGCTGGAAACAAAGCGTGAAAATATTTCTAGTCTGTCTGTTCTTACCTGAGTTTGGCGTCCTTCCCAGTGTGTATTTCGATATCTGGAGATGTCTTCAAGCCCTTATCTTGCCTGATTCCCTTAATTGCTTCAGTGTGGTTTGTGTTGTTTTTTCTATTTATAATTTATAGGTATTTTTAGTTTAAATGGCATTTCCTCCTTTTTGCAACTGCTTGTGGGGGAGTTTTTTTGTTTCCAGTCAAGGATATTTGGAGCTTTGAAGCCAAGTTGAAGGAATTAAAGGGACTTCGCCTGTTTTTGTGCCTGTGTTGATTCTGTATCCCACCCTGGATCATCACAATAGGTATTGTTCCACTATTTCATTAGTTTTTTTCTGCCACCCCATTGGTGCATGGATGGAACCCCAAACTAAGTCCCTGAGCTGACTATTTGCTTTAAGAACTCCCACCAAAATTTTGGTGTAAACTGCAGCCCCCAATCTGAAATGATGCATCTTGGGACCCCATGCAGCTGATTAATGTGCTGCACAAACATCTTGGCCAACTTCTGGGCTGAGGGAAGCTTTGGGCATGTGATGATGTGTGGTTGTTTTGAAAACAGGTCAACCAGAGTCCAGATCTCGGTATTCCCATTACTCTCTGGCAGCTCCACTATGAAATCCATAGTGATTTCCTCCCATGGTTTGCTAGGTTAGCCACCAGCTGTAGCAACCCAGGGGTCTTCCCTGGCAATCATTTCATAGATGCACATACTGAGCAGTTGGGTTACATTATTTATTTATTTATTTATTTATTTATTTATTTAGATTTATATGCCGCCCCATCTCCGAGAGGACTTGGAGTGGCTCACAGAAAGAATCAGGATACAAACAGAAATGCAAGAGAGTGGGAAAGAAAGAAAGAAAAAAAACACCAACTTCAATCCAGGCCGGCCTGTTCAAACAGATGAGTTTTAAGATCATGGCGGAAGGAACGGAGGTCAGGGGCCAGTTGCAACCCCAGGGGCAGTTGGTTCCAGAGGTGGGCACTCCCACAGAGAAGGCCCTCCCACAGGGGACTGCCAGCCGACATTGTCTGGACGACGGCACCCCGAGGAGGCTCTGCCGGCGGGAGCGCAATGGACGATTTGAACATAGTTCTCTATGTCCTTCTTAATCTTGGGTGATCAGAATTGTGTTTTAGCCAGATGAAGGGTTTTTACAAATCCAAAATGTCCAGCCAGTTTTACATCATGTATCCTTTGTTGGATTTGGGTCCTCTGGCTGCCTGGAACCTACAGCTTGTCTCCCTTCCACACCAGGTCCTCCCTCATCATCAGGTTGACTTTCTGAGCCATTCATCTTCCTTCATGGCCTTTTAATATATATTTTTTTATTTTTTTATTTAAAAAGAAAACTATTAAAGATTAAAAAAGAAAAACACTATGTACAATACATCGAATACAACTTTACGTTGTAGACAAAATCTATATATACAAATACATAATAGATAAACATATAAAACATATGTTTCTGATCAACTAAGATGGTGTGATATTTTCTTGGTAATAATTTTACTACTATTTGTTTCTTAATTTAATAAACATTCTTAATTTAACCACTCAATTCATCAAAACCATATCTTTTAATTTCCTGGGTTTTTCTCTTTAATCCACTTATACCATTTATCCCAAGCTGTAATATATCTTGAGTCTTCCTTATTCCTAAGTTTTTGTGTGAGTAGGTCCATTTCAGTGCAGTCAAGTATTTTCTGAGTAATCAAATTATTGTTGGCATTTGTTTGCCCTTCCAACACTGTGCCAACGCAATTCTTCTGCTGTGATTATATGGAGAATTAAATATTTCATTTCATTTGCACAGTCCCCTTTTAACATTCCCAACAAAAATATTTCAGGTTTAAATTCTAATTAAATACTTGTAATTTCCTTTATCCACAGTCTAATTTTTTTCCAATTTTTTTTACTTTTTGGGCAGAGCCACCAAGTGTGGAAGAAGGTGCCCCTCATTTGCTTACATTTCCAACACATCAGACTCATGTTTGGGTAAATGTTAGCTAACCTTGAAGGTGACAGATACCACTGGTAACACATTTTATATTGATTTTCTTTATAGATCGCCGATTTTGTTATTTTGATTCCAAATTTTTTCCCAATCTTCCAAGTTAATATTGTGCCCTACATTCCTTGCCCATGTGATCATTGGGCCTTTAACTATTTCTTCCATTTTGTATTCTAACAGTTAGTTATACATTTTTGAGATTAATTTTTCATCTGTTCCCTCCAATATTTTATCTAATTGATTCAGTTTTATCTCAATTCCAAACTCTTCCATGTCTTTTTTACATCTTGTCTTGAGTTGTAAATATGGCCACCACTCTATTTTCATCCCTTGCTCTCTAATTTCTTGATTCATCATTAATCTTCCTTGGGAATTTAGTACATTATAATACCTAATTTTTCTTCCAGTTCCTAATGCATTGGGGTGGATCAATGTCTCCATGATGGAAACCCATCCTGGGATCTTCATATAATGTTTGTGTTTAATCTCTTTCCACACTTTTAATAATGAACATCTAATTATATGCCTATTAAAGTGTGTATAATCAAGAAATTAGAGAAATTTCCTGGGTTCCACATGAAGGCATGCCACCCCGCTTCCAAATCATGCCCTTCTAGGATTAAAACTCTTTTGTTTCTCAAATTGGCCCAGTCTTTAATCCATGTTAAAATTGCCACTTTATAATATAGTTCCCAGGCAGGGAGCCCAAATCCACCTCTGCATCTTCCCTGGGGGGATGGGTTTTTAAATTATTTTAATTATTGTAAATTTTAGTTTTGTAACTTTTTGGGCTTGTGAATTGGTTTAATCTCTTTTTAATTATTTATTGTCATTGTTTTTAGTTGTGAGCCGCCCCGAATCTTCAGAGATGGGGTGGCATACAAGTCCAATAAATAAATAAATAAATAAATATTATTTTGTAAGGAGCTTAATTTTATTCTAGGTTTTTTCCCTGACCAAATAAATTTCGTAGCAATTTTATTTAATTCGTTAAAAAAAAATTTTAATCTAATTTAATTGGAATATTTTGAAAGAGAAATAATATTCTTGGCAAGATATTCATCTTAATAGTCGTTATTCTTCCTAACATTGATAATTGCAATTTCCCCCATTTTTCTAAATCTTTTTTTATTTCTCATACCAATTTTACATAATTATCTTCTTTTATTGTTGAACACCTTGCCGTGAGCCAAATTCCTAAATATTTAATTCTTTTTACAATTTGTAAGCCCATTACCTCTTCTAATTTCTTTCTTTCTTTTTTTTTTTGTTTCTCTGTTAGATTTTTTGTTATCATTTTAGTTTTATCCTTATTGATTGTTAAACCTGCCACCTCTCTCTTCATGGCCTTTTTTAGCTGTTGGAGAAGAGTGCCATCAGCTAGTTGAGGAGTGGTTAGCCATAGCTGCCTTGCTGAGACCTGAACTTTTAGTTGCCTGGAAGGAATGATGGAGTTATCTATTTCCTCTCAGGTGCTTTTGTATTGGGACATCCAAGAGAGTGCATTGGCAAGGAAATTCTTCCCCCCCTGGCAAGTATCGAAGGGTGAAGTTAAACTGATTAATGTACTATGCCCACTTGATTGGGTGACAGCTTCCTTGGGGTTCTTAAGGCTTCCAGGTTCTTGTGGTCAGCCCACACTTTGAACAGAATCTTACTGCCTTCTAGGAATTGCCTCCAAGTCAGTAATGCCCATTGAACAGCATACACTTTCTTCTCCCACACCACTCAACGCCTGTCAGTGTTGGTCAGTTTCCGCGAAGTGTAGGTGTAGGGTTGCAGCATCCCCTTCACATTTTTTTTGAAGCAAAACAGCCTCCACTGCCACATTGCTTGCATCAGTTTGTATTACAAATAGTTCCTCTGGATTTGGGTACTTAAGAGTTGGCTCTGCTGCAAAAAGCCTTTAAAAGTTTTTGAAAGCCACTTGGCATTCTGTTAGCCAAGAGAGCGGCTGGCTTGGTTTAGGCTTCACTCCCCCTCCACCCATTTTTAATAGTTTGGTGATAGGCAGGGCTATCCATGCAGATGAGGGGATGAATTGGTGGCAGAAGTTGGTGAAGCCCAGGAAGCTCTGCAGTTGCTTTCTGGTGCAAGGGGTTTCCCACTCCAGAATGGCCTTCACCTTTCCAGGATCCATCTCCAACCCCTTACTGGAGATGGTTGGATAGTTTAGCATAGAGCTTAGCTTTCAATAGTTTTCTTAGCACCTCCAACTCTAATTTCATGTGGTCTTCCATTGTCTCGGAATAAATGAGGATACAGTTCAGGTACACCAATACCCCCTTATACATGTGCTCATGCAGCACTTCATTGATTAGCTTCATGAACACTGAGGGTGCTTCCTGCAACCCAAAAGGCATCACTTGGAATTGGAAATACCCTAAGGGACAATTGAAAGTGATTTTCCATTCATTGCCTTCATTTATTCTTACTTGGTAATATGCTTCTCTCAGGTCCAGCTTGGTGAACACCTTTCTCTTGACCAGGTATCCCAACATGTCCTTCATTAGAAGGAGGGGATGTTTTCACATAGACACCACTGAACCCATGAAAACCTATGCATAATCTCAAAGACCCATCTTTCTTCTCTTTAAAGAACACCGGGTCTGTGATCCTAGATTTTGCCAGTTCGTTGAAACCCCTAGCTAAAAATCCATGAAATTCCTGAGCTCCTCCATATCTCTTGGGGTCATTGAGTACATCTTTGGCTTTAGTAATTTTGCCCCTGGTAGTATCTAAATGGCACTGTCAGTGGGGCAATGGGAAGGGAGTATGTCTGATTCCACTCACTGAATCCTTCTGCTAGGGATGGTCAGCCCCTCTTGGCCACCCTTGGTTAATGAGTTGATGGGATCTATCTTTCCTCTCCCCACCAGTGGGCTCTCACTACCTCTGCGCTTCACTCTTACATGTTGCATTCGGCTTTGCTCTACTCCTCCAGTGCCAGTTGTTTTTCCAGTCAACTGCTGGGTTCCACTTCTTCAGCCATGCCAACCCCAATATTATAGTCTGCCATTTTGAGGGTTACTATGAAATATATAGTTTCCTCATGACTTCCTGATCTCAGGGTTACTGGTTCAGTTAGGCCTGTGGCTGGCAGCCCTCAGTAAGGAAGCCATCGACTTGCTCAAACTTCATAGGTTGCCTCAATTTTATAAGGCTCAGTCCCATATTTTCCACAGTTCTCAGACTAACTAAGCAGCAGGTGCAACCTGACCCTACCAGGGCTGTAAAGACCCCTCTTGCCCCTGAATAGGGCACTAGCATCTCCACCTGGGCAGTCAAAGGGGCAATAATTGCACTTACCTCATCTTCCCCCTCACTGTTGCTCATGTAGAAGACCAGGTTGGGGTTGCTGGGTGTTGGAGAAAGGGAAGAGACCTCCATGACTTGCTGTGCCACCTGCATCTTCTCTTTTCCCTTCCTTGGTGACTTCTTGACCTTCATCTGAGGCCTTCACAATGGCCTCATTGTGGTGACCTTCATATGCTACATGCCGCCAACAAAGTAAAAGAGGAATAGCGTTAAAGATACAATAAAAGCTAAACAAATATTCCAAGATGATTAAGGGAGAGTGTTAATGGTGGAAATAATGATGAATTGTAAACAGATATTACTAGTGGTGATATATGCACCAAATGAGAATCAAGAAGAATTTTACGATAAACTACACAAGAAAATAATTGAACTAGAATATGAAAGTATATGTGTCCTAGGAGACTTTAATGCAATAGTGGATGCTGAAATGGACTATAAAACAAAAAAGACAAATAAAAAGAATAAGAACAATAATAACATTACCAAAATCCTTCTTTAAGATGATGGAAGAGTTAGCAATTCAAGATGTATGGTGAGAAATACATCCAAAAAATAAACAATATACACTCTACTCAAATAAACATTTGTCCTCATCTAGGATTGATATGATGTGAATATCAACAGATTTAATTTCCAACTTACAAGAAATAAATATTGAAACAAGCACATGGGTGGACCATAATCCAATGAAAGTAATATGGAAAGGGACAAAAAAAGAGGCCAAGATGGACAATGAACAATTTAATATTGAAAGAAAGGAGTATATTAAATATATGGAAAAAGAATTGGACTTTTTTTTGATGAAAACAGAAAAGAAGAAACCTCACTACAAAATGTATGGGATACAGGAAAAGCATATATTAGAGGGTTAACTGTAACATATATGGGAAAGAGAAACAGAAAGAAAAGACAGGCACAAAATATATTAGAAGAATATAAAAGTTGGAGAAATAACTCCAAAGAAACCCTCAAAGAAAGGATATACAAAATAAAATGAATTTAACAAAGCATAAAATGGAAATAATAGACAAAGAACTAGCACAAAAAATAAAAAGCTCTAAAAACTTTTTTGAAAATGCAAATAAACCAGGAAGGTGGCTAACATATATACTGAATAAAGAGAAGGAAAAGAGATGGATTTCCCAATTAACAGATGATAAAGGCAACCTTTACTATAGAAATGAAAAGAAAAAGAGTTCAAAAATATTATGGGGAGCTATATGAACAAGAACAAGTGGAGGGAGGAGAAATTAAAGAATACTTTAAAAAAGCAGAATTACCTAAAGTACCAGAAGAAATCAAAACAATGTTAGAGGAAAGAATTGCAATGATTGGATTAACAGAAGCAATTAAAAAACAAAACAATGGGAAAGCACCAGGACCGGATGATTTACCAGCAGAAACATATAAAAACCTGCAGGATTCTTTGAGCAATACATTATTAGAAGTGGTAAATGAAATACTGATGGAAGCAAAAATACCTAATTCATGGATGGAAGTTTACATCACTCTCATACCGAAAGAAAACACTGACTTACAACAGATTAAAAACTATAGACTAATATCACTGCTGAACTCGGATTACAAAATATTTGCCTCAATAATGGCAGAAAGACTGAAGACATTTTAAAACCAATTTATACACCCAGATCAAAATGGGTTTCTACCCAAGAGACAAATAAAAGACAATATGAGACTAATCTTGAATACTTTGGAATACTATGAAGCATATCCAGAGAAACAGACAATGTTGATATTTCTAGATGCACAGAAGGCTTTCGATAATGTGACCTGGCAGTTTATGCTGGCACAAATGGAAGAAATGGATTTTGGAGAAAGGTTTATTAAAATGATTAAGACAATATACTATAAACAATATGCAAAAGTGATGGTTAATGGAGAATTGACTGAAAAAATTAACATTAAGAAGGGAACAAGTCAAGGCTGTCCCTTGTCACCATTACTATTTGTATTAACATTAGAAGTGTTGAATAGAAATATTAGGAAAGATAAAGAAATAAAAGGGATGGAAATAAGAAAGGAGGTATATACACTACAGGCATTTGCAGATTTAATTTAATTTAATGATGGGATTTCTATGCCGCCCTATCTCCTCAGGGCGGCTCACAGAAATAAAAAAGAAATAAAAACAGAAATACAAAATTTAAAAAGCAATTAAACACGAAACCCCAATTACATTAAAAATTACAACCACCAACAAATCTAAAAGCAATTAAAATCCCCATCAGTCCAGGTTGGCCGATTGAAAAAGCCAAGTCTCTTTCATCTCTTTGTGAAGCTGGACCTTGCCCAGGCTTATCAGCAACTGCCTGTTGATGATGCCACAGCGGAAGCACAGACAATCGTCATACATCGAGGAGCTTTAAAATGCCACCGGCTGCAGTTTGGAGTGTGTGTGGCACCAGGACTGTTCCAAACTCCAGGCATTCTTGGGACTATTAAATTTTTATAGTGTCTTCCTAACACACAAAGCATCAGTGGCTGAACCCCTTCACAGACTATTAGATAAAAAGACACCATGGTCCTGGGGCCGAAACAAAGCTGCCACGTTCTTCACTATCAAAGACCTTCTATCATCTAAAAGTGTTCTAATACAATACAATGAGAACTTCTCATTAGTTCTCACCTGCAATGCCTCCCCATTTGGCATAGGAGCAGTCCTAATCCACCAAGTCCCAAAAGGAGGAGATGCTCCAATCACATTTTACTCAAGGACTTTGTCAGCAGCTGAAACAAGCTGGACAAGAAAGCTTTGGCTGCAGTCACAGGAGTCAAACACTTCCAAGAATATCTATATGGCAGGCACTTTGAACTTGTGACAGACCACAAGCCACTGCTAGGCCTGCTCGGCGGGGACTGACAAACATCAAACATTCTGTCCACTCGCATGATGCACTGGACCACAGGTCGCCAACCTTTTGGACCTCAGGGACCACCAAACTCATCATTTTAAATCCCAGGGACCACTAACCGGTTTTGTGGGTGAGGCCCAATTTGTGGTGTGGCTTGGTGGTCATGTGACTGGATGGGCATAGCTTGTATGTAAATATTATAAATATTTATATAAATATTGAATTTTTTATTTAAAAAAAGCAACTTTTACCCAAAATCAGGCAAAGCAGGCAGGCAGATTGAGTTGCTCACAGATTCATTCAGTGATCTATCTATCTGCCATCGGCTAGCTCAGTTTGTCACATAAAATTTGCTTGCCGTGAGTCTACCCTGAATAGTAGAACTTTCAGTCCTAAGGGAGGTTTGGCTGTGCTTAAAAGCAGAGCTGAAGATCTAAAGACTAGCTAGAAAGCAAGAAATCCAACCATTTCCTGCTTCCTAGCTAATCTAAATCTCCCAGCACAGCAGAACAGTTGATGGTTGGAAAAATAGCAATTTGGACATACAGCTACCAGCTCATACACAGACCAGGTAAATCCCTTGGCCATGCCAATGCCCTTAGCCAATGCCCACTTTCAACCATAGTAGAGGATCCGGCCCGAGTTGCCCCCATCCTCCTAATTGAGGAACTGTCATCTGGCCCCATTACAGCAGCTGAGATTGCCAACACTCCAGCAAAGACCAAGTCATCACCCAAGTGCTCAACTAGGTGTGGAGGGGGTGGCCAAAGGGGCCCATCAGAGAAGAAATCCTGCTGTTCCATGCCCGGCAACATGAACTGTCAGCTCAGAGGGGCTGCTTACATTGGGGAAATAGAGTAATCATCCCACAGAAACTGTGGCAACCAGTCCTGGAAGCCTTGCATATAGGCCACCCAGGAATCGTCAGAATGAAAGCACTTGCCTGCAGTTACATTTGGTAGCTCAACCTGGATAAAGCCATCACTGAATGGGTCACCTCATGCCAGCCATGCTAAGAATTGAAGCCAGCACACCCCTCCACGTCAGTGCACGAGTGGGAAGCACCCAAAACACCCTGGCCAAGAGTCCACATTGATTTCGCGGCATCATTCTAGGGTCAGACATTCATGGTGGTTGTAGATGCATACTCCAAATGGCTGAAGATCATATAATGCCATCAACTACCTCAGATGCCATCATCAAGGCACTAGAAAAACTATTTGTGACCAACAGACTACCAGACATCCTGTTGTCAGATAATGGGCCTCAGCTCACGTCTAACCAGTTTGAAATACTCCTGGTAGGACATGGCATGCATCATGCTTTGATTGCACCATTCAATCCTGCTAGCAATGCGTTAGGATTAGGGTTAGGGCAGAGACAATGGTATGATTGGCAAAAGAGGCGCTTGCAAGAATGGGCCCAGGGGACTGTCAGACACAAATAGCCAAGTACCTGCTAATTTAGCATGTTCCACCCAGTGTCACAACTAACCAGAGTCTGGCTGAACTACTCATGGGCCAAAGCCTAAGAACAGATCTGGACCAACTGCGCCCGAGCTATCTATTCAGCAGAGGCACCCACCAACTTGACCAACCAGCTCTGGTCATTCAATGTGGGGGACTTAGTATATGCCTACAACTATGCCGGGGGTGCTCTCTGGATTCCTGCCTGGGTCGTGTCCATAACCGGATTGCACTCCTACTGAGTATAGCTGGAGGATGGCCGAGTATGGTGCTGCCACATTGACCAACTGCGTGGCTGTCTTGGCATCTCAGTCTGCTGCCAGCTGGAATGGACCACACCAGAAGCTACCAAAGACACTGAAGCTCTGCCAAGATTGGAGAAAGACTCAAACTGAGACTATCACAAAATGCACGTATCTGGAGAACTGGGAGCCAGCCAGTGCAAAGTTCCTGTAGAACTGGTTTCCCATCGTGTCGAAGACGCAAGAGACCGAGTTCCTAAGGAGGTTGCAGGCAAGTCCAGGAACAGCAACCTGGTCAGAGCACTGCTCCAAAAGAACTGCGCATGTCCAGGCAGACAAACCACCTCCCCAACTCCCTGCATGACTACATCTGTTGAAATGCATAAATTAAAATGTGTATGTTCTGTCTGGGAAGGGAAGGATGTTACTCGGGGTGGGATTCTACCAGTTCACACCTATTCTCTAGAACCGGTTGTTAGCATTCTAAGCAGTTTGGAGAACCGGTTGTTAGAAGAAATTACTGGCCTAATCCTGTAAGGAAGGAAGGAAGGAAACATTCTGGGGTTGCTTACAGAAACTGCCTCTCCGTTAACCCTTATTACATTCTTGGCAGGACTAGACTTCCTGTCTCAGGAACATCTCTGGAGATTTTTCCCCCTCCTTTGCTGGTACTTTGCTTGTGTGGAGTGACCATTCAAAGTGAAAAAAGTGACTTATGACTGTTTTTCACACTTATGACTGTTGCAGCATCCCCACAGTCATGAGAGGCCAGGCGAGGAGATGCATGCCTTGATGTGAGTGATATTGAGTTGGCCACGCCCAGCCAATAACATGACCACCAAGCCACGTCCACCCAGTCACATGACCATCAAGCCATGCCCACCCACCTAAGCCCCACCCATAGAACCGGTTGTTAAAAAAATTGAATCCCACCCCTGATGTTACGTATTCAAATTAGAAACTCAAGTTAAAGAATGAAGTCTTCACTCAGGTCTGCTACTGAAGCGGAAAAATGGTTTAAACTGATTGGTTGCCCGGCTGACAGCTTTCTATAAAAGGAGTGCTGTCAGCCAGACTGTTAGCTGTTATTCGCATGTACTCAATTAGGAGCTTTAGCTGAAGATCACTCTGATTCTCTTTCATTCACACTCCGAACTCAACAGGTTACATCATATTGGCACAACTGGTGAAAATCGACTTTGAAAGTCCCTGTGGCTTTCACCTAATGAAAAGTGAAAGTTTTTCCTCTCCCCCAAGTCACTGGTCACAATGTCCAGTCCAGGTGCTGGCCAGTTGCTTGGTTACTTCACTCTTCCTCTGGCCAGCCACCTGTGTTTCCCACAGGAAAACTTTATTGTTTTGGCTACAAAACCCTATCTAACTATTTCCCCCCTCCCACCATTGTGTGGCAACCCTGAAACCTTCAAGATGGTTTCAGCCAAGTTCACTTCAGGGTTGACAATCTAAATCTAGCCCACCTTGAATCCCATCAACCCTTATTTACCTCCAATTTTCTTTTGCCATTAGTAATTCAGATTCTTGTAGAAAGTGTTAGCATGCAAAATTTAACAAAATTTGGAACTAATATCTTTTATCTTTCAACATCTAAATGCAACCCACTGATTTCTCTATTATCTGATAACTAAAATGCCTTAAAAGTATCTGCCTATGATTATCACTTATTTTGGTCTCCACAACCATTTGTATCCTGAGTGGATCTATAAATTGACTTGCAGCTAAGAATTTGAGGATTCGAGATGTGATCTAGTTTGGGGGTTTCAGATTCAGTGAATTGACAGACAAATTGATAAAAGTAAAGGATATAATAGATATGATAGCTGGCAGGTAATAAAGTTTTATTATGAGCAGTTATTCAAGGTGCAGTAAGGTTAAAGAACAAATTAAATTATAAACCATCAAGATTTGTAATGTAATGTCTGCTACATAAATCAGCCTGAAATTCCAGTAGACTAGATCAGCCTGTATATTTAGGGGATTGTTGTTTGTTCAATATATATTTATATTTATTTAATAGATTTCTACTCTGCCTATCTCACCTAAGCCCTCTGAGTGGTTTACAACAGCATAATAAGACAATATATGAATAAAATCACACATTAACAATAAAGTTAAGAACAAAGTTAAAATCTACAAGTGAAAAGTGAAAAAGCAAGATTTAAAAAAATCAGAAAGCTAAAAGGATAACAAGCCAGAAGGGGTGCCCTCTAGCCAGCAATTATCCCCCTGGTTGCATCACACTCCTAGACCCAATCCTAATTAGCAGAGCCAAATTTTAACACTCTTTTAGATAACCACAAGAATGGTTGCCTCCCCTCTGAGGGTAAGATATTCCAAAGGGCAAGGACAACAGCATAGAAGGCCCTACTACAGCAACTAACTTTACTCACTTCTTTTTGAAGGAGGGGGAGGATACAGATGAATCATTTATGAGCATGTGTTGACTATTCTAATATTGGTACCATTTGACACCCACTCACTCAATTTGAATGCTCCAAAGAAAGTTAATGAGCACTACCAAACTTTGTAAACATTACCTCTGTGGGCAAGTACTTGTTTATCCAAATCCTCCAAAAGTCTCATACTTAAGACATATTCATAAAAGTTTATTTTATTAATCTGGAAATGACTGTAATCATTATAAGGCTTATAAAATAATAACAAGCTTTGTCTTTTTTGAGGCGGTCCTTGGTGCTGTCTGAGCTCAGTTGTTTTGTTGCATTTCATTACACAAACTAGATAACATCATTAGTTCTAAGAAGGGAGTGGTGTTTATATTCTGCTGGCTTGTCCTGTCAGCGTTGGTGGGAATGGTCTTAGAGGTTTTTGGTTGGGCTGTTTTGGTTGGGCTGTTTACTGTTAGTTTGCTTGACAAGTTCCTTGATTGGGGTACTGTCTACTTCTGATTGTTGGCACAGATGAGCATGGATTAACACCAAATTAACATAAGACATTAGGTCTGATACTAACTTGGTGTTAATCCAATGGTGGGATTCATCTGGTTTTCACCTGTTTGGGAGAACAGGAAGCTAACTTTCTGAGCAGTTCGTTGAATCGGTTGAATCCCCTCCCAGTCACTCCTTGGTCCCCAATTAGTCTTACAACTATTGCAGCATTTCCACGGTCACAAGATCAAAATTCAGATGGTTGACAACTGTCTCACATTTATGACAGTTGTAGTCTCCCAGGGTCACGTGATCCCCTTTTGCAATCTTCTGACAAGCAAAGTCAATGGGAAGGCCAGACTCACTTAACAGCCGTGTTACTAATTTGACAACTGCAGTGATTCACTTAACAAATGTGGCAAGAAAAGTCATGAAATGGGGCAAAACTCACTTAATAAATTTCTTGCTTAGCAACATAAATTTGGGGCTCAATTGTGATCGTAAATCAAGGAAAGGCTGGATGAGGCGAGGCAAGGCTGGGAGTGACAAGGAGTGGCTGGGAGGGAGGGATGAGGTGGGGCTGGGCATGGTGAGGAGAGGCCGGGTGACGTGAGGTGCACCTTGACATGAGGGACATTGAGTTGGCCACACCCACCCAGTCACATGACCACCTAGCCACACAGTCATTAGGCAGTCATTAGGGCAGAGAACCATTGTTAAATTATTTAAATCCCACCACTCAGGGGTGGGTTTCTACTGGTTCGGCCCAGTTCTATAGAACTGGTTGTTACGGTTCCCAGTAGTTCAGAGAACTGGTAAAACGGCCCCCTGGCTGGCCCTGCCCCTCTCTGCTCACTTCTCCGATCCCTGCCCAGTCAGTCCCTACTGCACAGGTGCAACATTGTGCACATGTGCGACATGCCTGCAGCCTGCTTTTGCCCACCAGGCCAGCCATTGCTGCCTGCCTTTCGCTGCGGCAGAGCAAAAAGCTTACAAGTCCCCCTCCCTCCTGGGCAGCAGAGAAGCAGCCCGGTTGAATCCTGTTTCTCTCTGCTGCCCAGGAGTCATTTCCTGAAGGGAGGGGAACTTGCAAGCTTTTCGCTCTGCCAGGAGAGGCCCACCCAGCAAGAGGAGTCCGAGCCAACACAAACCTCTCCACTGATCTGCTTGCTCACAGGTAAACCTGTGAGTCATGCTAACCCTTCTCCCACTGTCCCTGGAGTTCCCCGGGCCTCATCCAGACTACCTAGTTACCCCCCTAACATCCACGGGCTCAGCTTGCTGGCTTCCCCACTGGCATGGCCCCATCCCACCAGTGGTGCTGTCTGGGGCCTACTTAGCTGTCCCCCCAACATCCCCGGGCTCGGCTGGCTGGCTAAGCTGCCATGCAGCACACTCAAAGCTCTCCCTACCACATGGCAGTGCTCCGACCAGTTGGGCGGCGGACCCAGCTGCTGCCCATATGCAGCAGCATTGCCACAGCATCTCCGCCACCTCTGCCTGCTTTTCCCAGGGGCAAAACAGGAGACAGCCAGGTCAGCTGCCTCTGCCATCCATGGAGGTGCTTTGGGAGGACTGGGGTGGGGGGTGCTCAAGGCCCTGCTGCTGCACACCCCTTTCTTCCACCACCCACTGCTGACTGGAGTTTGCTGGATCACAGTTCATCCCAGACCAGGTGTGTGTGTGTGTTTGTGTGTGTGTGTGAGAGAGAGAGGGAGAGAGAGAAAGAGAGAGGGGGGAAAGAGAGGGAGAGGGAGAGAGAAAGAAAGAGAGAGGGAGGAAGAGAGAAGGGGAGACAGAGAGAGAAGAGAGAGAGGAAAGAGAGAGTGGGAGAGAGAGAGAAAGAAAGTGAGAGAGATAAAGACAGAAGGAAGAGACAATAAAGAAAAGAAAGAGAAAAGGAAAGAAAAAGGGAAAGAGAAAGGAAGTGAAAGGAAGAAAGGGGTGATAGAAGGAAGGGACAGAAAGAAAGAGAAAGAAAGAAAGTGAGGGAGAGAGGAGAAAGTGAATGAGATATATGGGTGGATAGATAAATACATGGAAGGAGGGAGGGAGGGAGAGAGAACAAAAAGGAGAGGAAGGAAGGACACAAACCCTGGCTTCAGAAGACTCTTTGAAGCAGCACAGCAATCTAGGGCTGGCCTGCAAGGGATCTCGGAGGTCATCTAGTCCAATCCCTTGCTCCAGCAGGAGATCCTTACAGAATCAAAGAATAGCAGGGTTAAAAGGGTGTGTTTGTGTGTGTGTGTGTGTGCATGGCTGTCAAAACTCCAAAAATAGATCAAGTAGATCTGGGAAGATCAGTCATAAATAAGAACACTTGCTAAGCAACCGGCCATTGCTTAGACCACTTGTATTTGGTTTGCCAGTCACATTGCCACCTGGCCACACCCACCCAGTCACATGACCAACAAGCCACACCTACAAATTAAGCCATGCCTACAGAACTGGTTGTTACAAAATTTGAATCCCATCCCTGCCTGTGCCAAAAATCAGACCATAAGTCTCAAGGGCCTTGGTGGTGCAGGCTGTTAATAGCCTAGCACTTAGCTCCAGCTGCCTGTAATTATTGCAGGCTCGAATCCCACCAGGCTCAAGGTTGACTCAGCCTTCCATCCTCTCGGGGTAGGTAAACTGAGGACCCAAGATTGTTGGGGGCAATAAGCTGACTTTGTAAAAGTGCCGCTTAGTAATAAACAGGCATATACAATGGAAGGAAGGCTATTGCTGAGCGCCTTGGGTTGTATTCCCCCCCAAAATTGTAAGCTGCCCTGAGTCTCCGGAGAAGGGCGGGATATAAATATGAATAAAAAAAATATATAGGCCTGCTATACCCTATTACATTTAATTTAATAGGGTTTAGTAGGCCTACATATCCAAATAAGGTTGTGCATGTTTTCTGCTATATATTATTTAATAGGGTATAGCAGGTCTATATTGAGACCATCAATGTGCAACTTTATTTGGATAAAAATGGACTTTCATGTATTTTGGTCTTGTTTTTATAGGCTTAAAAATGCAATGTGCTTTATGCAGGCTACTTTTAAATATTATTTGGATTGTCAGTACATGTTTTTTGTAAACATTTTACATAGTTATAGAGTATTACAAAATACAAAAGTAAATAGAAAAGCAGAGGGTGGAAACAGAAGTGAGGAAAGATAGGAGGAAAAAAAGAAAAAGAAGCATTGATTTCCAACTCTCTCTGTTACAGTAAAATAAGGCATTAAAATCAAATCACAACTTTTTTTCCCATAATAGTGTGTACAAGCCATTTCTATAAAGATCTATCAGTCTAATCTGTAAAACCCAAAGTCAAAGTTTCATTCTTTTCCACATCGAGCACGAAGTTCAGAAGTGGTTTCCATGTGGAAACAAAAGTACTTAGGTTCTTTTCCTTAATCAAAATAGTCAGTTTTCCCATTTCAGCCAACTCCATCAACTTAGGTTGTGGTCTACTTTGTTGAATGCCTTGCTGAAGTCTAAGTATATTATGTCCACAGTATTTCACTGGTCTACTAATTTAATCACTATGTTGAAAATGAAAAGATTGGTTTGGCATGATTTGCTTTTAACAAATATTCACACATATGCAGCTTAAAAAGGATAGATGTCAAACAGTGATGGGATTCAATTTTTTTACGACTGGTTCTTTGAGTGTGGCTTGGTGGGTGTGGTATGGCTTGGTGGGCATGGCTTGGTGAACATGGTAGAGGAAGGATACTGTAAAATCTCCATTCCTACCCCACTCCAGAGGAAGGATACTGCAAAAAAAAATGTATATTATGCAGTGGTGGGATTCAAATGATTTAACAACCAATTCTCTGCCCTAATGACCAGCTTAGTAGGCGTGGCTGGGTGGTCATATGTCAGAGTGGGTCTGGCCAACTCAACATCGCTCACGTTAAGGGGCGCTTTGCCTCGCCTGGCTCTCGTGACCATGGGGATACTGCAATAGTCGTATGTATCAAAAATGGTCACAAGTCACTTTTTTCATCGCCATTGTAACTTTGAATGGTCACTAAATGAACTGTTGTAAGTCAAGGATTACCTGTACAAAAATTCAAAAAGCTTCTTTGCTTGCAAAAACCAACAGATATCTAAATAAAACCTGGTGCCGTGTTACTAAGCATCATTATCATGAGAGAAAACTAAAACAAATCAGAGGATCCACACCCTACCTCATTTTTTAAAAATCTTACTATTGGTGAGCAATCATGTGCCTTGGCCACTTCAAAACAATGCAAAAGCACCAAAGGTGCTTTATCAAGAAGCAACTGGACTTTCTGGAAACCAAGAAAGTCCAGTTGCCTCTTGAAAAAAGGCACTTTTGGGACAGCCATGACTTGAATGACTGAAGAATCCCCATAGACAAGAGACTCCTGTACTCAGTGAACTGACAAAGCACCCTTTTTCACCCAGGAGAAACAATCCTTAGATCCATTTGCACCACTTAAAGATACCAGCTGGTCTCAGTTACCTCACAGAATATCCTAAGGAAATGGGAGGCCTGCTGATTATGTGACAAGACAAGAAATTCAAAATTGACACCCTGGCACAGGAGTTTTACAAACACTACCTAGCTACAGAAGAAGAAACAGACAGCAGAGATGAGTTAGAAAGCAAGAGCCCAGAAGAACAGAAATTACAAGAGAAAGGATCAGACCAAGATGTGAGAGGACAGCTGGAAATGGAATGTCTGGGAAAAGAAGGCGTGAGAACTACAGGACACATGGCAAGAGTTAAACCCAAAGAAGAACCAATACACATTTTTCTCAAACCCTCATAACTCCTGGTTGAGAATTGACATGGTCTGGATGAACCCAGAATTGAGAAGAGATATAGAAGAGATAAATATAATGACAAATATATGGGCAGACCACAGCCCCTTAAAAGTGAGATGGAAGGGACAGGGAAAGAGAAGAAGATGGACCCTAAACCAAAGAATATTAAAAGAAAAAACTTACGTACAAATATGGAAAAAGAACTGGAACTATTTTTTGAAGTAAACAAAAAAGAACAAACAACATTGCAAAACCTGTGGGATATGACTAAAGCATATATTTGGGGACTAATGATAGCATATATGGCATGAAGAAATAAGGAAAAGAAGAAGCAACTAACAATACTGCAGGAAGAACTTAAAAAATTGGAACTTCAAAATAGTAAAATCAAAGGAGAAAGAGACCTAATAAAACACAAAATAAACTTCATGGCCTAAGAAGAAAGGGTACAAAACCTCAAAATGATAAAACAGAACTTCTTCGAATATGCAGATAAACCAGGGAGATGGCTGTCACATAAACTAAAAAAATAAAAAGAGAAAAAATTGATACAACATACTGCAAGATGAGAACGGGACTCTACACTATCGAACAGTAGAAAAAAATATCACCCAAAATTTTTTCAAGATGTTGTATGATCAAGAAGACGTATTGGAAGACAACATTAAACAATATTTAAAAGAGAGGGATTTACCCAAAATATCGGACACAATAAGAGAAATGTTACATGAGGAAATAATGATGAGGGAAATGAAGGAGGCAATTACAAAACAAACAAAAAACAATAAAACGCTGGGACCGGATGGGCTCCCTGCAGAATTTTATAAAACCATGCAAGAATCACTTGAGAAATTAATGCTAGACTTATACAATGAAGCCCTAGAACAGGGGTGGCGAACAAGTTTGACACAAAGAGCCACAATTTTAAACTGTGAGAGTCAGAGAGCCACACCACGCTCGCTGGCCCGTGCAGTTGTTTCCGAGGGATGGGAGACGGGATGACACAGCCGGGGGCGGGACTATGCGCTCGGAAATCTCTCCTCAGAGATCCCTCCTCAGAAGCAGCATAACAAAATCCAAACTTGGCAAAGAGCCACAGTATACAAAATAATGATAAGAGGCAAAGAGCCGCATTCATTTTGGCCGGAAGCCGCATGCGGCTCGAGAGCCGCGTGTTCGCCACCCCTGCCCTAGAACAAGCCAGACTACCGAATTTGTGGATGGAGGCATACATTATGCTAATTTTAAAGAAAGAGGCAGACAACCAGCAAATTAAAAACTATAGACCTATTTCGCTACTAAATGTCAACTACAAAATATTTGCCACTATAATTGTGGAAAGGACCAAAAAATTATTAAGTGTAACTATACATGCAGATCAAATCGGGTTCCTGCCAAAAAGGCAATTGAGAAATAACATTAGAATGATTATGAATGTGCTGGAATTTTATGAAGCCCACCCACAGAAACAAGCTGCACTGATATTTCTGGATGCCCAAAAAGCATTTGATAATCTAAACTGGCGGTTTCTTATTCACCAATTAAATATTGTTAATTTTGGGGGGAAATTCGTGGAGAGGATAGGTACAATTTACTTCACCCAAACAGCAAAAATAATAATAAATGGGGAATTAACAGAAAAGTTTAATATAACTAAAGGGGTAAGACAAGGATGCCCACTATCACCCTTATTATTTATATTATCACTAGAAGTATTACTAATTCATATTAGGCAACAAAGAATAAAAGGCTTAAAAATAAAAAAGGAAGAATACAAAATCCAGACTTTTGCAGATGAATTGGTGTTTATTATAGAGGAACCTTTAGAAACAAGGGTTAAATTAATACAAGAAATAGAAAAATTTGGCAAGGTAGGAAGACTGAAAATAAATAAAGATGAGACAAAAATAATACCAAAAATCATACCCATAATATACAAAAAGACATAGAGAGAAAACTGGAAATACAGATAGTTAAGAAAGTAAAATACCTTGGAATCTGGCTAATGGCAAAATGCTCATCAATAAAAGAAGACAATTATAACAAACTACTACTACAAATAAAAAAAGATTTGGACAATTGGGGAAATTTCAACTGTCATTAACTGGAAGAATAGCTACAGTCAAAATGAATATTTTTACCAAAAATCTTATTTCTTTTTCAAACAATACTGATAAAACTAGAAAAGAAATGTTTTGAAAAATTGAATAAAATATTAATAAAATTCATTTGGCTAGAGAAAAAACCATGAATAAAATTAAAATTATTACAAGACAGTAGACATAAGGGAGGTTTTGGGCTCCTTTGGGGTGGATCCTTTGGGAGAATCCTCCAGGAAGCTTGATGCTAAGGGTCTGTAGGATGATTCCCTTTCTCTCTGTTTGGATTGGAAGGTTTGACTCTGCTCAAAGGGCAAAATTGATAGATGGTTCCCCTTTTAAAACTACCGGGGGGGGGCAGGAAGCTGCCCGGCCAGTCTGTATTCTTAGGGAACTGATGGAGGGAATGAGAGTAAAGAAAACTTAAATGGGGGGAAAAGGTCCACAGGGTGTGTGTGTGTTCTCCAACAATGATATTGTGGTGTCAGATAATAGGCCCCAATTCACAGCAAATAACTTTGAATGTTTCCTAGCAGAGCATGGAATCTGCCTGGCCACCCCCAGAACAATGGTCAGGCAGAAAAGGCCATGCGATCCACTAAAGAAACTTTGGCAAAAATGGGACCAGGGGATTGGCAAAGGAAAATAGACAAATTACTGATGATACAACATATCACCCCTTCTGCTGCCACACACAGAAGTCCAGCAGAACTCTTAATGGGATGGAAATTAAAGTCAACCTTAGGTAGGTTACATCTGAACACACCACTATATTCAACCAGTAAATGGTCTCTTAGCATAGGACAATCAGTCTGCACACATAACTACATGGGGCCCCCCACATGGGTTCTGGCCCAAGTAGTGCAAATTAAAGGTTCCCGATCTTACCGAGTAGAATTAGAAGATAGTAAGATATGGAGTAGGCACATATACCAACTCCGGGGACGATTGAACTAAGATCAGACCAAACAGAGAATCACAGAAACAGAAATCTGACACAGAAACGAAAAACCATCCCTGACAAATAAAAGTACTGTAAACACACACACACCCAAATCAATGCTGAACTGAAGCCTGAGCATATCTCATAACAACTTAGCTGAGAAAGGGGGAGTCCAGTGAGGAACTTTAGAGGCTCTGATTTGTTGGAGCCGATCATGCCCCAGGAAAACTTTGAGGCAGTTCCAAGAGTTGGCTCTGGAGTGGCAGCAAACACAACTAGGGAAGAATGACCAATAGTTACTGTTTGATGAGTTTCATTCTTCCCATTTGCTTCTGTGCTGCACGCTGCTTTCTCACTGAGGTTGTTAGGCTTGAATTCTTTGTCTTTGCTTGCAGCAAACTTCCTTCTGTTGAGTGGAGTTCTGGATGATTTGCAGACTCTTGCTAGGTGTCCTCTTTTATCACAACGGAGGCAAATGGTGTCTAAAAACTTGCATTCAGTGTGGGGGTGGCTTCCCCCACAACCTCTGCAGTAGAAATCTTGCCTCTTTCTTCCCAGGTCTTTCTTTTTCCGCTCCATTCTGAGTCTGTAAATTCCTTCCTCCACCTCACTACAGTCTGACTCAGAATCTAGTTCCTCACAATGATTTGTGGTGGACTTTTCCACATCAGGATGGCTCGTGGCCTTGTTAATCTTCTTCATGGCTGCTGCTGAGGACTTGGTGGCTTCTGCTGAAGAGGCTTCTTCTATTGCTTCTTTCAGTGTGATCTTAGGTTTCATTAATAACTTGCTCTGCAGCACCTTGTCTTTAAGGCCTAAAACGAAACGATCGCACATGGCCTCCTCTAAACTGTTGAATTTGCATGCACCCCCAATGTCTCTTAAACTTGCCATGAAGTCGTTTATGCTTTCGTTTTCCCCCTGATCGCGATGGTAAAACTCGTGTCTCTTAATGAGGCACGATACTTGTGGCACGTAATGGGCTCTTAACAGCCTTTCCAGATCAGGCCAAGCCATTACCTTCACGTCTGCTGCTCCCGCAAGTGCCTTCGCCATCTTGAAGACTGCCGGACCGCAGAACGTAAGGAAGACAGCCCTCTTCCACTGCTCAGAAATGGCGGCAAGATCGTTTCCCTCCAAATACATTTGGAAACGATCTGCATACGACTCCCAGTCTTCTGCCATTGGATCGAACGGGGCTGGGGGGGTGTTCAGCAGCCATCTCTCTCTTCTTCTGTTCCGTGTTGCCTTCTTCTTCAGGGGAATCCCACCTTCATCGCCAGTGTTATGTTTGCATGAAGAGGCAGACGTGGAGCGCTTCAAGCTCTTTAGTTTATTAGTGACTACAGCTCAGAACGGACCCGACTGGCTTTGCTGCGGCTGCTATAGCCGGCAGCCGCAGCTGACAGCCAATCAGAGTGCAGGGTTTTCCCGCACTTTTTAAACCAATCATTTCCAACACTTTACAAGAACAATTCAAACTAAACCAATGATTTCAAACCTGCATACATAACAGGTGGGTGGAGAGACAGAGATTTGAGCAGAAGGCTAACTAACCAACACCGCATTATCTCCACTGTTGTAGATTCTTTGAATTGATTTGGATAGCCATATGTTTTATTGATTTTGCATATGCAACCAATCTATAGACTTGTAACTGGATGCAGAGCTTCTATTATCTCCAAGTGGACAGCCATATAAAATTCTGATTAAAATGTGCTTGCACTCATATCACAAAGCTTTAACCTAAAAAGTTTTGGTTGGTGCCACCAGGAGTTATATTTTCCTTATTTTTAACTGCAGAGGTAATGATAATTTATATCCAACTACACAGCAGAGTAAGAATAACATTTCTATTGCATACCACAGTACCTAGAGAAATTATTCATCCAACTCTGTGTCCAGAATAATCAGTGATTAGGCACTTAATTCTTAACTTATTCCACGGGGAATATATTATGAAAATATATATTCATTCTGTCAGGAATTAATTTAAAAACGTTGTAAAACTATCTGGTTATTCTCCTTTAACTTTCCAGCACAATCACATAAAGTTCTTATATAATTCAAAGCTAAACAGCTTGTGGGTGAAGCCAGGACATTCAGAACAGACAGAAAAGCTGAGTCACTCTGACTGTATAACTGTTTGTCACATTTTTAACAATGCTGTTTAAGAACCTACTCTGTTCTTTAAAGGAGGACAATTTGGGTTTACAGATAAAAGTGTTCTTAGTTACTGGAGCATTGGAAAAGGCAATGTATGACTAGTCTTTACACTTATGACAATTGCAATGGCCCAGTAGTCACGTGATCAAAATCCAGGGACTTGGCAACTGGCATGTATTTGCAACAGTTTGCAGCATCCAAGGACCATATGATGATCATTTGCAAATTTCCCAGAGGCTTTCTAATAAGCAGAATCAATAGGTAAGCCAGTTTCACTTAACAAATATGTGATTCACTTAATGTCCATGACTGACCATGTTCACCTTTATGATACTAGCATAGCAATCTGAAGTTGTATATTTCAGCTTCATAATCTCTTTTACAGCTATAATATTGATATAATACTATTAATAACTTAAAGACATAATTTCATATTATTTTATAATGTTTATAGTATTGTCAATCATTTGAGGTGGACCAACTCTGAAAACAGCACAAGAAGCAGAGAAATATTTTATTGTTTTAGGGTATAATAACAGATTTGTGAAAATGTGCCAGACTTTCCCTCTGATTAGACTCAAGATGAGGTAATTTATCTTTCTCATGTCTCCCCATTTCCCAGGATACAATTATCTCCTCTTTTCTTTTTCATTTTGCTTTAAATGATCCTGCATTTCTTTAAATTTATGTATGCAGTGGTGTAAAAGGGAAGGCGTTGGTTTTATTAGTCATGATGTCTGCAGCTGGTCCAATGAAAAACTGTATAAAAGAGATGGTTTGCATCCATCAAAGAAAGGAACTCAGTTGCTTGGCATTAAATTTGCTAGATAAACATTTAAATTGAACAGTGGGGACAGAGAATTAATTGATACAGAACATTTCTGTCCCCAGCAATCTAAAATTAATAGGGTTACCAGTGCATGTAACATAGATGTTTGTGTAGGTAAGATTACTAACCTTGCTGTCAAGAAAAACTAAACATTTAATAGTGAGTGCCATACCATGTGCATTAATCAAACAGGTGGCAAGAAAGTAGGGGCAGTCAGGCACAACACAGGTTATGTGGACAGTAAACACAGCATCAGGCATAAAGATCTCAAGTGCCTCTATACAAATGCACGAAGTCTGGGGAACATGAAATCCAACTACAAGTACATGAAGATTTTTTTTATATTCATATTTATATCCCGCCCTTCTCCGGAGACTCAGGGCGGCTTACAATTTTTGGAGCGCAACCCAATGCGCTCAGCAATAGCCTTCCTTCCATTGTATATGCCTGCTTATTACTAAGCGGCATTTTTACAAAGTCAGCTTATTGCCCCCAACAATCTTGGGTCCTCAGATAGACATGATATAGTTGGAATAACAGAAACTTGGTGGGATGATTGGAACATACTGGTAGAAGGATACAAACTGTTAAAAAACAGACCTCATAAAAGAGGAGGTGGAGCTCTTTGTATGTAAAAGACCACTATATTGTTACAGAAATGCATGAAACCAAAGATGAAAATGTCTGGAATGCATATGGGTCAATATAAAAGAAAAAAAGAATGACATGGCCATAGGTGTATATTATAGGCCACCCAATCAAGCAGAAAAAATAGATGACCTTTTTGCCAACCAACTAACAAACATATGCAGGAAACACACTACAATAGTAATGGGGGACTTCAATTATCCTGATATTAATTGGAAAATTAATTCTGCACCAAGTGAGAAATCAAATAGGTTCCTAACCAATCTAGCTGACAACTTTGTTGTCCAAAAAGGTAGCGGATGGAACTAGAGGGACAGCCATACTAGACTTAATTCTTACAAACAGAGAAGAAGTGATAGAGGGAGTTGAAACTGCCAGGAAACTTGGGTGAGAATGACCATGTCATACTAGAATTCAACATAACACAAACACAAGCAATAGAACATAGTGACACCAGAGTCTTAGATTTTAAAAGAGCTGATTTTAATAAACTCAGAGAGAACTTGGAAAAGATTCCATGGATGAAAATCCTAAAGGGAAAAACAACTCAAGAATCTTGGGAAACTCTGAAAAGTATGATCATAGAAGCCCAGACCAGCACAATACCACTGAGAAAGAAAAACAAGAAATCAGCATGGCTGCACAACAAGAAGAAACCAGCATGGCTGCACAAAGATCTCTCTGGCAAATTGAAAGAACAAAAGGACAAGTACAAAAAATGGAAAGAAGGACATACAGCTAAGGCAGAATATCAGCAGATAGCCAGAATCTGCAAAGACGAAGTCAGGAAAGCAAAGGCTCAGAATGAACAAAGACTTGCAACAAAAGTCAAAGATAATTTAAAAAGTTTCTTCCAACATATAAATAACAAGAAAAAAATCAAGGAAACAGTCGGTCCACTAAGGAGAGAAGATGGCAAGGAAGTAACAGGCAACAGAGAGAAAGCAGAACTGCTTAACTCATTCTTTGCATCGGTCTTCATGCAAAAACAAACTATAGCTCAACCCACCAAAAATGTATCTGTAATAGACAGACCAGAAATAAAAGTTAAAATAAGCAAAAAAAATTAGTAAGAGAACACATGTCTGATCTTGATTAACACAAATCACCGGGGCCTGACGGATTACATCCCAGAGTTTAAAGGCTCTGGCAGAACCACTGCACCATATCTTTCAAAAATCCTGGAGCACTGGGGAACTACCAGAGGACAATTTATATTGACTGTTTCCTAGTATGATTGATTGCTTATTGTACCCTATGACTATCATTAAGTGTCGTACCATATGATTCTCGACTCCTGATGAATGTATCTTTTCTTTTATGTATACTGAGAGTATTTACACAAAGACAAATTCCTTGTGTGTCCAATCACACTTGGCCAATAAAAGTATTCTATTCTATTCTATTCTATTCTATTCTATTCTATTCTATTCTATTCTATTCTAAAAGAGCTGATGTGGTTCCCATCTTCAAAAAAAGGGGGGAGGGAAAAACAGACCCAGGAAACTACAGACCAATCAGCCTAACATCAATACCAGGGAAGATACTGGAAAAGATAATAAAAAAACAGATCTGCCAACATCTAGAAATGAGTAAAGTATTAACTAACAGTCTGCACAGGTTTGTTAAAAAGCAGATCATGCCAAACAAATCTTATTTCATTCTTCAACATAGTGACTAAATTAGTAGACCAGCGAAATATTGTGGACATAAAATACTTAGATGTCAACAAGGCATTCGACAAAGTAGATCACAACCTACTTTTTGGTAAGCTAGAAAACAGTGGGATAGATAGAACCACCACCAGACAGATTCACAACTGGCTGACAAACCGTATTCAACGAGTAGTATTTAAATTATTTGAATTCCACCACTGCCTTAGTCCATGGATCAGTACCAGTCTGCGGCATGTTGGGAACAGGTGAAGCTTCATTTGCACAGGTGCAAGAATCCCTTCTCCCCCATACTGCTGCCACCTGGCCCTGCTGCCATTGCTGCTCCACAGACATGGCAAGGTTGGGGGTCATTGCTCTAGCACCTTCCCTGATAAAGTAGAATCAAGGAACACCATCAGATTATATTCTTCTGCTTTATTTTAATACTCAGTCAACAGATCTTCATGAATTGCTGCCTGCAGTACCTATCAGTTGTAGAAGCTGGCAGTTAATAGGTTTAAAAGAATAGTGTTAAATCAAACAAGACTCTGCATGCACATTGTGCAGTCTTCCAGCCCCTCAGCTAGATTATTGCTTTTTTTTTCTCCTGTCAGGTAATTTTTTTTCTTTTAAGTAGGCTTTTCCTTTAAAGCAACATCAAATTGTTAACACTGCCTTGACTCTAAGAAATGACTATTATTACAGCATTCTGAAGAAGTGATGAGACTGCTCTTGTATTTGTTCTTGAGAGTTGATATATGAGAAGAGAGATTTGGAAATCACAGAAAGATTTAGGATAGCATTAAAGGGATTATGATAATAACCAGGTGAGGCATGTTCCTTTGATAATAATACTAAGGCTGCTTCTCAGGGGTGGGATGCAAATATTTTTACTATTGGTTCTGTGGGTGTGGCTAAGTGGGCATGGTCAAGTGGGCATGGCCATGTGACTGGTTGGACATGGGTTGGGGTTTTTTTGCAGCACCTCCCCTGCGATCTTTTTTTTTTCCTCCTGGGTCTCAGGGAAGACTCCTGGGGACCCATTTTTGCTCCCAGGAGGCTTCCCTGAGGCCCAGGAGGCCAAAAATGGAACACGGGGGGCTGTGCAGCATACACACACACCATGCTCCATTTTTTTGCCTCAGAGAAGCCTCCTGGGCAGGGGTGGGATTCAATTTTTTTAACAGCCAGTTCTGTGGATGTGGCTTAGTTGGTGGGCATGGCTTGATGGTAATGTTATTGGCTGGGCGTGGCCAACTCAACATCACTCACATCAAGGCACGCATCTCCTCGCCTGGCCTCTCGTGACTGGGGATGCTGCAACAGTCATGTGAAAAACAGTCATAAGTCACTTTTTTCAGTGCCATTGTAACTTTGAATGGTCACTCCACACAAGCAAAGTACCAGCAAAGGAGGGGGAAAAAAACTCCAGAGAAGTTCCTGAGACAGGAAGTCTAATCCTGCCAAGAATGTAATAAGGGTTAACAGTGAGGCAGTTTCTGTAAGCAACACCAGAATGTTTCCTTCCTGCCTTCCTTACAGGATTAGGCCAGTAATTTCTTCTAACAACCAGTTCTCTGAACTGCTTAGAATGTTAACAACCAGTTCTAGAGAATAGGTGCGAACCTGTAGAATCCCACCCCTGCTCCTGGGTGAAGCATTAAGACAGTGAGGGGGATCCTGGCACAGCTGATCATCAGAACAGTTGATCATCAGGAGGGGAAAAAATACCAGTTTGGCAGAACTGGTAGCTGTTTTTTTACTACTGGTTCGGCCAAACGGTAACATTTTTTACTACTGGTTTGCCCGAACTGGGCCAAACCAGTAGAATACCACCACTGCTGCTTCTGGATTACTCCAGGTTTCCAGCAGATTTTCTGTTACTATAGGATTTTCTGTGAAACCTCTTTTTCTGAAAAGATGTTAGGACAATCTAAACTGTGCCTGGTACACTTAATAATCATGAACACAAATTAGCAGTTCTTAAAAAAATCTCTATAGTTTTTTTTTACACTATGGATCCTGTATAGTGTACCAATATTATTGTTTTAATAAAATTACATGAACTAGGATCCATATTTAATTTCTTAAAAAACCCAAATGTAGCTGTCAGTCTGCATCTTCATTTGCTTGCCAGCTTGCTGCCAAATGCCATGGAAATGGTGGAGAGGGAGCAATGGTCACTTGGGGAGGGAATCATGCAGAAGATGAGAGTGAAAATTTTTGAAAAGCTTTGAAACTGTCAGCTTGGATTTTGTTTACCATCCTCAAAGCCAACTGTCCTAGTTTCAGTATGCAGAAGGGAAGAACAGAAGAACAGTGTACCTGAATCAGAGACCTTCCCAAAACATCTTGGCCAATGATTGAACTGTGGTTGCCTGGCTACAAGAGGGATGGGCTCTAGGGTTTGTTTCAATTTCATGCTTCATATGTTTTGTGTCAGATCTTGCCTGACCTAGTTGTATTACTACAAACTATTACTACAAGCCCAGTGGATGAGTATTAATACACTAACATAATGCCAAAGACTACTACAGGTAGTCCTCAACTTATAACCGGTCCCTTAGCAACTCTTTGTAGTTACAATGGACTCCAAAATGCTACTTATAATCTAATTTTGAAGTTCTGATGTCCAATTCTTTTCCCATGGTCACATGACCACGTTTTGGGCACTGGGTCACCATCCTTATGAGGTGAAGAAATTGGATATGACTATTGGCAGGCCCAGAAAAGGGGAGTGAGGTTTTTGGAGGAGTTGGAGGTGGTGGCAGCGAGCTCTTGAGAGTGAAAGAGAGCAATGTCCCTTTAAGAAAAAGGTGAAAGAGCCATAATTTAAAAAGGAGACATGGCTGTTGTGCAGGGATACAAATTAAATTGAGGGCTAATGCGTCTTTTCCATCTGTCTTGTTTGCCAATGTTTGCTCCCTAGAGATTAGAATGCACAATCTGAATCTTGAGCTAGCCACGAGCAGGGAGGTGAGAGACTGCTGTGCTATAATCCTGAAAGTCATCTATTCCAGACAATGCCATCAGTATGATGGGTTTTTCAGCATTTTGGCTGGACAGGAGCTGTGCTTTGAGTGGAAAATCCTGTGGGATGGTGGGATGTATGTCTTTATATAAATGAGAGCTGGTGTACTAATGCCAGCCAGTGCTCTCCTAATGTCTAATGTTTGGCTGTTAAATGTATACCCTTTTATTTGTCAAGAGAATTAACTGTCATTCTGATCATAGCTGTCTATATTTCCTCCAGTGCCAACAAGAATGCAGCCCTGAGTGCTCTTTATTTCACTATCAATGCCTTGCAAAGTATCCATCCTGAGGGAGTTTTCATTGTGGTAAGGGATTTCAATTCTGTCCAAATTTTGTTCTGCAAAGCTAGTAGACCTGGAAATCACTATTCCTTTGCTCCAATCCCTAAAGCAATAGTTTTTTGAGCCAGGCTCATAGCCCATAAACCTGAGCTTTCTCACCTTTGGTTGACCTTTTCTCCTGATTGCTTTTGGGATATGCACCCATGCATTGCTTCCAAACACCCTTAAATATGCCAGAGATGGCTTTCTCCCATATAACACTGCATATGGAGTATCATTGATAGATGAACTCCACAGCCTAATGATTAAATAATTAACACTCAACATGGCTTCACCCCAATATGACCTGCTCAGACCAGAATCCTCCAGCAGTGAGTCCTTCATTGTTTGTAATATTCCATTCCACCTCTCAGCTACACCATTCTCAGCTGCTGCATACAGATTAGTGCATCTGTGTTTTTTCATAGCTTTCCCAACCACTGTTGAAAACTTGCTGACGTGAATTCTGAACCTCTGTCAGCTTGCAGCTGACATACCTGTTGTTATATCACCTTTCTACGAAACTTACCCATTACTTAAATTTCTGTAGCACCTCTATTTTACTTCTTAGTAAATATTTCTATTTATTTATTTATTTATTTATTTATTTATTTATTTATTTTGTCAAGAGCTTACAATATAGCAGAAACAAGAACAAACCTAAGTTTAAATACAAGAAATGGGAACTAATAATTGGGGACAATAGGACAGGGACAGTAGGCACGATTGTGCATTTATGCACGCCCCTTAAGTAGCAGAAACCAAATCTGCTGTAGTCTTCTACAATGACCAGCTCATACTTTGCTCCTCCCAAACTGGCTTGCATTGGCCCCACCAAATGTACCAGTTCTAGAGCTCTTGTTGTCTGCCTTATGCTACTCTTGCTTACTGGGAATGCCTTGGACTTTGATGATCTACTGTACATACTGCATAGCCCAAGTATGCCTTACACCCTTTCAAGTTTAATCTTTCTCCAAACTGTTGCATCTTTTACAAAACTCTGAAGCTGGCATGACCAACTTTCTGTGCAAGAGATGAATGCATGAATCATGTTGTGCCACATTTCCAAATGTTTGGGCACATTGAACCTTTTGGCCCTGCAACTCATAAAGATTATCCTGTTTTATGCCCTGTGCAGATACACTCTCATTTCTTTTTATGAGACATCTCCCATTTACAGATGTGGTCTTGAACCCTTGTTTGTCTAGATTGAGAAACACTAAGTAAATTATGCTCCATTTCAGGCACACATAATATGCTACTAAACTTTTCCTCCAGACATGGAATCAGCATACTGCCTTTTCCTATGACTTTAGCCTTCTGGCCATTTGCCAAGGTTACTGCATCTTCTCCAACTATATCCATTCTGAAAAACAATTTAGAATTACTAATAATTGTTTGACTAGCCCCACTGTCTATTAACCATTTGTCTCTGCTATTACAATAGCTAACTTTTGCAACAGCAACTTGTCCATCTGTTGTTTTTGAGGGGCTGTAATCTGGTCTCTTCTGTTACTCTGGTCTCTGCAGACATCTTGTCTGTTGCTTTTCTCTCTCTGCTCCTTAGGCCCCCACCTCAGGAATTTCTCCTCATGACTTCTTCTAAAATGGCATTTGTTTTCTTCAGAAATCAAACAGGCTTTAATGGCTTCCATACGTAATTCCTGTCCTGTTTGCATTCAAAAATGGCTGAAACTATGTCCCACATTTCATCCAGACTGTTTAACTCCAACAGCACTTTCTGAGATTCAGGAATCTGCATTCCATGCTGTTCTAACTCAATAAACAGAGTCTGTGTGTGCCACAAATGCTTCTCTACACCCTCTTGTGGTAGCAGCCAGGCTCTGTGCAATTGTCTCAATAATTGCACAATATTGCATGCTGATGCACTCACATGCACACTTCTCAATTTCAGCCAAACCTCCTTTGCAGTTTTTAAATCAGCTACATTGATAAACTGTTCATCTTCTAAACTCAAAATGATGTAAGGTATTGCTTTATTATGCTGCCTCTGATCTGCAGTTGCAAATGGTGCCTGGGGTGGATTAATAACAATATCCCAGAGCTCCTTATCCTTTAGGAAGCATTCCATTTTTGCAGCCCAAATAATATAGTTCTTCTTTCCCAGTTGAGGCAGAGAGCTCTCCTTGCAAACTGCCATCCTGCAGGCTTCTCATCTTTGTCTCTCAGCTTGATTACAATTCAGTCTTGCTGCATGTTTGAACTGGATGGGTGTGCTCTGGGCCCATAACCTGTCACAGTTTGTAGCAATCCAGCCAGCACACAAACAAATAATTCAGCAGGATTCCTTATATAGAAGAAACCTCTTTATATAATATAAAGCATGATGCATGTATGCAATACCCATGCAGCTCTTGCAACTTGGTAGAGATAAGAAGTAGCAAGTACAAGAAGCACAAACACTTTTTATACACAGACATAAAGTTTCCTTGTGTTTCAACTATGGTTGGAAACAAATACCTGGGGAAACAACTGCTTTTATATTTTCAGAAATGAGGGGTCCAACAGAAGATGGAGTGAATTCCATTTTCCTTATTGTTGCATATCTGGGTCACTCATGCAGCACATGGTCCATTTGTCATTGCTGCCACATACTACCTAGGTATCAATATCCTAGAATTTTCCAGGGCAATTTTATGGGTTTTTGAAAAGATCACTAAGCAGTACTGATTTAACTGTACTTAAAGCACTAGACTTGCAGCTTAGCATATGATTCTGCTATTAGTACAAATAGTAAGGCATACATGACCTTTCAAGATGAATGCATGAATGTACGCATATGTACAAAATCTGTATCTCCACTATCAGAAACCAGTGAATTTATAGCACAGCAGATGTATTCTAAACTGTATATCAGTGCATATTCATGTGCATCACAAGCACTAATGTGCTGTAAGGCCTATTTGTACTTAGTATGTATTTGAGTAGAGAATATGGACTGTACAGAATCCAAATCTCCTGGTTATTAATTGCACTATGAAAATGGTCTCATTTTTGCACTCTGTACACAGCAATATCACACTTCATTTGAATTTCTTGCTATAATCTATAGATATTCTCCTTATCCACTTTGCTCTTTGCAGACTTGGTAAAATGTCATTCATGAGTATTGTTGCAAAGGGAAGTGTTTGGGATATTTCAAAAGATGGCAAAAGGCAATATTGCCTTGCCATGGAGGCTATTCTGTCCTATTGATAGTGAAGCACTTACTGTACCTCACTAAAAACTGAGAATCCTTTAAAGCCCAGACCAGAGAACTACTTTAATTCACAATTTTCACTGTTTCAAGATTTTATCTTCAATTAATCATTAATAAACCCTGTCCAGCATTCAAACACCAGTGCAGAACCTACTGAGCATCTTGTGACTCAAGTGATATTGAAATATAGAATTAGGTATCATTAACGTATTGATGAAATTTTGTCCAAATCTCTTGGTGTATTGATTGCATAAGTTTATAGTTATCTGTTACATATCATTATTTTTTTTTTTTAAATGCAGCATATCAGCTATCCAATTTTTGTCATCTATTATAAATTGTTGTGAATCTTTGGACTGGTCCATTTTTCCCCTTTAAAATTGAAGGCATTTTAAGATCCATCTTAAAGAAAAGTCATGCAAGCCTGCATTTTTAAAATATCTTTTAGTTTCCATGTTTTATGACTTGGATCCAGAACAATCATCCCAGACAGATTTGATCTGAATAGATGTTTGACAACTCATCCTTTTGGGCTCCAAAATATATAACAATCTCCATCTTTTCCCTCTAAATCATAGAGGGAACTTATACATATAAAGTTGAAATGCAATGAAGTGTACTTTAAAGTAGATTTTTAATGTTTTAATTGCTGCTTCTGTAATTTTTGACTGTAAGAAATGCAATATCCAGTTTGGTTGATGTGTGTGTAGACTTTTAGCTGCTTTTAAGACAGAACATAGCCCAGAGTATACCTCGTTACAGAACCTGAATAATTATAGAAAACAAAGAACAATGCTGACATGGCTTGTGAAAATCATAATTCTCTGTGTATGTACTACAGAGGGACAGAGGGAGTGAGTGAGGGGAGGGAAATGGAAAACAGCATAAAATCTGTGGAATATCAGGATTTCAATATTGTAATGCATTAGGAGTTTTTGGTATAAAGCTACATTTCTTTGTTCCTTATTTGTGTATTCAACAAAAATAAAGAAGAGCTGTTTAATTTATCTCTATTGCTATCTATCTTCCTATCTACCTATCATCTCCCCCAGCCTCTCAGAAGCTGATTGGGTGATTTGGGTCATTCACTCTCTCTCACCAGGAGCTGTGGTGGTGTAGTGGTTATTTATTTATTTATTAATTCGACTTATATGCCGCCCCCTCTCCTGAAGGACTCGGGGCGGCTCACAACTAAAATAGAATACAACAAGTTACTTAAAAATATATTAAATTAAAGCCGAATTAATATTAATATTATTATTAAAACCCCAAAATTACATAAACAACCCCAAGGGTCAACACTGCCCAGATTGTAAAACAGCCAGGTTTTTAGCTCAAGCGGAAGGTGCGGAGATCGGGAGCCAGCCGAACTCCAGCGGAAGAAGATTCCATAGAGTGGGGCTGCCACAGAATAGGCCCTCCCGGGTCCCCGCCAAAGCGACATTGAGTCGGAGGGCAGCCCGAGGAGACCCGCCTGCCGTGCAGGCGGCTGGTATTTGAGGCTGGGAGAAGTCGTTCTCGTAAATATCCTGGACCCATGCCATGTAGGACTTTGAATGTTAAAACCAAAACCTTGAACCATGCAGTACTGCAGGCTAACTTGCTGATCATTCCAGGAGTTTGATTTTGAATGGCTCACGGTCGACTCAGCCTTCCATCCTTCCAAAGTTTGTAAAATGAGGACTCAGATTGTTGGGCCAATAAGCTGACTCTGTAAACTGCTTAGAGCAGGCTGTAAAGCCCTATGAAGCAGTCTGTAAGACTAAGTGCTGTTGCTATTGGTCTTTCTCAGCCCTAGATGAGGTCAAAAGACATCCATTTACCAACTCACATTGGACCAACATGGTAAATTATTATTAATAACCATTAGTGAACAAACGTTCATTTTGCAGTGGATTGCTTTTATTTGGACCATATTCTAATAAATAATTTTAAATTTCAATTTATTATTCCTTTGCTTATTATTCAATGTATTTAGCTGTCCATCTCACATAAGTGACTCTGGCAGTTCACAAAGTTAAAAACTAAAGAGCAATAAATAAAAGTAAAGAACTAAAATAATTGTCATTAGTCAAGCAATTAAAACAGTTTAAACTCATCTGGAGGAGATGACAATAGTTAACACACATGTTAAAACACACACAAATGATCAACAACAGACTGCGCTGCACTGGGAATTTAGGAAAAGACTATGGGTTAAAGCAAACTAAAGTGAACTGAACTTGGGAATCCCCAAGAGACAATACTAAGAGACATCCATTAATAGACTTAAATAGACAACTTATTGAGAAATGAATAATAGAATGCCTCAGTATACAGAACTGAGAAACACAACGTGTGAAATAAACTAAAGAACTGTTCTCCTGGCTGTATTTAACTACAGTCCTGTATGAACTTACTTTTGTTGTGCTACAGCTTGTTAAGAAGAAACAGGTATGTTAAACTGTGATATCACCATTGAAGAAATTAAATGTTGTAACTTGGAAAAATAAATGAACAACAATGCAGTGACTCACTGAATTAAAAACACAGCAACCAGAATGCAGAATATTCTGATTTCTGCCATTATTTTTACACAGCGCAGAAGTGATGTGGTGGTGAAACAGTGAGTAAAAAAAATTCTCCTTCAGGTCAATTTCAGATACTGCTTACAAGGACACATCCATATAGTCTTCTTGGCAATAATACAGAAGTAGTATGCTATTGACTCTTCTGAAGCTTTTAAAAGTTCTCACTCTATAGATCTGGAATTTCTTGGTCATTTTGTTCTACCTAGTAATAAATTTCAATCTAGTTTTTTTTTCAATCATACCTGCTTATCCAGGTGCTACTACTTTCTGTGGCTTATGCTTTGATTTGTCCTGTGCCTTAAATTGATGATGCTGTGCTGGCAATCATCCATTGGACCTGGAACAAGATGACAGTAGAAGATACTGCCTCAGTTTCTATTTGAGAGACATTCAGTCATGTCTCACTCAGAAGCTATCTATAGAGGCTTTTGCTTCACAAGATGTGGTAAAATGCAGAATGAAAATCTGCTATCTGGAATAAATAGCAGCACAATTCTGAACTTTTATCAAGAACATGTAGCCAAGATTTCTATTTTAGAGTGGGAAAGAGCCATCCCTTTTGAAACCTTTGGTGGCTCAGGCTGTAAATGCCTGCTCTTAAGATCCAGCTGTCTACAACTACTGTAGGCTCGAATCCCACCAGGCTCAAGGTTGACTCAGCCTTCCATCCTCTCGGGGTAGGTAAATTGAGGACCCAAGGTTGTTGGGGGCAATTAGCTGACCTTGTAAAAATGCCGCTTAGTAATAAGCAGGCATATACAATGGAATGAAGGCTATTGCTGAGCACATTGGATTGTGCTCCAAAAATTGTAAGCAGCCTGAGTCTTGGGAGAAGGGCAGCATATAAATGTAATTAAAAAAAAAAAAAAACCTCACAAAGTGATGGCATAGAGGTGAAGCCAAATACTAAAATTTTAAGAATGCACCCCACCCCAATCCTTTTGACTATGCCCCAAAATCGCAAGAATAAAACTCAAAGCCAGGAAAAGTTAATACAGAAGCTATTAAAAGTAAAAGAACACCATCTCCATTTTTTTTCTTCCTCTAATAGAAAGTAGCTGCAGGCAAATAGCCAGTCCTAGCTCAAGCTCTGAAAGAGAGACAATGTTGAAATCATGAACTTGAATAACCTCTGTCATTGAGAAACAATGACTCAAGCCTGCCGATCCATTAAGAAAGGCATGCTAGAGGCAATAAGCAAGCCAAAGGTAACAGGATAAAATCAATTACACATGCCTGACAGGATTAGGACCAAGGGAAGCTGGTAATAAAGACCCATCACAAGCCTTTGCAAAACAAGTAAAACCAATCAATAATATTTATTTATTTATTTATTTATTTATTTATTTATTTATTTATTTATTTATTTGACTTGCATGCCGCCCCCTCTCCAAAAAGTACTCGGGGCGGCTCACAATTAAAACCAACACAATAAGTTAATTATCTAAAATAGAATTAAACTAACCAACCCAAATTAAACTAAAAACCCATTTATGATTAAGTATAAAAACAACCCCCCCCCGAGGAGTCAGCACAGCCCAGCCTGTTCAAACAACCAAGTTTTTAGGTCGTGACAGAAGGTGCGGAGGTCAGGGGCCAGGCGGAGCCCCAGATGTAGTTGGTTCCATAGAGCGGGAGCCGCCACAGAGTAGGCCCTCCCCCGCGTCACTGCCAAACGACACTGGGTCGCAGACGCCACGCCAAGGAGCCCCTGTCTGTGAGCTCGTACAGGGCAGTTGGTATTCGATGCCAGCAGTAGACATTCCCGTAGATAGCCCGGACCCATGTCTTGTAGGATTTTGAATGTCAATACCAAGACCTTGAATCTCATTCAGAGGGCAACCAGTAGCCAATGCAGGCCACGCAGGAGGGGTGTAACATGGGAGTACCGGGAAGCTCCCATCACAACTCGTGCGGCCGCATTTTGCACCAGCTGAAGCCTCCGGATGGTATGCAAGGGCAGTCCAAGATAGAGAGCATTGCAGTAGTCGAGCCGGGAGGTGACAAGTGCCTGAGTGACCGTGATAAAACCACACAAAGCAAAGCTCAAAATTACAAAATACTGTAAACTGTATAAAAATCTTTACACTCACCAAGCTAATTTGTCAGCCATCCCAGTAACATGCTCCTGTCTCTAAAGTTTCTGGCATCTAAATAAACAGAGACCTTCTTTCCTTGTGACCTGCCTCCATTTTATTTCCAGCAACTTTCTCCCAGCTTGGAACCAACAGAGGGAATATGATTGTAACCCTTGCCAGAATACTAACAGAAACTAGGCAACTTCTACCAGTAGACTATATATGCAGCATTGTCATTTCAATGCCAGGACCTCTTTCAAAACCATCCATACACTAGGATGTTTTTGCCAATGTGCTGGTATTTGTAATCTTGTCACCACCTGCCATCATCTTTGAATATGTCAATATTATACATGAAGTTATATCTCAGGGTTTAAAAAATCTGCTTGATTAGACAAAAAGTTGAGACTGTATTTAGAGGAGCATCTTTAGATTGCATAACTACATCATATTTATACTTGCATTTTTTTTAAAGCAAGAGACAAGTTATTCTAATAATATTTGATCATACAAGATCTTTGAGCCCCACATCAAATAAAACCTAGAATATTTAAAAGAGATCCAGATGGCTTTTGCATGTTGATGGTTTGGCTATTAAACTATGTGACAGTTTTTAGAGCTAATTTAAAACAAGCAAGTGCAAAATGGAAATTGGCAGGTTTAAATTTATGTCAGCTAATCTTGAAAATAATACTTGGAGTGATGTTAACTTTATATTGGCCACATTTTTAAGATCCCCAGAATATCATGGCATACATCCACATTCATATAAATGCAAAAACTGTGTTAGAGACATTAGTAACAATTTTAAAAATGCCTTGTTTTTTTACTTAAAAGTGATTTTTAATCACTTTAAAAAAAAGATTCACAATGGCTCATTTACTTTTGTGCCCTCCATCAACTCTTGTTCTGCTACCTCATTGGGTGGGTGGAACTCTGTTCCCCAGAGAGATGAGTAAAGAAAGTTAAGAGTGTATTGCCAAGAGTATATACTTCTGGCAAGGTCATCCTGGTTGCCCAGCTAAGCAAGCATGCTCCTTATTTAGGAAGCGGCAATGTAGGAAAATGCTGGAGGTGGGTGATTACTTTAGAGACAGTGGCAAAGCATCAAATCATACTACATGGGAGAAAACAACAGTAAACACTCTGGTATTTTTACCTAGGAAAAAACATGGATAGAAAATATAAAATGAATGATGATATAATCTTTGCATGATGGATCCTCAGATCACAGAGTACTCAACATGCTCACAAGAAAGAGTTGAGGATCTTTCAGAGTGTGTATATTAGTTATTAGTTACAACTGGACTAAAGCTTTCAGGAAAAGGAAATTAAAAAACTAAAAAACAGCATTACAGTAGCAATATGGAATGTAAGTAGCACTGAAATTGAAAGAAGCAAGAAACATGGAAAAGCTCAACACAGTGAAAGAAGAAATGACTACAAATTGACTTTTTAGGAATCAGTGAATTTGGATAGACTAGGATCATGCTGTTTATTAGTCATGACATGAAAAACCAAGGAACGGTGTTGCTTTTATAGTTAGCAAAATTAAAGCATTTGGCTATAATCCAATCAATGTCTAGATAATATTGATTAGACTTCATTGACTTCTTTTTTGGTAACAACATACAAAGTCCTACATGGCTTGAGTCTGGGGTACTTGAGGGAGCGTCTCCTGCTGGCATCACGCTCCAGTCACCCAGTACGCTCCCACAGGCAGGGCCTCCTTGGGGTACCGTCGGTTAGACATTGTTGATTGGTGGTGCCCAGGGGTAGGGCCTTCTCTGTGGGAGCACCAGCCCTGTGGAACCAGCTCCTCTTGGGCCTTCGTTTGGCCCCTGATCTCTGCTCCTTCTGCTGTGACCTGAAGACCTGGTTATTTCAACAGGCCGGTCTGGACTGACCGGGGGGGGGAGAGCTTGTTTTAGAGCTATTTTAATTAATTTTAATTTATTATTTTATTTTTATTAGGCTTGTAACAGTTTAACTGTTTTTTATTGTAAATTTTGTGCTGGGTTTTATTGTTAGCTGCCCTGAGTCCTTAGGGAGAGAGGGCAGCATACAAGTCTAATAAATTATTATTATTATTATTATTATTATTATTATTATTATTATTATTAATATGATCATCATTCAAGTTTATGCTCAAACCACCACTGCAAAAGGAGGTCAATGAGTTTTATGACCACGTTCAATTTGAAATTGGCAGAATATGCAAGCCAGATGTGCAGCTTGTCACTGGAAACCGAATTGACAAAACTGGAAACAAGAAAGGAAAAATGCAGTTGGACTGTATGATTTGGGAAGAGAAATAAAGCAAGAAAGTGACTAATTTTTATCACCCAAATGATTTATTTGTGGCTAACCTATTATTTAAGCAATAAAGGCAATGCTTTTATGCATAGACATTATCAGATGGAGTGCACAGAAATCAGGGAGCCAGCACTGACATTTCCGTGGTCATATGGCCAGCATGATTATACACCGAGGCACATAGAATGCTATTGCCTTCCCATCAAAGAGGTACCTATTTATCTATTCACATTTGCATGATTTTGAACTGCTAGGTGAGCAGGAGCTGAGGCAAATAACTGGAGCTCACCTTGTTGCACAGTGCTCAGGTCTTGAATCTGGCTTTCCAGCTGACAAATTCAGTGTCTTTAAAGCTGATCCATCATGCCCCTCTTAAGAATTGGTTGTACTATTGCTAAGAAGAGGTGAAAAAAATGCATAGCAGCTGAACAAATGAAGTCAGAGATATTAGCATATATACAACAGTCTTTGTCATCATACGGAAAGAAAGAGCACAAGATAGTCAGGAATTTAGGAATATCATGAGGTAAATTAATCAGTATACAGAACACACATAAGAAAAAGGCAGGGAAAAAAGGAAACATCCCCTTCCTACTCTGTTATTCTATTTTCTATTTGGGGCAACCAATCATAGCATAGATTGCCTCACCATACATACACAACACTATATACTTCCCCTTTATTTATTCAACTTATATTCCGAATATATATTAAGGGAGGCTGGAAGAAGATAAATTTGATTTTATGGTTGGAGAAGGAAAAAACAATAACTTGCACTATGGGATGACACTGTGCTAATAGCTGAAAATACCAAGGATTTATAATCTTACTTTAGTAATAAAAGTCAAGGATCACAGTGAAAAATGTGGAAGTTTTATTTGTTACTGGTTCATAAAGACTATTAACCACAACACTGCATCATTTCCACAGTAGAATGTATTTCACTTTAAAATATATGTAGAATGGTATAGAACCTGTTTTTTTAATCTATAGGCATTATAGCAATAGCACTTAGACTTATATATCACTTTACAGTGCTTTACAGCCCTCTTTAAGCAGTTTACAGAGTCAGTGTATTGCCCCCAACAATTTGGGTCTTCATTTTATCCATCTCGAAGGATGGAAGTCTGAGTCAACCTTAAGCCTGGTGTGATTCAAATTGCTAAATTGCAGGCAGCCGGCAGGCAGCAGAAGTAGCCTGCAGTATAGAATAAAATAGAATTCTTTATTGGCCAAGTATGATTGGACACACAAGGAATTTGTCTTGGTGCATATCCTCTCAGTGTACATAAAAGAAAAGATACATTCATCAAAAGTCAAGAATCATTAAGGTACAACACTTAATAATAGTCATAGGGTACAATAAACAATCAAGTCATATTAGGAAACAGTCAATATAAATTGTAAGGATACAAGCGACAAAGTTACAGTCACAAGTGGGAGTTGATAAGGAGTGATGAGAAGATTAACAGTAATAGTAGTGCAGACTTTGTAAATAGTTGGACAGTGTTGGGGGAATTATTTGTTTAGCAGAGTGATGGCGTTTGGAAAAAAACTGTCCTTGTGTCTAGTTGTTCTGGTGTGCAATGCTCTTTAGTATCGTTTTGAGGGTGGGAGTTGAAACAGTTTATGTCCAGGATGTGAGGGGTCTTTAAATATTTTCACAGCCCTCTTTTTGACTTGTGCAGTATACAGGTCCTTGATTGAAGGCAGGTTGGTAGTAATTGTTTTTTCTGCAGTCATAATTATCCTCTGAAGTCTGTGTCTGTCTTGTTGGGTTGCAGAACCAAACCTGACAGTTATAGAAGTGCAGATGACAGACTCAATAATTCCTCTGTAGAACTGTATCAGCAGCTCCTTGAGCAGTTTGATCTTTCTGAGTTGGCACAGAAAGAACATTCTTTGTTGTGCTTTTTTGATGACATTTTTTATGTTACGTGTCCATTTTAGGTCTTGTGATATGATAGAACCTAGGAATTTGAAGGTCTCTACTGTTGATACTGTGTTGTCTAGTATTGTAAGAGGTGGTAGTATGGGAGGGTTTCTCCTAAAGTCTACCACCATTTCTGTGCTTTTGATTGTATTCAGTTCCAGATTGTTGTGGTCACACCATGAGGCAAGTTGTACAACCTCCTGTCCTTATGCGGATTCGTCATTGTCTCAAATGAGACCAATGACTATTGTATCATCTGCAAAATTCAGTCCTTTAACAGAGGGATCTTTTGAGATGCAGTCATTGGTATATAGGGAGAAGAGAAGTGGAAAAAACACACAGTCTTGAGGGGACCCTGTGCTAATTGTACAGGTATCGGATGTCATTCTGCCTAGCTTCACCTGCTGCTTCCTGTCTGTTAGGAAGTTTATGATCCACTTACAAGTGTGTTCAGGTACTACTAGCTGGTTTAGTTTAGTTAGAAGTATGTCTGGAATGATGGTATTGAATGCTGAACTGAAGTCTATGAAGAGGACCCTTGCATAGTTATTTGGAGATTCAAGGTGTTGTAGAATGTAGTGCAGAGCCATACTAATAGCATCATCTGTCAATCTATTTGCTCGATATACACATTGATTGGGGTCTAACAGTGGATCCATGATGGTTTTCAGGTGAGACAGCACTAGCCTTTCAAAGGTTTTCATAACTACAGATGTTAGAGCAACTGATCTGTAGTCATTCATTTCCCTGATGGAGGGCTTCTTTGGCACTGGGATGATAGTAAAGCATTTGAAGCAAGAAGGAACATAGCACATCTCTACTTATTTATTGAAGATTTGGGTGAAGATGGGGGCCAATTAAACTAAACTAAAGTATTTTTGTCTCTAATGGGACAATTGACATGCTGGAAATATTTGGGAGCTCTTTCCTTAAATTTGCTTGATTGAAATCTCCTAAAATGATGGGAAGGCAATCTGTGTGTTTGGCTTCAGCCTCCATAATCTGATCAGCTAGAGTTCATAATGCCTTGTTTACACAAGCTTGTGGAGGAACATACACAGCTATTAGGAAAAATGAGGAGAACTCACATGGAGAATAAAATGGTTTACAGTTGATAAGTAAAGACTCTAAGTTTTCATCACAGAATTTATTTATTATAGTTATATCCTGAGACCAGCTATTGTTGATATATAAACATAATCCTCCACCCTTAGTTTTACCTGATATCTCTTCAATTCTGTCTGATCTAAATATCTGGAATCTTGGGCTGTATATGCTGTTGTCATCGTGCATTTCTGCATTAAGCCAGGTTTCAGTAAAATAGAGAACTGCTGAGTTGTAGAAATCAGAATTGCATCTATTTAAAAGGAGTATTTCATCCATCTTGGTAGCAAATGAGCATAAATTAGTCAGAAAGATTGAAGGGAGAGGGTCCCCTCCCCCTATTCCTTAGTCTATTTAAAATTCCTGCTCTTTTACCTCATCTCCTTTTTTGGCGCTGCTGCTTCTTTCCTTTGTTTGTTGTAATCCATAGCACAGGGGAATTAGTTAGAATCTCTTCTGCGTTTGCAAAGACAGGGGGGTTTGAGGAATCAGAAAGCTGCTCCTTAAGGAAACCTTGCCCAATTCTTAGCAGATGGTCTCATGAGTATGAAATCCGTAGTGAATTACAGAGAATAATAAAGAATAAAGAAACCATTAAAGAGCATTTCACCAAGGCAGCCATTGACGGCGGCATCTTGGAATCTCCAAGTACTGCATTCTTGGAAACTCCAAGTACTGCATTCTAACCACTGCACCACTACAGCTCATTAAATTATCTTCTTTTCCACAGAGTACAGAAAATCCTTGGAAGACACATGAGTCTATAGCCACAAACCTAATATCTTACGTTTAGATTTCATCTCTAAGAAGCATGGGCACAGCCAATGTGCATATTGGTCCAAAAGTGCCTAAAGAATAGCTACTCATGCTATTTAAGTGCATTACCCTAGAGAATGGTATTTCATTTTTAGATAAAATTATCACTGTGTTTGGCATGACTTTATATGAATATACAAATTAATATATTACAGATATGCTATAGCTTATGTTCTAAGAAATAAGTGGAGGCTATCTGTTACCTTGCACCATTATGTGTTCTATATTTTGAAATGTAAGACTGTGTGAACAACTGGCAAAGAACCAGCAGGATTTATCAAGACTACAGTACATCATACCAAACCAACCCCAACCCCTTCTTAATATTACAAGTAATCCTTCACATTTAATTTAGTAAATGAAATGTACTTACTGTACAACCATTGTAGCATCCACATGGTACATGATCAAAATTCAGATGCTTGTCAACTGACTCATATTTATGACAGTTGCAGTGTCCCTGTGTCATATGATGAGCTTTTCCAACCTTCTGACAAGCAAAATCAATGGGAAAGCCAGATTCATTTAACAACCATGTTACTAACTTAATAGCTACAGTGATTTACTTAACAACTGTGGCAAGAAAAGTTGTAAAACACAGCAAAACTCAATTAACAAATGTCTCACTTAGCAACAGAAATGTTGGGTTCAGTTGTGGTCATAAGTTGAGGACTTCCTGTACTAGTTTAGCAACACAGAGGATTACAGTGGACATACTCTATCATGACTTCAGAAAACATTCAACAAAAGCTCTTATGAGATTCTAATAGAAAAGATGGCAATACATGGTCTGGATTATGATAGTAGACAGGCACAGAACTAGTGAACAATTACCTAGTGAGCATGCTCTATGACAAGTTGGACTGAAGTGAAATCTACACCACAGGGCTCAATTTTAGGTCCTGTACTCTTCAGTGTATTTATATAATTTTATGAAGCTTCTCCTCTGGTAATACTGATTTGCAAACTAGGGCATTTAAAACCTTTGCTAGACCAATACTTGAATTCAGCTCTGCTGTTTGGAATCCGCACTGTATATCAGACATAAATACAATTGAGCAAGTCCAGAAGTATTTTACCAGTAGAGTACTACATTCCTCTATTTGCAACCAAATACCCTACACCACCAGACTTGAAATTCTAGGCTTAGACAACCTTGAACTACGCTGGCTAAGATTGGACTTAAGCATAGTACATAAAATCATATGTTACAATGTCTTACCAGTTAATGAATATTTCAGCTTTAACCACAACAACACAAGAGCACACAACAGATATAAACTTAATGTAAACCACTCCAAATTTAATTGTAGGAAATACAATTTCAGCAATGTCTGGAACTCACTACCTGATTCTGTTGTCACCTGCTCAAACCCCCACTCCTTTACCCTCAAACTAACCTCTATTGACCTCACCCCATTCCTAAGAGGCCTGTAAGGGGCGTGCATAAGCACACAATCGTGCCTACCATTCTTGTCCTATTGTCCCCAATTATTAGTTCCTATTTCTTACATTTAAACTATGTTTATTCTTATTTCTATTGTATTGTAAACTTTTGACAAAATAAAATAAATAAATAAATAAAATATATGACTTGGAAAGATAATATGTCAGGTTCTGGGCACCCCATTTTAGAATGAGTATTGACAAGCTGAAGTCCAGAGTCTGACTTAAACACTCATCTCAGAATCATGATGCAAGTACATAATTGTGTCACTTGTGGAATAATGTCATGACATAATATTTCAACAATGTGGGTGTCTTTGAGTGCATTTTATTAACTGAAGTATGGTATAAAAGGCTATGTTTAAAAGTTAAACTTGGAGGTCTGATTACTAGAAATGAATATAGCTCACAATTCTTTCAATTAAAACAAAAACTATTCTGGTCTTTCTTTGTTCTAGGAATATTATTTAAGGCAGAGACACTATGTTCTATTCTCAAATGGAAACCAGAAGTCTTTGTTGATATACTTCCAATCAGGAAGAAATCCTCCTTCTTCTTCTACCAATCCATTATTGGGGGATAGCTAAATATCAAAGTATGACCCTATCTAAACACTAAATTTTAGATGAGCTTCTTGCAGCAGATAATGATGCCAAAAAAAATCAAATCCCCTGTGTTTCTGATATTGATACATTTCAGGTATTAGAATGCAATTTTCTCTCAGTTTAAAGCAACCCATTTTTCTTGTTGTACAACTGATAGCCTGAGTATCAAAATATATAATATGACAATGCTAGTAGGTATTTTTCTGTTAATCTTAGTTTCCCATTATTTTTCAATGGTAAATGGTAATCCATCCATTCCTAACGTTTTCTTGAAAGATATATCACTATTGCCTATACTGCAATTTTTGACATATATAAAGCATAGTAGTTTATAGATTTGTTGCATATTCATGGGAAAAAATCTTTTGCATATTCATGGGAAAAAAATCTGTTACTTTTTTATTTGCAAGGTGACTTGACTTCACCTCAACACAGTAGTTCTTGTCATGGAAGCAATGAAATTCTCTTCATCAATAGGGAGAAGCAACATTTCCTTTAACAAAGTGTCTGCCCAGGGTCTCATAAACACTTTCATTAGTCAACAAAGGCTTCTTTTAATGTGCAATGTATTATTTCCCAAGCAGCTTCAAGATGGTGCATGTTATAGAGAATGAAATTACTCTGTATAAGCCACAGACATCTTACACTTACAACCGCTCTGTACAGGTAGTCCTTAACTTATGACCACAACTGAGACCTTATTTTCCATTGTAAACTATTGAGATCATAGATCAACTAACCATGTGAGTGGGGCTGATTTTATTACCATTTTTACAGCAGTCATAAAGCAAATTACCATGGTCATTAAGTGAACCACGTGGTTATTAATTTAACCCATTGGAGAAAAAAAGGACACAAAACATGATAACATGACTGTAGCACACTACAACCAGTCATAAATGGGAACTGGTTTTCAAATGTCCAAATTGCGATCATGTGAACATCAGGATGGTGCAACAGTAATAAGTGCAAGTATAGGTCATAAAGCACTTTTTTCCAAGGCTGTCATAGCTTTGAACTGTCATTAAACTAATGGGCATAATGAAGCCCAGGACTGCCTGTAGTGATTTGCAGATGAAATCACTGTACAGTTGAGTAGGTACCATAAAATATAAAATGCAGGTTCATTGTCACCTGAATCTCTCATGCCTATACTGTATATTGGAACAAGAAACCTGTGTGCTTTCCAATAGCCTCACCATTGGTCATGCTGACGATAAGGCTGAGAATATTAGTTCCACCACAGGTTTCTCATTCTTGCTTTACACCCAAGCTGTAAAATATTATGGGTATAATCAAGACTATCTGACTTTATTTCCAGATAAAAATGCTTAGAAGGCAAGTGGCTTTTCTGTGCAAAGTTACAAGTGTTATCCATTTGTAACTGTATTTGTTCAATATGTGAAAAGTAAAAAAAAATTAAGAGATTGCTCTATTGCAGGGGTCTGTTACATTTGAGTATTTCAGATACAAGAAGAAAAAGACTACTTGAAATGGACCAGAAATATACTTATGCTTATGATAACATATTCATGAAGTAACTTATTTAATACATCGTTCTCATTTAGCTATTAAATAGCATAGTGCATGTTCTATTGAGAGATATTTTTAAAGTCAGTAGCTTTACTAGCATTCTTGTATAATTGGTAGATCTTTGCATTTCATGTACCTAAAAAAATAATTCAGCAATCTAAAAAATGGCTTCTCGCATCATAACTCGTCCACATTTTCCATAATTATTCCAACAGCTATTGCACCAGTGGTGGAATTCAGCCACTTCAGGCTGGTTCGGGCAAACTGGTAGTAAAAATTCTGGCTGGCCTCACCCCACCCCATCCCACCACTACTTATTGGCCTCGCATGCCTTGGCTGGTGCCTTAGAGTCACACTGTGGCATAGTTGCAGCTGCTCTTTGGCTCCCTTGTGGCCATGTGGCCCAGCCTACTTGCCTACCTTTGTCATAGCCTATGGCGTGGCAGACTCCCACTTGTCTTACTTAGGCTGCTCCCAACCACTCCAGCAGCAGAACAGGTAAGCACAACCCACCATTTTTTGGAAAGTCACTGTCTCATATGTACAGTTAGTCTTCAACTTACAACCACAATTGAGTCCAAACTGAAACATTTTTTATTTTTTTGCAGTTGCCCTTAGGATGAAAAGACAACAGAATTTGACAGATGTTTCAGTAAAAAAACCAAGATTGGAACCACTTGTATCAGAATTGGCCTTGGATGACCATTTCCAATATAGCAAACCTAATGACTGTTAGTTTAATTGGCCTACCTCTAAAGGATCCTATTCCTATAGTCAAAAAATGGTTACGAGTAAATCACATAGCTGATGATGCTCGAATAAAACTGAAGAAATGTGAAAGTGAGAAGGACGCCAATCCAGCAGCAATTTGGAGATACCTAAGTTTTACTTTTTGTCAGATATTGTTGTTTTTAATTCATATTATCAAACCCTTGTATAGTTTTGTATAAATAGCTTTTATTCATATTGTAAAACTTGTATAGTTTGGTGTAGTTTTTAATTCATATTGTCAAACTCTTGTGTAGTTTATAAAGATTTTCCTTCATATTGTAAAACTCTTGTAACAAAATCTAGTTTTGTGTACCTCTTATTCTTATTTAAGTATTAAATGCATAAAATAAACTACCTTTTGGTATATCTTTTTTAATACTTAAAACAGTAATTAGGGCAAAGAAATGATGTTGATGTCAGGGTTCCAGAAAAACCCAACTCCAGTTAAAAACTCCGAGACAGGCATTTCCTCAAAGCTTCCTTTTACTAGAGTAGGTATACTGGCACATCTGGGAAAACCCAAACCTGAGAGTTCCAGGTTTTCCCTTAGTAATTCAAAAGTCAAAACCCAACCCCTTCACTCACCAGTCCATCACATGGTCCAATCACCAACCATCCCAATTTGAGACCTCCCTTCAACCACTCCTCCTCCAGGTGCAGGAATAACATGACCTTGACCGATAAGAAGAATGCTATTATGTCTAACTACCAACACTCTACTATTCCCCCCTCCTACTTTCCCAGGCACAGGAATGTGGCAGCGTGTAAGTTGGCCATGCCCACACAGTCACATGGCCACCTAGCCACACCTACCCAGTCACATGGTCACCTAGCCATGCCCACTAAACACACCCACTAACCACACCCACCTAGCCATGCCCACAGAACCGGTAGTTAAAAAAAATGAATCCCACCACTGTATTGTACCTAATGAAGTATTAAGTCCCAGGTGAATCAGAATTAAGAAACGGGAAGAAATTGTGCATTTTTCCATGTGGCACTAGCCAGATTTTTTTTTTTAATTACATTTATATGCCGCCTTTCTCCAAAGACTCAGGGCGGCTTACAATTTTTGGGATACAACCCAATGTGCTCAGCAATAGCCTTCCTTCCATTGTATATGCCTGCTTATTACTAAGCGACATTTTTACAAAGTCAGCTTATTGCCCCCAACAATCTTGGGTCCTCAGTTTACCTACCCCGAGAGGATGGAAGATAAAAACCAGTTATGGAATTCAAATTTTAAAAGGTTGAAAAAAATATTAAGATACTTGCCATCTCTTCTCATTTTACCTCCCACACTTTTTATGTTTTACATTTCTTCTAATATATCCAATTCTCATCTCAGTACTAAGTGGGTGAGGCATATTCTTGTGGATAACCATTTTCATTACTTTTAACAAGCATTTATTCCTTACAATAGTCCACATAATACCATACTTGCCTTTCGACCAGCATTTGCACATCTTAAAATTTTCTCTTGTTTTCTCTCATCTTACATAATAACCTACCAGGGTTCACATACCAATTTACTCACTCTTCTTTTATATGAACCACAACAGTTCAGACAACACCAATAAATATTATATTCCATATACTGAATTCAGTACTTTGAGATATCTGGATAGCCAAATCATTTAAATTCTCCTAACTGTGGAGAAGGGGTGTCAAACTCACGGCCTGAGGGCCGGATGCATCATGTGCTGCCTCCGCCCCAGCCCGATTTAGCGAAGGGGAAAGTCCTGATATGTCACATGATGCCACTATGATGACAAGAGTTTGACACCCTGCTGTGGAGCATATTCTTATGCAGTTTTTATGGGATAGTCTTATGCCTAAACACAAATACTTTAAGATCAATGGACAGTAGGCAAACTGTCAGTCAAATGCCTCGACAGAATGAAAAGCAGGTAATATACTCAATATCAAATTATCTGAAATATGTTCTTTCAGGTAACATGGCTTCAAAAGCAACATTGCTGATCTGCACACCTATAGTACCTGACAAAACAATATTGGCAAATCAGCAACAATTTTACTAATTACCAAAAGCAATTACCAACTGCTTTATTGAAGAAATATGTTGATATGAGCCACTAGTGGTTAAGGCACCATCATAGAAACTAGGAGACTATGAATTCTAGTCCCACTTTAGGCATGAAAACTGGGTGAGTTATTTTGGTCCAGTCACCCTCTCCCAGTCCAATCCACCTTACACAATTGTTGTTGTGGGGAAAATAGGAAGAGGAAGAAGTAGCAAGTATCTTTGCTGCCTGGAGTTACTTATCAAGTAATAAAGTATGATAAAATCTGATAGATAAAAATATTCTTGTACAGAAATTAAACAGAAGAAGAGAGAGATTTTCACAAAAGTGAAGAAGTAAGAACTTTGGGGTTGTTTTTTTTTAAAGTTCTCAGCAGAGCAGTTGTGGATTGACTTAAAACTGTGAGAGTGCCATGCCTATTAAAAAGCTCCTGCAGGCAAACAATGAGAAAAATAAGAAATAAGAAATCAGTTGTTCTCTCTGAAATACTTCAGAATCAACTGAGCAAGTTTATCATGTGAGATTCAGGCAGCAGGATCAGAGACATTGGAACTGGCAGAAGAGGACATCACACAGCTGGAACAGATCTTGAGGGTCTTCTATTTCTTCTATTTCTGTCCCCTGCCCAAGGCAGGAGTCCTCATACCATCCTAAAAAAAATCATAGTCCAATCTTTTCTTGAAAACCTCCAGCAATGAAGCATGCACAACTCTGAAGCAAGTTGCTCCATTGATTAATCAGTTCATCAGTTTAATATATTTTCAGGAATTTGAGAAATTCTGTTCTGAAGAAATGCAGAGGCAGATCATACAACTGAATGTTTTTTTTGTTAATGTATGTCTTTATTACATGAAGAGTGTCATCTGGATTCCAAAGATACTGTGAAACATGCCTCATAAGCAGCAAGAACTCATTATACTTGTCCAAATGAATCACTATTAATTAATTTAATGTCCTCAGAGTGAAATCTCATGGAGGAATGCTTTACAATGCAATGATATTCAATGCAATGATATTCTGTTCCCTGAGTTTTGCAATTTACCATCTGCTAGGTCACCAATCAGGAGTGCACTTTCATCAGAGACAGTTGATATTCATTCCAGTTGCCTTTATAAATATATATATGTAAAAGAAAAGAATGAATATCAACTGCACTCCTGATTGGTGACCTAGCGGATGGTAAATTGCAAAACTCAGGGAACAGAATATCATTGGTAAATCTCCTTGAGATTTCATTCTGAGGACATTAAATTAATAAATAGTGATTCATTTGGACAAGTATAATGAATTCTTGCTGCTTATTAGGCATGTTTCACAGTATCTTTGGAATCCATGAGTCTAGGAGATGACACTCTTCATTTAGTATGTGCTTAACGAACAGCGTACTGTCTGGGTCAATTTGTTTACATAGTAAACAATACTTATTAAGTTCCCAATTTCTACCTCTTTTATCCAGCCATTGATAAAACAAGTCCCAAGTTCGAAAATATTCTGTGTCTTCTTTTTCTTTTATCTTCAGTGTTAATCTGTCCAGTAGTACTGCACAGCCCAATATTTTTTTAATTATATCTTTTTCCATAGGTGTTTCCTCACTTTTCCAATGTTGTGCAAATACAATTCTTGCTGTTGTTAAAATGTGCAATATCAAATATACATTCCCTTTATCATATTTTACTGGTATTATACTTAACAAAAAAAATTCTGGCTTATTAAGGTAAGTGGGCTGCACTTACCTTAACAACTGGTTTGCTGGTTGTAAGCGTGCACCTGTTTTTGGCCTGCAGAGTGTTTCTGGATGCCATGGAGGGCAAAAACAGGGTTTGGGAGGCAAAAAACAGCCTGTTTTTGGCTTGCAGAGTGCTTCTGGATGCTGGGGAGGACAAAATGGGTCACACAGAGGGTTTGGGAGGCCAAAAACAGACCTGTATTCACTCTATAAGACGCATTTCCACCTCACTTTTGGGTGCGGGGGGAAGTGCGTCTTCTAGTCTGAAAAATACAGATATTTTCAACAAAACCACTATAAAAAAATAGTCATATGAACATGGAATGCTGCAAATGGTTGTAAAGGTGGCCGTGTAACCAAGTGCCCAAAATGTAGTCACAATGCTGTGGTGGGGTGATTATTGGAATAATTATGTCTATAGCATATGCAAACTCGTATCTCCATTGTCTTGAACATTAGATGATGTATTCATGCTGCATTTATTTATGAAAACAGTATACTGACATGAATATTTTTGTTATTATATTTTCATACTTAAATTTGTACTTGTGTAAATATTTCACTTCTTCTATAATAATGGTTCTTTTGCCAGTGAATAAACGCAATATCCAAGAAATGATACATTCTGATACCTATATCAGCGTTAGCTAACTTTTTTCAATCTCCCACATCCTCTGGGTGGTGAGAAATGATTGCTTACTAATATTCTATAATTGGTGATGAGCAGTTTATCCCTCCCTTTCACAAATTCTGGAAAGCAAAACAGAAATCTATAATGGGCTTAAATATACACATTTCAAACCCATAATGACACAGGAGACAAAACATTGTGCTATTTATTCTTATTTTGCATACAGTACCTCTTTACACTTTTAGCATTTGAAGTTTAATGCTTAGTTTTTAGCAGATTGATTTTCACTCATTTATTTTCATGAAAGAGTTATACATATTCTAACAAGGAACATGGAGGAAGCAAATTGTATCTAAAATAGCAAGTAGAAAGCATGGATAACAAAACAAAGAATAGAAATAGACCTTTAATAATCCTAAAAAGATCCCATGCAGACTTGCTCAATGAAAGTTCTTTTATAGGCCATAAGACTGATAAAGGTGTTGGTGTTAACATTCAAAGTCCTTTACGATATGGGTCCAGGGTACTTGTGGGAGTGTCTCCTGCCAATATCAAATACTGATCACCCTGTGCGTGCGCACAGACGGGGACTCCTCGGGTGCCATCGGCTAGACAATGTTGGCTGGCGGTGCCCCGGGGAAGGGCCTACTCTGTTGCAGCCCCCGCCTTGTGGAACCAGCTCCCTCTGGAGCTCTGTTTGGCTCCTGACCTTCGCTCCTTCCGCCGCAATCTGAAGACCTGGTTGTTTGAACAGGCCGGGCTGGACTGACCTTCCGGGGTTTTTAAATTATTTTAATTGGGTTTTTAAAGCTGGGCTTGTTAATTCAATTCTTTTTAAAATATTTATTGTTTGTATGGCTGTGTTTTAGTTGTGAGCTGCCCCGAGTCCTTGCGGAGAGGGGGCAGCATACAAGTCCAATTAAAATAAATAAATAAATGAATAAATGAATAAATAAATAAATAAATAACTCTTGCAGATTCTGCAAAAGTGCTTCATGGAGAACTACATTCCTTTAAAAATGATCTACCATCCTGAAGCCAGTCTATTCTTAATTTGCTGTCATGATCCCACCCACCCACCACATCCCAATAGCTTATGAGATAAAATTAGTACATTCAGGAGATTCTTAGCTTTAAATTTTATTGTGATTAGTTCTCAATATCTCAATATATCTACTATTCTACTGGTGCTATGTACTGGAATTTGGGGCACAACATAATTTTTATGTTCAAAAAGATTGTTGAACAATCTTACAATAGCAGCAAATAGCCCACAAATCCAAAATACCTACTGTGGCCTTCTACAGCATTTGAATCTTCCTTGAATACCATCCTGCAAGGTACTTTGTAAGTTCAAAATCGTGTTTCCCTCCCACTGAGACTTTTTAAAACACCCCACACATTTCTGTCATCCTTAAAAGAGTCTTTTTTTGCCAATGTTCCTTCATAGCAGGGGTTGTGTAGGGGTTGGCTCTGTCAGAAAAGAGTCCTGTGGGAGTGGACAGAAAAATAGCTTAATGGCATGACTGAAAATGTCAGGAAGTGTTTGCTGTTGTTGTTTCACCTGACCTTGCCCTTCCCCCCACAATTGGATGTATATTTTACATGCAGCTTCTGCTGTAAACCAGTTTTTGAAACAACCATCAGCTTCTGAAAAGGTCAGAATTAGAAAATACAAACTAGATTATTCTGAATCAATGCATTTTAGAGATTCAAAGTGAAAAGAGAAGCATGATAGTTCTATGATCCTGTTGATTAGGGTTGTCAAACTCATGGCCCATGGGCCAGATGTGTAATGCGTTGGCCATGCCCATGCCCAGTTTGTCATGCGATGCCAATCCCAATATGTCATGTGATGCCACTATGTCGACGTGAGTTTGACATCCCTGCTGTTGATAAATAAAAAAATTAGATTTGGTTCAAAGTGTTATACGTATATAGACCTAGACAAGCTAGAACTACGCCGCCTTCGGTCCGATCTAAGTATAGTACATAAAATCATACATTGCAATGTCCTTCTGGTCAATGAATATTTCAGCTTCAATCATAACAATACAAGAGCCCACAATAGATACAAACTCAAGGTAAACCGCACCAAACTTGATTGCAGGAAATACGACTTCAGCAACAGAGGGGTCAATGTCTGGAATACTTTACCTGATTCTATGGTTTCTTCCCCAAACCCCAAAAACTTTAACCTTAGACTGTCTACTATTGACCTTTCCTAAGAGGCCTGTAGGGGGCGTGCATAAGCGCACCAACATGCCTACCGTCACTGTCCTATTGTTTCTTTTTTCTTTTTCTTATATGTATCCATTTCATGTATTCATAACCATGCTTATACTTATACCTGTTATCTTATAATCACTTGACAAAATTAAATAAATAAAGTATTACATTCTAATGTAATATAACAATCAACCAGTGGAATGACTTGCTTTCAGATGTGGTAACTGCTCTATCATTGAAGCTTTTAAGAAGAGTTTGGACAGCCATTTGTTTGAAATGGTACACCTCTAAGATCCCTTTCAACTTCAACGTACTATGTTCTGTGATATACAGTATATGGGACCACTGCAAGGACATTAGTATCACTCGAGCAATTGAACATTCCATATACAGATACACCATGAAACTGGTGGTAATGGGAAGACCACCGATCAGTTATCTCACCTGAAATTTTTTGGCTAACTAAACCATTCATTTTCAGCACAAAGCCCAGATTAGTTGCAGACCACAGACCAAAACATTTGGAAATTCTTTCCCCTCCTTTTATATTACATACCTTTTCATATTCCATATCTCTGGGTAAACTATACATCAGTAACTACTCTCAAAATACAAATAATTTCAACGACATTGAAAAACAGTCAAGCTGCCTTATTCATATAAACCTTTATATCAGGGGTGTCAAACACAAGGCCTGGGAGCCAGATGCAGGGTGCTTAGATCTGGCCTGTGGGGCCACCCTGGAAACAGCAAAGGACCAGCCTGCGATGTCTCTGCCAGTGAAAATGGAGCTCTGTTTTCAATGGCACAGAGCTGCAGGAGGCTGTTGTGTCCAAAAATGCTTCCCGAAGGGACACACATGGCCCACCTGAGCTCCGTTTTCGGTGGCAGCAGGAGGGCATCATGCCCGAAAACGGAGCTCAGGATCCTATTTTTGCTGGCAGAGCACTCGGGCCACCATAGGCATCCCCAACACAAGTGATGTCAAACTGGCCATGCCCATCCCGGCCCCAAGGTCAAATACAACCCTGATGCAGCCCTCATTGTAATCGAGTTTGACACCCCTGCTTTAAATGATCTATCACTATTTTAAAATTTCAGCAAGATTTTTGTTGAATCAAAATATAAAAGTTGTTTTATAGCTATAAACTAGAAGCTTTTTTTAGACTGGATCTAGTTAAAACTATCTTGGATATTTCTCAAAGAACTAGAATATACTGAAAGCATTTGAATAAAAAGTATATGTTGTACTAAAAGGGCTTGAAAATGTGCACAGCTCTACTACTGCTGCTCATGCTAGTGTTAGAGATGACAATTAGTGGGTTTTTTTTTCAAACATTAAAAATTATCCAGTTTCAGCACCATAGAGGCAATATTACTTTTTACATGTTTGGAAGAAGTAATTACTGCTAACATTCAAAAGAACAGCCTACATGAGACACTTTTTAATATGGATGATATTCACACTAAGGACAACAAATTGTTGAGATTTTAAGTTGACAAACCTGTAATTTGATTCCAGCATTCTGATACCCTTTTTCTTATGGTTATAAATGTTTGGCAGTATATAGATCTGCTGCAACAATATAACTAGGCATCAAAATTCAATTCTGGTATCTTTCCCGCCTTCTGATATTCAGCATGCAAAGAGAAGCTTCTTTCTACATGGTCTATTTTTTTCTACATAAGTTATCTTTCCTATACTGCAGTAGGAATTTGGTGACAAAGTGGTAATATACTGTGTTGTGGGAAGTATACCCCCCAAAAACAGTCCCAAAAACCTCACAACAAGAGAGACCTCAGAAGACAGTTCCAAGAGTTCCAAGCCAGCCCTTCCCCCTTTAAGAAAACCAAGAAGCACCAGTTGAAAGGAAAACTCAGAGCAGCCCTGCTAATGGCTGTTACAAAAGTAACAGAGCTGAGTAACAGAAAAGTAACAGAAACACTCAAGTAGAGCCATTAAAATAAGGGGAATCAGGCTAAAAATAAACTCTCCAAGGTAAACTGAAACCCCCTCTTCCTGCCCCCTGACAGAATTAACCCTTAGGACAGGAAAAACAAAAGACCAGGGACCAAGATTAATCCAGGAAAACAAAACCCAGAGCAACCAGAAACACATCAAAATCCATCAAGCTGCAAGAGCTTCAAAGGGGAATTAAGCATAAAAGGCTCAGATTCACACTTCTTAGCTGCTTGCAAGCCAGGAAAGCTGGAGCTGTGTCACTTTTTGCTTCTTGCCTTCCTACATTAAAAGAATTCCACTTTCTGGCAGCTGGCTTCTGCATTGATTCTTCTCAGCATCTGTGGTGTGTCCCAGCTGGGAATGAACTTGGGAATTTTTTTCCCAACAGTATCTAATAGTAAACATGTACAGATCTCATTAGTTTACATAGGATAAAAAGAGTTGTTAGTGAGACATATTAAGTCTCAGGCAAGATTATATTATTAATCAGATGAGGTAAGAGATAATAAAATGATTCAGCAGACAAATTATAATCAGTCACTTGCAAAGAATGAAAGTAATGCTGCTCTGTTGGGGTGAGAAGCAACAAATATTCTGTAAAAAGGCAAGAGGAATAAATGGGAGGATAATAAAGTGGATGATTAGAGGGAGAAATTGTGCCCCATCTTTTTATGGGGGATATACAGGGGTTCTGGAATCTCAAGAAGAAGGGAAAGATTGAAGTACTTATGATGTAGGAAGCCACTTATCAAAATCCTTGAAGAAACTTCAGAAGGGAGAAAAGTTTGGATGAGAAACTAAAGTTTGTGATTTCATGAAATTGAATAGACCAGTAGATGTAGATTTCACTAGTTCATATAATTAAATATCATACGGTCTGCTATCAAAATTACTTTTGTGCTAGTACTAATTTTGTGCTAATGTATAGTCTTCTGTAACAAAGCTGATTGAATATGGTTTATCTATATTGAAATGTAGATTAATGCAACCAAAAGCAAAGCTTGGTTAGGATGTTCCCAACATCACCTATCTTCTAAAATATGATGTCAAATGTTTAATGTTGGGACTTTCTCGTTTTCTCTTTCCTATCACTTGTATTCATCTGCTTAGAACTGAACAGCTTTCATAGCAGATGTGGCTATGCCTGGCAGAAGAAATGTCTGTTTCATAAATGAATGGATGAAGTGGATATAGGTTTCTATTATGGGTGGAATGGGTTACAATTAGGACTGGCAATTTCATCACCTAATAATCAAATATGTATAATCCAGTTAGTGTTGGTATTGAGAAATAAGCCTGATATGAAATGGCAAGAATTTATTAGGAAAAGTAGGCACTTATTTTGGATGCTAAGCTGCAGGTTGCACAGGTCAGTGACTAAAAATAAGAAGAAGAGGCAGTAGAATGGGGATGGGTAGGCTAATATCAATAAAGGATTAAGGAAAGTGATAAAGTGGCTGCTGGTATATAGCTTCATGCCAGTTTAAAAAACAGAACTAGAAATCGTTAGAAAGCACAGGGTTTGTTTCAAAGAATAGAGAGACAAGAAATGAAATTCAAGAATATTAGGGAAGGTGGACAAAGCTAGTGCAAATGAGCCTGGTGCAAATACAAGTGTGGGGTGGGGGGAAGGGAAGAGATAGAAGTTTAAGGAGGTAAAGCAAGTAAGAGATAAAGCTTTAAATTAAAAGGAAAAGAGCCCACTGATGAAAATTAAAAGAGAGGAAGCAAAATGTTTTCTTCTTGCATCTCTTGGCCTAGGTGGATGTATAACTCTAGCGGCTAAAAAGGGGAGGAGACAACTTGTTGCAAAGGATTTAGGGTTATTTTTCTGGCAGTTCAGCCAGAAGCAAGACATGAAGGCAGTAGGAGGAGAAGCAGTAGACCAGATTCAAATGGTGGAGGGATTAAACAAACAGAAAAAAGACAATGAAAAACTTCTATCTGAATTTTGCAAGAGATAAATGCTATAGTGAGCATTTTGTAAAGAGGGAGAGAGAGTTTGTAGATATATGCATTTCACCTTAGCAATGTGCAACATCCTGAAGAAGACAATATATTACATACAGACTCCTATTCTTTGCATCCTCTGAACACCTTTGAGTTCAGTATCTTATTATGGTTATTCTTGCACCTGTGCGATAATGCCCATTAATCTACAACATATGGTTGCTTTTCTAATGACATAGTAAGGCATTTGACAGAGTAGACCACAGCCCACTAGAAAATTGAGAGCTAGATAGTACTACCACCAGATGGATTTGCAACTGGTTGACCAACTGCCCTCTATATATAGTCCTCAATGGAACTACATCTACATGGAAGGAAGCGTGCAGTGGGGTGCTTCAAGGCTCTGTCTTAAGGCTAAGTACAACATTTTCATAAATGATTTAGACAAGGAGATAGGAAGGGAATTCATCAAATTTGCAGACAACACCAAATGGGAAGCAATTGCCAACTTTTTAGAAGATAGACTCAAGATTCAAAAGGGTCTAAATAGACTTAAACATTGGGCAATAAGATGCAGTTCAATGGTGAGAAAAGTAGGGTCATACACCTGGGCAGAAAAAAATCAAATGCATAGCTATAGAATAGGCAGTTCCTGGCTCAACAGTAGTAAAAGCATCTAAGTCCTAGTGGACCATCACTTAAGTATGAACCAGCAGGTTGCTGCAACTGCCAAAAAAGCCAATACAGTCCTAGGATGCATTAACAGAGGTATAGCAAGATCACTCAAAGTTACATACCACTCCATATTGCATTAGTGAGGCCACACTTGGAATAATGTGTCCAGTTCTGGTTACCATGATGCAATAAAGATGTTGAAGCACTAGAAAGAGTACAGAGAAGACAACAAAGGTGATAAGGGGTCTAGAAGCTAAACTATATAATGGGAACTAGGATTGTCTAGCCTATTTCCTTTTAATCTGTGAGCCGCCCCGAGTCCTTTGGGAGAGGAGGCGGCATATAAGTCGAATAAATAAATAAATAAATAAATAAATAAATAAATAAATAAATAAATAAATGTAGAGAAGGATTAGAGGTGACATGATAGCTGTCTTCCAGTATTTGAGAGGCTGTAACAGAGAAGAGGAGTTGACTTACCAGAAAGATCCTTTTTTTTCAAAAGAGTCTGAGGAAGCCAATTCCTTAAACTTGGATCCATTTCCTGGTTTAAAATAGGAATTATACAAATAAAACTGTCCTTAAATTGTATAATCCTTTTGTATATTTACTTACACATTCCCCATCATATACATCTATATCCTGACATGAGGTTAGGATGGATATTAATTTTGGATATAATTACAGAACTTTATGTATTAATTTCTATACTGTTATTCACAGGCTGCCCAGAGCAGTTTACAGTGGAACAGTAAAAATTGTTATTAATAAAACAATCATAGTAAAACCTATAACACTATAAAATAATAAATACAAAATTGCAGAAAAATATTTTCAATATCTATTTTGATTTTTGAAGATGACATTGATGATGAAGACAATGCCTTCCATTTTTTCTGACATTGTAAACATGAGTTGTGGATACCTTAGGAAAGTGTTCCATAACTGAAATTCCACATTATCAAGCAACTTGGTATCACCCCATGTTTTATGAATGCAGCTCCTAAAATTCTTGGATAGATAAGTATCAGTTTGGGGAAACTACTGTACATCTTCAGAAAATGAGTCAACTTCCAAAAAATGAGTTGAGTAGAAAGTTTGAATCGGATTAATCAGAAATGGCCACCTTATCCAGTTGCCCTAATTTTTGGACAATTTATTTCTCCACAAACTTTTCTGTCAGGCTAATAGTTGTGTTATCTTGGATGGCAGAAACACTTCTGTAGCACATTCTGTAGAATGTTCTGTAGAACATTCATGAGGAATGTTCAACATCTGCACTCTCAACACATATACTGAACATTTCATACTGCATTTGTATATATGATTGTCAGTTCTCTTTAAATATTTGGAATTGCTATCAGTCCTGTACAGTTTTGATATGAAAATAAAACAAACATGGATATGCTCATCATAGTACCAATTGTCATATTCTTTTCCCTCCCCACACATTGATTTCTAATACTATTCAGATAGATTACAGATTAACAGAATTGGAAGGGACATTGTAGGTCATCTAGTCCAACCCCCCGCCCAAGCAGGAGACCCTACACCATTTCTGACAAATGGCAGTCCAATCTCTTCTTGAAAGTCTCAAGTGATGGTGCTCCCACAACTTCCGAGGGCAACTTCTGTTCCATTGGTTGATAGTTCTCACTGTCAGAAAATTTCTCCTTATTTCTAGGTTAAATCTCTTCTTGTTCAGTTTCCATCCATTATTCTACATTTTGAAAAGTTGAAAATCAGCCCAATCATTTCCAAAGTAGAAATGGGCATGCAATTAGATGCCCTGAGTGTGTCCAAACAGCAGTACTGAGCCAGGGGCATTTCTGAGTGGAGATCGGTTGAAGCTAAATTACAGTAGTGTGTGGACCAGATGTGCCCAGCTGACTATTTATCTTTGGGTATCATTCATGATGTATCTTTAAAACGATCCCAGAATACTAGAGGCAGTTTAGTGTAATGGTTAAATCTTCAGCAAGAAACTGGAAGACTGTGAGTCCAGTCTAGGCACAAAGTCAATTGATCAACCTTGGGCTGGTCATTTTCTCTCAGTCCCAGAAAGAAGGCAATGATAAATCACTTCTGAAATTTTGGCAAGAAAAATGCAAGGACTTGTCCAGGTAGTCTGACAATTGAACATGATTGAATGGGGAAAAATATGACATTTGGACTTTACAAAATTACAAAAATTCTGCCAATTCAACAGACACAAATGAAGCTGTCTTTAATGATTTCTTGCCAGGGAAAGTTAAAAAAATGGCTGACCTAGGCAATTTGAAAAAACACCCACATATAGACACTGATATTTTAAGTATGTTTACTAACAAGAGGATTATAATTTGAATTATCTGCCAACATGTCCTGGGAAAATAGAAATGTGTACATCTATAGTATTTTCTTTGTTTATTTCATTATTTAGGCCCTGCTTCCCAAAGTAGTTTGCAATCAATAATTATTTATATTAGTCCCTTTTTTCGGTTTGTTCATTATAGCAATGTGGTCATTTGTATAGAAAAGAAACAGTCTAGAATTAAGTATTAGCATTTTATCCAAAATGCCTATCTACTATGACAGTAGGATATTGTCTCAGGAAACTAAGAAATGATTACTATTATTGTTATTTCAAAACTCAGAAATAATAAGCAGAGACTATAGAAAAATACATTATAAAACTGGAAGAATATTCAATAAAACTGCTTGCCTTTGTCAGCTAACACAATAAAATAAAATAAAATAAAATAAACTTGACATCTTATGTGACAGAACCTGAGTAGGCAGCACAGCATTTATCACCTCCTGTTCGCTAGATTTTTCTTTTTTAAAATTAGTGAGATTTATAACGCCTACTCATGGGCTCTGGTATAAAGTAAAAGCAAATTGAGGGCTGTGGAATAATCCATGGCTCCTGCATTACCCATGTAACATAGCCTGTGGGAGGTTGTGTGTGAGAGTTTGAAGCCTGATGATTCTCACTTTCACAAAGGTATAGCAGTGTTGACAGAAAAATAGAAAACCTTGATCGATTTCATCATGGCGGTCTCCTATTTAGCTAGAGCATGACCATGAAACCTGATAAGTCAACTCCTTGTGTATCAGTTGCTTTGTTTACTTAGCACAATTCTTGCCCATCATTTGTGGATTGTTTGGCATTGAAACGAGGAACTACAAGCAAAGCTAGTGCAGCATCATAGCCTAATGCTTTTCTACAGCTCTATGCAGACAGTGGGCTCACCGTAGTGAAAGAAGGCAGCCCTGTGATCTAGATAAACCATGAGACAAATTGTAGTATAATGGTAGAATTTCTCCCACTTTACCTATAGAATGCCTTTGGTTGAATGCTGAGAGTGGGTCCACTCTGGATTCAGTAAGCAATGCCAAAATAAATATAAGGCAACTTCCAACAGTCTTGTGTTTGGGAAGTATGTTACGTTTATTGTTGCATTAATATCCTCTGGAACTTCAAGTATTGTATACATGATAAGGTGGCTCCCTTCATTTACATCCACAGCAACAGCCATGAGGAGTAGGATAAACTAAGACAGATTGACTAACCCAAGTCACCCAATGAGTTCCATAATTAAGCAAGAGCCTGGCCCTTAACTGCTATCTTAAGCTCAGGAATTCTACTGTCATTCTTTCTACTTGACCCACATTTCACATACAGGATTAGTTTTGTGGTCTGAGAGTTATCATTTATTAACTTCATTTATTAACTTCAGCTAGTACATTTCAAGATCAGAATCTTTCCCATTTAATATATAGTAATTAATATAGTAGAGACATGAATGTATTAAACTTAGAGTCCAATTAAGTGTTGCAATATTGACTTTAAACAATTACCTTAATTTAAGATGTTCCTCTGATTGGCATGGAATAGTCTATAAAAGGGGTGTCAAACTCAAGGCCTGGGGGCTGGATATGGCCTGTGGGGTGCTTAGATCTGGCCCATGCGGCCAACCTGGAAACAACAAAGGACTGAGCTGTGGTGCCTCTGCCAGCAAAAATGGAGCTCGGGAGGTCCACACATAGCCTTCCGAGGCTGTTTTTGGCCACGACAGCTTCCTGCAGCTCTCTGCCAGTAAAAATGGGCTCCATTTTCACTGGCAGAGGGTTGCAGGAGGCTGTTGCTGCCAAAAATGGGACCTGGGAGGGCATGCGTGGAGCACCCGAGCTCCATTTTTGCTGGCAGAGGGCTACAGGAAGGCATCATGGCCGAAAACTCAGGTCGGGAGCCTGTTTTTGCTGGCAGAGCACTTGGGCCACCACAGGCACCCCTGACATGAGTGACATCAAGCTGGCCATGCCCACCCCGTCCCTGAAGTCAAACACAAACCCTGATGTGGCCCTCATTAAAATTGAGTTTGATACGCCTGGTCTATAACCATGCAATGAAGGGAGCTGTCCAGTGCTCTGTCTTATAATTTATGCTTTTTGAGAAATGGATTTCCTTACACTTCCAAGTGTTGGAGCATCTGAGTTGGACCAGATATTATTTCATGTGAAATAACATTATTGATTCCTGCAGTGTTCTTGCTTTGTTTTGAAACAATATGTTTAAAGTAAAGGAGATGGAATTTCAAATTGTGGGTGGGTAGAAGGTTAAATATAAAGTGAGATGCAGCACTAGACAAGAATATAAACCTGGCTGTTAGGAGTCCAAAAATTTTGAATTCTTTCTACCTAAGATAGCATGCAGTGGATTTAAAAATAACCACTGTAGTAAAATGTAAACTTTTGGACTACACTATGGATAACATGAATGATATAGAAAAATTAATGTAAGGGACATCCATTCATATAAAATACCCCTTTAGGAATTAAAACTTTGACAAATACTAGGCACGACATTTAATTAGTAAGAAATTCGTTAATTTTATCTTAAAAGTCCATTTTGTTTATAAATAGTTTATCCCTGTAAAGTTACTTAAACTTCTGAATCAGTGTTGTTCTTGCTTAAAATCTGAAGTGCATCTGCTGCTTCCATATCTTTAAGTAAGTAGCAGCCTCTAGAGAAGGCTTTAATGCTATGAAAGGTGGAAGGAAAGAGAATGACCAGCAGTGAGATGGACATATTCAGTTCAACATCCCTCATGCATCATTGGAAGAGCTGAAGGACCAGGTTAGAGACAGATTGTGATGGAAATAATTTAACTATGTGGTCACTAAGAGCTGACAGTGACTTGATGGCATGTAATCAATCCATTTGCTGACTTGTTCTGAATTATTCCTATGTGCAGTCTATTAACCAGTGGAATAGCTTGCCTTCTGAAGTTGTGGGTGCTCATCACTGGAAGTTTTTAGGAAGAGACTGGATAGCCACTTGTCTAGAATGGTATAGACTCTCCTGTTTGACAAGGGGTGGGACTAGAAGTTTTCCAAGTTCCCTTCCAACTCTGTTATTCTATATCCTTTCCATGCTGTATCTTTTATTTTCTCTGCATATAGCAATAGCATTTAAACTTATATACCACTTCACAGTGCTTTACAGCCCTCTTTAGGTGGTTTACAGAGTCAGCATATTGCTGTCAACAATCTGGGTTCTCATTTTACCAATCTTGGAAGGATGGAAGGCTAAGTCAACCTTGTGCCGGTGAGAATCAAACTGCTGACTGCTGGCAGCTGGCAGTCAGCAGAAGTAGCCTGCAGTACTGCATTCTAATCACTGTGCCACTATGGCTCTCTTAAAGGTAAAGGTAAAGGTTCCCCTCACACATATGTGCTAGTCTTTTCTGGCTCTAGGGGGCAGTGCTAATCTCCGTTACAAAGCCGAAGAGCCAGCGCTGTCCAAAGATGTCTCCATGGTCATGTGGCTGGCATGACTAAATGCCAAAGATGCATGGAACGCTGTTACCTTCCCACCAAAGTGGTCTCTATTTTTCTACTTGCATTTTTACATGCTTTCAAACTGCTAGGTTGGCAGAAGCTGGGACAAGTAACAGGAGCTCACTTTGTTATGCAGTGCTAGGGATTCGAACTGCCAAACTGCCAACCTTTCTGACTGACAAGCTCAGCGTCTTAGCCACTGAGCCACCGCGTCCCTTTACAGTCTTAATATGATATTAATATGCTAGATTGAATTTGAAACTCATTTGTATTAGTTAATATTTTACTACTTTGCAAAATAATTGCTTCAATTAATGAGAAATACTATCTTCCAACATTTATTTACGTAAAATGGTAGAGGAAAAAAATTGAAACTCAGAAAGTGAATTTACAAAAGTAATTTACAAAGATATAGACTGAGACACAAGTATCTTTGTAAATTATTCCTTTTGGGTTTTCTTTGACTAATTTCTTTCCAAAATGGAATAATCCATGAGATTATCAAATGAGATAGATGATAAAATATTTGGACTATATGTAGACCAATCACCCTGAGTATTGAGCAAGTTGGGCCACAAAGCATTATTCTACCTAACAGTTAAAGCAAACCGTATTTTTTCAATTGATGGCATCAATCAGTCAATCAATTAAGCATGTACTCTTGCCAGGTCAAGTCAAGTCAAGCTCTTCAAACAGATAAAAATGAGAAATGTTAAGGCATATTGAAACAAAGTTAAGATGAGAATTGGGTAAGGGGGAAATGCCTAGTGTCAACCAGGAAGGTATGTCTCAAATAAGTCAAGGCACATCACAATCAAAGCTATAGTGTAGTTTACCAATTTTCAAATGAAAATTGAAAAGAATTGGTGCAGTATCTAGAGAATTGGTGAAGGAAAAAGAATTGGTGCAGTATCTAAAATATAACTTCCAGTGATACCAGGAGATGGAACACCTATCTATCTAGAATTGACCCCTTTGAGGAAGAAGACAGATAGAAACATGTCACCCATAGAAAAAGACACAAACCTAGTACAAAACCCCTGTCCAACCTTAACCCACTCTGATGCAGCCCCACAGGTGCTAAGCAATCAATTTCATGGACTCTCCCTGGAAGAAAACATGCAGACACCTAGAAAAAAAAGTATCATTAAATGTCCCTTAAAAAGTAGCACCATCAAATGCTTCTGTGATAGATAGAAAAACACCCCAAACCTCCCTAGGAAAAAAAGACGAATGCTGGTGATAGAAGATTCAATTCTCAAGGGAACAAAACCAGTTGTCTGTAGACCAGACCGTCTATCCAGAGAGGTATGTTATCTCCCTGGAGCTAAAATCAAAGATGTGGCTGAGAACATAACCAACATAATAAAACCCATAGATTACTACCCTTTTCTACTAATACATGTAGGGACAAATGACACAAAAAAGGACTTGGAAACAATATTGAGTGATTACGAGCAGCTAGGCAAGAAAGTCAAGGACTTAGGTGCACAAGTAGTTTTTTCATCTGTACTGCCAATGAAAGGACAACATCCGGTAAGGCAGGAGTGTCAAACTCAATTTCATTGAGGGTCACATCAAGATTGGGTTTGACCTTGAAGGGCCAGTGGGGGCATGACCATGGTGGGCCTGGTCATGGTGGGCATGACACAGGACCACACCTCCACAGACATGGTTTTATAAACTTATAAAAATAGGGAGATGTACATATCTGTGGTTTTGGTTTTTTAATAATTACTTGACCTACTTGATCACCTTATGAGAGAGAGACCAGATCAAGAAATCGATTCCATGGGAAGACTAGAACTATAAAATTGTTGACATAGGCTACAGTAGCAGAATCCTGCAACCCTGAAAGATAAAATATTTTACTTTTCCTCCCTTTTATAATCTTTTGAGTCAAGGACGGCCTCCTGGAACACTCCGGAAGCCCTGTTTTGCACCTGGAAGTAAGGTGACCAACCGTCCTCCTTTAGGGAGGACAGTCCTCCTTTTGTAAGTTCTGTCCTCTCTCGAAAAGTGTCCTACTACATGTTCTCCTTTTTGATATTTGAAGACTAATATGTAAATCTCCATATCTGATCAATGCCGATCCGATCCGTTGTGTGTGATGTGATGTATTTGTATTTGACATGGCGATTCGTCAAGGCTCGGTACAGTGTGGCAAGACACGATTATGAGACACATGCGCTCCCCACAGGAGAATTGTTTTGAGAGAGTGTGCCACACACAAGAATGCACCGTGCGCAAGAATGCACCACTGCAAGAGCACGCCACGCGCAAGTGGCTTTGGTTTTTTTCTTCAATTTATTTGTGTCCTCCTTTTCATTGTAAAAAAGTTGGTCACCTTACTGGAAGGCCACCTGGACTACTCTGGAGGCTCTGTTTTGGGCCTCAAAAGTCTCCTGGGGAACTCCAGAGGTTCTGTTTTGGGCCTGGAAGGCCTCCTGGACCACTCCAAAGGCTCCATTTTGGGCCTGGAAGGCCTCCTAAAGGACTCTGGAGGTCAAAAGCGGTTGCGGGGGATGCATGTGAAGCCCGCACGCACCCCATTTTTGCTAGCAGAGGCCCCACTGGCTGGTCCTTTGCTATTTCTAGACTGGCCCCGTGGTCCAGATATAAGCACTCTGTGGGCCGGATCCAGCACATAAGCCTTGAGTTTGATACTCCTGTGGTAAGAGAAAAAAAATTCTAGAAGTGAACCACTGGCTAAAGGATTGGTGTCACCAAAAACCCTTTGGATTCCTGGACCATGGTCTATATTATCTCCATGATGGGCTTCTGGCAAGGGATGGGCTGCACCTCACAAAGACTGGGAAGAATGCTTTTGGAAAATGACTGGCTTAACTTATCAGGGGGGCTTTAAACAAAAACTGAGGGGGGAGGGTGACCAATCTTTAGGATCTCCAGGACCTAATTCCAAGCAAAAAAAACCAACAACCTAGAAAGCAAGTCAAATAATGGACTAAGGAGGGATGGGAAGGAAGACAAACTCAAATACCAAATAGGAGACATAGGTAGCATACCCAGAGTCAGACATAAAGATCTCAAATGCCTATATACAAATGCACAATTTCTGGGGAAACAACAGGTCAACTTGAACTGTTAATACATGAAGGTAGATATGATATAGTTGGAATAACTGGAACCTGTTGGGATGAAACCCATGCCTGGAACATACTGATAGAAAGATATAAACTGTTCAAAAAAACCAGACCCCATAAAAGAGGAGGTGGAGCTCTTTGTATGTAAAAGACCACTATATTGTTACAGAATTGCATGAAACCTAAGACGAAAACCTCCTAGGATGCATATGGGTCAATAGAAAAGAAAAAAAGAACGACATGGCCATAGGTGTATAGTATAGGCCACCCAATCAAGCAGAAAAAATATATGTCCTTTTTGCTAACCAACTAACAAATATATATAGGAAACACACTACAATAGTAATGGGGGACTACAATTACTCTGATATCAACTGGAAGACTAATTCTGCACCATGTGAAAATCAAATAGGTTACTAATCAAGCTAACTGACAACTTTGTTGTCCAAAAAGTAGAGGAGGGAACTGGAGGGACAGCCATACTGGACTTAATTCTTACAAAAACAGGAAAAAGTGATAGAGGGAGTTGAAACTGCAGGAACCTGAGGTGAGAGTGACCATGTCATACTAGAATTCAACATACACAAACACAAATAGAACATAATGATACCAGTGTCTTAGATTTTAAAAGAGCTGATTTTAATAAACTCAGACAGAACTTGGGAAAGATTCCATGGATGAAAATCCTAAAGGGGAAAACAACTCAAGAATCTTGGGAAACTCTGAAAAATATGATCATAAAAGCCCATACCAGTACAATACCACTGAGAAAGAAAAACAAGAAATCCAAGAAGAAACCAGCATGGCTGCACAAAGATCTCTCTACCAAATTGAAAGACAAAAAGAACAAGTACAAAAAATGGAAAGAGGGACATAGAACTAAGGCAGAATATCAGCAGAAAGTCAAAGTCAGGAAAGCAAAGGCTCAGAATGAACAAAGGCTTGCAAAAGAAGTCAAAGATAGTTTAAAATTTTTCTTCTAATATATAAATAACAAGAAAGAAATCAAGGAAACAGTCAGTCCACTAAAGAGAGAAGATGGCAAGGAAGTAATAGACAACAGGGGAAAGCAGAGCTGCTTAACTCATTCTTTGAAGTGGTGCTAAATGGACTTTAGAAGCATCTTTCTAAACTAGAAGAATGACATGCTTTTAGTCAAGCTTGCGATGGTATTAAGTTCTCATAAATAACCAGCCCTTAGTTGGGACTCAGTTAGATTGCTAAGGAGTGTTTACAAAGTAAGGTGCTGCATGTTTGTTGAGCAATTATGTCATTCCAGCACTGTATGATTCTTTTCGGAGAAGAAACAAACTCCAGGAAGCAGTGCAATAGTGGACAACTTCTGGAAAAGATTTCCAGAGCAATAGTGGAAAGTGTTCAATGTGGTTTACTGCCTCTGAGACCTCAAACTGGTTTTGCAACTCAGTGTTGAGAAATATCATTGAAAGCACTATCTTCAGCCAACTAGTAGTCTGTATTTTTTTCTTCAGTGTCCACTTTTTTTGACTTGGAAGGGATAACATTTTTTAAAACCCAGGAAAAAAGGAAGATGTTTTTCCAGAAATTGGTGATCTTGTTAGGGTAGGAAAACAGATTTCAGGCCAGCTAACTAGGTATTAAACCTTGAAATGTGCTTTGTCAGCACACTTTGCCAATTTTCAAAAACCCCAACATATTATTTTTAGATGTTTTACTTTTCTAATGTTTATTTGCAGGAATTCTGAAGTATATGTTATTATTCTCATGGGAATTGATAGGTCTTAGTTTCAAATATGCATATGGCTGAAGCCTTGATCCCAACATTTTCTATTATTAAATAACTATTATTAATAATTGTGAGCTCCAATCATGTTGTCAGAGAAATCTCTAACAAAAAAATGGAAATATACCTATACCAATTTTAAAAACCAGACAAATTACTAAAACAGAGTTACTAAAACAAATTTTAAAAGTAATTTTTTTTAAAATAATGCTGTACCACCCCCATGTGCTCACACAAACCTACTGTCAGGGCTGCCTTTGTTCAATTCCTAGGAAAGAAATATCCTTAGCTCCAGATTTAGCTTAGATTTAGCTTAGATTTAGAGTAAAATACTTTTATTAGGAACAAACTGAATGCAAATCTTGCTGGTGATGTAATCTTCCCAGGTGCCATGTGGTGAGATGGGTAGAGGGCTAATCCTATTATGTCCTGAGGGTGAAGGTTTTTTGTGTGGTAGATAAGCTGGCACCAACATATCTGCTGAGCTGAGTTTCTGTGTTCCTTAAGATTTCTATTTCTCTTTTAGGGGAAATATTCTGCCTTTTTAATATTTCCTAGAATATTTCATTTTTCTAGGAGAAGGGTGGGTGCTAACTTTCTACAGCAGCATGCAACAGGCTGGCTGACACACACACACACACACACACACACACATACACACAAGCTAGGTGTGTCTCATGGTCCAGAGGATCTTATAGTGCAAAAAATACAGTAAATCATTTGTGAGAACTATGTCCTTCTAAAGGAGAAGGGATGCTGACTACCTTGTCACATGCCTTACACTACTGCATTTATGTCATTTTTATCCACTTTATTTTTCTCTACTATTTGGTTTATTCTTCAGTGATAGCTTACCTTGTGAAATTCTTACCTTTTTCATATGCCAGGGTTATGTGGGAAAACATCAGGTAAACACATCCATGTGACTGACAGGCAATGGCAGCAGAAATCACTAAGCAGCTACAGTAAGACAGAAAGGGGGAGGCACCAGGGTGCAAAAAGCAGAGGACCTCAGGGAAAATAGAACTGAGACACCCACCTTTCATCAAATTTACACAACCTAGTCAACTACAGAAAGATAGGAAAGTCATCCATGCCCTTTTAATGGGCTCTTTCCATTGGGAATTTTGAGATTGTTTCAAACTGACAGTGCAAAAATTGCCCCAGCTCTACAATACTGGTGATCTTTTTACTGATCTTTCACTTTTTATCAAGAGAAGTGTGATGACCCAGAGTATATCAGAAACATAACAAAATACAAACCATAACTAAAAGTCCTTTACTGCCTTCAACTTGGCTTCACTGTTTAATTGTTCACAGTGGAGAAGTAAACTAGGTTCAAAGTAACATCTCAAAGGCAAGAAACACAGTTCACAGTCAAAGAGCCAATAACAAAGCCAAAAACAAACCGCTTTCACAGGAGTTCGAAGGCAAGCCAAGATAGTTAATTCCACATTCCAGACAGATACCCGGGGAGAGTCAATGGGCAGAACGCCAACAAAGATAAACTTCATTCAAAGAAAACACAAGATTGGCCTCAACGTCTGTGATTATGCAGCTGCCGACTCTTATGCATAGCTCCCAGCTGCAACCCATGAGGAGGATCATGGCCCTCTCCTCCCGAGTAGACCATGCTTTTTCCTGATCCTCTCCTCCCTGCGTGCCCTGGGATGGATAGGAGATGGGCCTGGATCCTCCTCTGAGTGCTCAGCCAGCCTCTGCCCTTCCCCAGCCTCCTCCACCACCCCTGGAGCCACACTCCCACTCCCTGTTGGCTGTTCCTCCTCTTCCTCGGAGTCAGTCTCCACCAGGGGCATGACAGGAAGTTCAATGTAAAGTTAAATCCTGACAGGATTTTAAAAAGCAAATTCAGCCATGCCCTTTTTTCTGTTTAATCAATTAATCATCTCCCCAACTCACAATAAAATAGTGCTCACAACTCACAATAAAATAGCACATTGAAATAGCACTGTTCCAGTATTTGAGGGGCTCCTACAAAAATGAGAGGGGTCCATCTATTTTCCAAAGCACCAAAAGGCACAACAAGAAACAATGGATAGAAACTAACCAAAGAGAGACGCAACCTAGGACTAAGGGAAAATTTCCTAAGGGTGAGACCAATCAACCAATGGAATAGCTTCCCTTCAGAAGTTGTGGGTTGCTCCATCACTAGAGGCTTTCAAAAAAAGATGGGACAATTATTTGTCTGAAATGATATAGGATCTCCTGTTTGAGCAGGAAGTTGGACTAGAAGACCTCTGAGGTCCTTTCCAACTCTATTATTCTATGTTCTCTGTTCTAAATTGGGTGCTTCACAGCTGAAGCAATACAGATGGCTGGACTACACCAAGCGTTAAGTTCACAGTCTGTATGATCAAGCTGCATCATTGTCCCCTCCCGTATCTTTTTCCCCCAGGGAAAAACAAGAAGTAGCCAACACTGCAGCAGTTATAAAAGGTCTTGGGGAACTCCAGGGAGTATCAGCTGATCACAAAAGTGTTACTTAATACTTTTTATAATGAAAATATTTGTAATCTTGTCCTTCTTCCTGAAGGAAGAGGTAATCCCATCCCTAGATGGGTCATTGATGGGTTTCCTGGGTGTTTCCCTGCCCTAATCCTGTCAGTTTCTGTTGCTTATTTACTTTATTCAAAGCGTGTGTTGGCTGTTATTTATTTTATTTTATTTATTTTATTTTAATTACATTTATATGCCGCCCTTCTCCGAAGACTCAGGGAGGCTTACAATTTTTGGGATACAACCCAACGCACTCAGCAATAGCCTTCATTCCATTGTATATGCCTGCTTATTACTAAGCGACATTTTTACAAAGTCAGCTTATTGCCCCCAACAATCTTGGGTCCTCACTTTACCTACCCCGAGAGGATGGAAGGCTGAGTCAACCTTGAGCCTGATGGGATTCGAGCCTGCAATAATTGCAGGCAGCTGGAACTTAAATGCTAGGCATTTAGCACCCTGCACCACCAAGGCCCTTCACAACTAAGTAACCTGTTCAGTGGTTCTTGGCTGTCTGCCCAGAGCTATTAATTGAAGGGAAAGAGAAGGGAGGGGGGGAAAAACCTCTCTTGCACTTTATTTTCATCTGGTTCTCCAAACTGCACAAGCAGTTAGCTACTGGTTCAGGTAAACCAGTCTGAACTGGCTGACTCCCACCACTGGTTAGGTCTCTTTTGAGTCAGGGTTGAAAAATGGTGCTAGTGTTGGATTCTTGGATGTTCTCAAAGGAAAGAGAACATGACAGCCTTTCGCTTGGGCTATTTTTGCTCCTTAGTGCAATATGTAATATAATCCCATTGACAATGGGATTAAGGTTCAGGTTAGAGTTAGGGTTAGGATTATGGTTATGGTTATGGTTAGATCTGTTTGGAATCAGGACTAGAAAATGGTGTTAGGGTTAGCACTTTTGATACTCTCAAAGGAAAGAGAATGTGACAGCTTTTGTTCCGACTCTTTTCTGGGCTGCATTGAAATACGTTGGAAAATTCCATTTACAATGAAAATGAAACTGGGGTTAGGGTTAGGGCAGATATGTCAAGGCCCGTCGGACAAGATCTGGCCCACGAGGTCCTTAGTTTGGGCCCATGGGGCCACCCTGGAAACATTAAGGGACCAGCCCTGCTGCCTTGAGCCAGCCTAGCCCACAACCAAAGTAAAAACCCAAATGCAGCAGGCCAGAAGGCAACCCAGCCACCGTGCCCCTATCTTTCTTTCTCCTTGGCCCCTGGGCCCGGATGCAGTCTCTGCTACTCACCATAGCCAGGGCTGGACTTGCAATTATGTCCTCCCACTTTGTCCTGCAAAGCAGGGCTCACCCGGCACCCTCGTCGACCACCATGCTGGAAACCCTGGCTAAAGGCCGAGTGTTCCAGCCTGGCCCTGCCAAGGAATGTGGCAGTAGCCAAGGCTATTGTGTCTCGCTGGCTGAGGTTCATTGGCTGACCCCCTCCTCTCCATCAGTGAGCCTGGATTACTGGATGCCTCTTGTCATTTGATTTTGTCACAGGCAATCAAAGGCTGCCCCAACTTTCTTCTGGAATTTCGGGGTTGGAAAGCAGAGGCACAGTGCTCAAACAGATGGGTGTGGCTGGGTGAGTGTGGCAGCTCAACTCCGCTCACTGGGAGTGGCTGATTTGGGACAGCTGGACTGGGACAGGCTAACTTGATGTGGGGACAATTCGGTGCCCCACAAGCTCTTCACCTCCCCAAACTGCTTGCAGCCAAGTGCACACCCATGCATGTGCACATACACACATACACACCGCACTTCAAGTTTGGGGACTTTTATCAACAGAGGAAGGAAAGGGCCTTCTCCCCAAGACCAGGCATGATTGGCAGTTTGTAAGTTCAGATGTGGATAAAAGTCTCCAAGCTTGGAATGTGGTGTGGGAGGGGGTTTGATGCATGTGCTCAACATACCGAAGGTGACATATTTCTCCCACTCCCAGACATCATTGGCATTTCCCTGTCTGATGTCCCCTCCCAGCAAAGCAGGAGGCCATGTGAGTAGCAGGCCAGCGCACACACGCACATGCAGCCCTTGCACAAGTGGTGAGCTGGCGCATGCATACATGCAGCACTCGTGTGAACGGTGGGCTGGCATGAACAGTGGGCCAGCCCGCACACACGTGCCTGCCAGCCTGTCACTCATGCAAGTTGAGCTGCATTTCCCTGTCCAGTGCCCCCACCCAGTAAAGCAGGAGGCAGAGGACAACACCACTGCATGTGGAAGCATGGAGGAGAAAGTTTGCAGGAAGCAGTTTCCTCTGAGTCCAACTTCGCCCTGTTTGCTCCCACAGGAGGGGCCTCCTTGGGATACTGCCAGTTAGACATTGTCGGCTGGCGGTTCCCAGGGCTAGGGCCTTCTCTGTGGGAGCGCCTGCCCTTTGGAATCAGCTCCCCATGGATCTCCGTTTGGCCCCTGATCTCCGCTCCTTCCGCCGAGACCTGAAGACCTGGTTGTTTCAACAGGCTGGCCTGGAATGACCCGGGTGGGGGGCTTTTAACTGCTTTAATTTTTAAGGTTTTAATGTTTTATTGCTTATCTCGACTTGTTTAGGTTTAATTTGTTTTTAGGTAAACTATATGTAAATATGTGCTGTTTTATTGTTAGCCGCTCTGAGTCCTTAGGGAGAAGGGCGGCATACAAGTCGAATAAAAATAAAATAAAATAAAATAAATAAACTTCTACATTTACATATCTCTGAAGAGCAAGAGGAGGAGGCAGGGGAGCAGCACTTCCTGGTCCTGCACAAGGGAGGTTGGCCCTTCTCAAAAGGGAATCTCCATTTCCAATCATGCGTGCTAAAGATGCTAGCTTGCTGGAGCAGCCTTCCCTCACTCAGCTCCCCTGCCATCCCCTCCTCCTCTCCAGAGATCTGCAGGGGAGGCACATCTGGAGTGCAAGGTGCAGCCTACATACTGGCCACTTCTACTTCTCCAAGCCCCTCCTCCGATTAAACATACATTATATAAATTAAAGCACAGTCAAAAAGAAAACCTAGTTAAATCAATAATTGCAGCTCTTCACATATTTTCTGGAAAATAAATACCTTTATTGATGTTGGAAGGAAAAGCAAATCTTATTAGAGAACTCTTAACAGGACTGACTAGTTTGCAGCCAGGTGTTCAGTACAGACTTTGCCAATGTGATTTTAATAACCCAGGAAGGGATCAGGAAAACCCAAGGAAAACTTGGCAATCAGTAAACTGTGATGGGCTACGTTTGTTTTGCCCCATGTTGATTCTCCTCCCCAGCAGCAGCCCATCAATTCTAGAACTGCATGGCCACAAAGATCAGCTTTCAGCCTCCCAATCCCTGCTGATAGAGAAACCCTCTTGCAGTGGGCCAGAAGGCAGCCCACCCATCACATCCCTCCTGTTCTTTCTCCTCAGCCCCTGGGCCCAGATGCAGTCTCTGCTTCTCACCATAGCCAGGACTGGATTTAAAATTACGTCCACCTGCTTTGTCCTGCAAAGTGGGGCTCACCCAGTGCTCTCGCCCACTGCCGTGCTGGGAGCCCTGACTAAAGGCCAAGGGCACCGGCCTGGCCCTGCCAAGGAAGGGGGTGGCAGCCGAAATTACACTGTGTCTCTTCAGCTGAGGTTCATTGGGTGACCCCCCAACAAGAGGCACATAACCCAGGATCACTGAGGGAGGGGAAGGGATCACCCAATGAACCTCAGCTCGAGAGACATGGTGTAGCCATGCTGCCTCCTGGAGCACTCACCGTTTAGTCGGGGCTCCCAGCATGATGGCAGGTGGGAAACTGCAGGGGTGGGTTTCTACCGGTTCTGTCCTGCTCTGTAGAACCGGTAGTTCTGAAGAGCAGCAGACATAGAACCGGTTCTATGTCTGCTTCTGTTTTGGCTCATCCACCCGCCCGGGCTCTTACCTGATCTTTATTTCCTGCTTTTTCAAGTTCAGCTGCTGTGCGAGGCACAGCTGCGGTGGAAAAGCAGGGGAAAAATGTTGTTTCAAATGCTGCTGACGAAGATTTAAAGGTGCGCGCGCAGCGTGCAGAGAAGCACATCATAAATCACCAAACATCGTAAAACATCGTAAATCACCACGAACCGGTAGTTAACCCTGTCAGATCCCACCCCTGGGGAACTGGGTGAGCCTCACTTTGCAGACATAATTGCAAGTCCAGTCCCAGCTATGGTGAGGAGCAGCGACTGCGCCTAGGGCCAAGGGCTGAAGAGAAGGAAAGGGAGGGAGTGTAATGGCTGGGCTGCCTTCTGACCCTCTGCATGCAGGTTTTTCCTTTGGTTGCAGGCTGGGATGGGTCGAGGCAGTGGGGACTGGTCCCTCACTGTCTCCAGGGTGACCCTGAGGGCCAGATCTAAGCACCTGACAGGCCGGACCTGGCCCATGGGCCATGAGTTTGACATGTCTGTTCTAGAGACATGGGACATTGAATGGGGAGAAGTAATCATCACTAAAAATTACTTCCCTCTTATCAATCCTATGTAGTGCAGTGATCATTCACTGCACTACAATTATAGACCTGGGATTGCCATACATAACCTAACTACTTTTTAAATGTTAAGTGTTTGCCAAACATGCAAATATTGGGATAAGGATTTGATCATGCAAGGAATTTTGCACTTACATAACACTCTCTTAATAAACCTTTAAGAAGATAGTTATTCTGAATGCAGAAAATATTCTCCTGGTTAATAGTGTGCACCTGCTGCATTAATCAGGATACAAGTTCTGTTGTAGAAAATGAATAACCAATTTAGATACAGACCACATACCTGACAAATAAATCAGCCTCCTTTTCTCCCTTTCCTATTTAAGGGTGTAGAAAATGAAATGGAATTTAAATCCATACAAATCTTGGTTTTGTCTGATAAGATTTCAGTAAGAAAAATAGAAAGAATTAGTTCATATTCTACAAACTAGCACAGATCAATAAATGTCCTTATTGTCTGTTCTATATGCAGATTAATTTATTAATAAGATTTTATGGAGGAGGTGTGAAATGAAAATCCACGAATGTTAACCTAATGAAGAAGCTTTCCGTCAGTTGTCATTATATTCACAGGCTTTATACCATAGATTACGAAGATCTCATGAAGGTTTAGTGTGGATATGTTTATACATACAACAGATACACACTATGTCACTGTTAAAAGGAAAAAATACTGTTGAGTAGAACTGGATATACAGCCAACCTAAAGCAGTATGAGGCACTTTCCCCCTTTTCAATATACATCAGTAAAAAAAAATTTCTTTAAAAGCTCCACTGCAGAAAATAATCTATATCTATGGATGACATTGTACTACAATATTTATGACAATCAGACTATTTCTGGACACTATTCTAAATATCTAAAGCATCATTATCTCATTTTCCCTCAGCTAATTAGTTAGCAGTTGGAAGAACACAACTTCCAAGTTGCAGGGAAAGAAAAAAAAATAGGCACAGTATACAAACAGCCAAAAACATCATGTACTGATGTCAAGTTCAAGGGACAAACATTGTTCTTATATCCTCTTAATGTATGTTCCAACTTTACCTAATTTAACTAATCTATTTTCTTTAACTCCTGAATTTAATACAGTCTGAGGCCCTGCAGCCCTATGCAATCTGAAAACCTTTCACTGTGATACACAGATACAAATTGAAGTGCTGACTATAAAAAAATAAGGAAAAAGTCAATGCAGGATTTTGAATTAATCACTAGAACTGTGGAAAACATGTTAGTATGAGCAAAATACACACCCTCCAGATATTAAAATAGTTACTTCCATTGGAAGGACTGTTGTACATATGTATGCATGGATGGACAACCAGAGGTAACCTTCAGAGCAAATTTGCAAGTGGACAACCGATGCTTCACTCATGCTAACATATTTCACAAAATACCCATTTCTATTTTTATCCTCCACATTTAACAAATTTAACTGAAAATAAAATGAAATGAAAGTATGATGTTGTCAGAGTATATTCATTAACTGGCAGAGACATGGTTAACAAAGTCAGCAAGTGAGTAAGCATGGCAACAGACCAGCCATTGGAAGCTGACAGCCTGGGTGTGGTTTGGCTCTGTGGGCTTTGCTGAGAATTGAAACTGAAGCTAGAGTTCTGCTCTGAACTGGAGCTGTAACATGTCTGTTTCTGTTTGTGTTTGCTTGTAACCTTTCCACGGTGGAAGAAACTACTGGTGTTGAACATTTACTTATTGTATATAAAAGGAAGTTAATGAATCCTGCTGAGTCAGTCATCTGTGTGTTTTCTGGATTTGAATTTTGCTGCAAACTCTAACAGATGTCTTTGGGGGGGGGGGGCGGAAATGCACCATAAGTGAATCTTCTGTAGTCAAGAATTTGTATTGAGACAGGTGGCCTTGGCAGTTCATAACTGAAATACCATTCAGAAAAGGAGGGGCATACTTAAGTTGGAGAGTTCACTTGTTTTATATGAAATGGGATATTTATTAAATAATCTAAGAGTTTATTATTGTTATCCTTATTGTTGGTGATATCTGAAGACTTCAGGTTTGAATCCAGCACAATTCTTATCTTAAAACTTCTATATTTAAGGCTAGGGATGTTGATTTTAGATAAATCAAGTAGTGTATTTTATAGAGTTAGAATTACAGTTTTTCCCCCCTTAGAATTATAACAGTTTAATCATAGGGTGCATTCAGACATCTTTATGAAGCAGTTGACCTCTTCCTGTTTTTCTTGTCTTTTTTCTTATGGCAAAAAGCAAAGGGCAAAAAGAGTGCTATGCTTTTGTAAATACAGATAAAAATACGTAATTTCAGGCACAGTAAATGCTCCTTGTTCTTGGAGAAGGAAGATGACAGCTGGGGGTCGCTTTGAATTATTACATCTTAATATTGCAGGGTACATCGTTTTATATCCTAGACACATCAAGACTTCTTGTCTTTTTCTGCAGTGTGTGTGTGTGTGTGTGTGTTTGCAGGGGTGGGATTCTACCAGTTCAGACCAGTTCTATAGAACCGATAGTTATGATTCTCTGCAGTTTGGAGAACCAGCAAATTGTGCCCCTGGCTGGCTCCGCCCTCTCCACCCAGTCAGTCTTTATTGTGCATGCGCAACATTGCGTGCATGCCTGACATCGCTGACTGCGTTCTTCCATGCCCAGTCACTCCTTAAGGTTTTTTTTTCTCCCTCCTGATGATCAGCTGTTTCTATGATCAGCTGTGCCAGGATTCTCCTTGCTTACTTATTGCTTCACCCAGGAGGCCTCCCTGAGGCCCAGGAAGGCAAAAAATGGATGGGGGCATAGCACCACCACCCCCTGCACCCCTCCATTTTTTGCCTTCCTGGGCTCCAGGGAAGCTTCCTGGGAGCAAAACGGCCTCTCAGGAGGCTTCCCTGAGTCCCAGAAGGCCCAAAAAATGGGGGGTTGCTCCCAAAAACCCCATGCCCACCTGTCACATGCCCACCTAGCCATGCCCACAGAACTGGTTGTTACAGAATTTGAATCGCACCCTGTGTGTGTGTGTGTATGTGTGCATGCATGTGCTTCAGATGATACAAAGTTCTCTGTCTCTCTGCCTCTCTACACACACACACACACACTATCTATCTATCTACCTATCTATCTATATATATATTGTGTGTGTGTGTGTGGTGTGTGTGTAGAGAGAGACAGAGACAGAGAGACAGAGAACTTTGCATCATCTGAAGCACATGTATGCATGGATATCAGCAAGCTCTCATAGAGATGTTCCAGGACTTTCTGTCTCTATGGAAATGAACAAGTTTTTTTTAACCATTGCCACCATCATTTTAATTAGTTGTTTACTTAAGGATTCTGCAAAGCCATTTTCTTTTTCCTTTAATACTTTTGCATCTTTCATCTAATGAAATAAAGTATTGGAAAATCAATTTAAGTGCTTGTGATTTGTGTTTTTGAGTCAGAGAGGTGTTTCACAGCTGATTAACAAGCAATGGAATCAAACAGCCAAGTTTTATTTGCATTATGAAACGGACCAGGTGGAGATTATAGAACAGACTAGGTAAGGTTCTCAGATAAACCTGACTATCAAGTTGCCCAGAGTTCAGTTATTCTCTGGGAATATCAATAGCACAGTACAATAAATACAGTTACAAAGTGGATTGGGCTGTGAATAAGCTTACTAGTGACATTTATTTCTATCAAATCTTCTCATAAAACTTGCTAAAACATGTCAGGAATGAAAAATTTATAAAAATTACATTGATAAATACACAGAACTAATTTTCAAATAACATTAAATCAAAGTACAGAGAAATATTGATATCCTGTCTATTTGTCTAATGTCTATGAATGATCTGGTTGATAATCTCGGCATTGGTAAATGTTTGTTAATATTTATAAATTTGATTAAGTCATTTGCATGGCAATTAAGAAGCTTTGGATATGCTCTTCAGTTTGAAGACATGGTCAGTTTTTACTAAATAAAAAAAACCCAAACAAGTTAATATGTCAATGTCAACCATGTCAATATGACTTAGCCTGTCATATGCCCCTGTTGGAAACTGAATCTGTGAAGGAAGATGAGCTGGAGCTGGAGCCAATAGAGATCAAGGGGGCGGCTTCATTGGCTTTGGAGTAATGTGGGGAGGAGCAGGCCAAGTCAACCTAGGGCTCCACAGGATTGGGATGGCTTGTTAGGGAGGAACAGGGGCAGGGTAACCAAGAGCGGGAAAGCAGTGGACATGAGGAGCAATAGAGTTCAGGTGATGAGCAAGGACCGCCCCCTCCTGATCTCCGAGCACGGAGAGTGAAGAGAAGGCAGGAACAGCACAGGCTGACCCAACGACTTGGGAGAAGAGGACGCCACCCCTCTTCACAAGGCACACCTGGGGACTGAAATTTAAGGAGACACTGTGGGGAGGGGCATTGTCAGGAATAAACGCTGAATTGGTAGAGTTGGTGTGCTGGTACAGACATTTGGCGTTTGCAGGACTGCTTGTTTCTTCCTTACTTGTGAACTCAGTGCCTTGTTCCTGACTTTGTGGACTCATTGTTTGTTCTTTGTTTTGTGGACTCCTTTCCCTTTCCCTTCGTTTTGCTGGACTGGGTGCAGCCAGAAGCTGCCATGTGTGAGTGTGCATGCTTTGCTCTGGGACTTGCCAAGAAGGTGGGAGCGTTTGAGGGGAAATTTGGAGCATTAAAGGGGAGTTTGAACTCTCAGCTGGCTTTGTAACATTCGTGCCTTGCCCTGGGTCATCACATCACCATTTGCTGCTTTCTTGTTTGATTTTCTTGTTGTAAATGAGCACATTTTAAAGGCAAAGTTGGAAGCATGTTTTATTTATTTAATGCTGGCATTTGAGAGGAAAACTCTCACTGTCAGAGGAAAATTCAACATAATTAAAGAAAATTTTAGAGAAGTCATTGAGCTCCCGAGCTGCAAATTAAGAACAGTGTTTCATTTAATATTGATAAAGAAGTTAGTTAAGGACAGAGAGAAAACAGTCTGAGTTTTAGAAAGATCAAATCTGAAATGTTAATTACTTGGCTTTATTTTGCATTACCTCTTTGGAATATGCAATTCCAGATTATCCAGTCTCTTCATTTGTACTTTGACTTGCCAGCTGTTAAAATTTATCACAGGAAGGTGAAGTTCAGCAGGGATATAAGGATTAAATTATTAATTGTCCAAAGGGGTAATAGCAGAAATACAGAAGAAAAAATAATGATAAGAATAAAACATGATCATTCAGCAGCTTGGAGAAGGTGCAGGGGAAGCATAGTATAAAGGAATGGAGGTAGGGCAGAGTCTTAGGAAAGGGAAGTCCAAATGCCTCTAAGGTTATAAGGGGGCAACAGAGTAGGCAGCAAATTAGTACAGACAGACCGTCATTGAAAAGAAAATTTCTATTTTTTGTAGAATTAAACAAATGTATATCCAAATTTATATGGCAGAGGAAAAAACCCAGATATAATATAAATTATTACAGGATGCCAGGAAAAAAGGAGGATTTGGCCTTCCAGATTTTGAATTATATTATGATGCTGCTATAGTAAACTGTCTTAAGGATTGGATTAAATTGGAAAATAGAAGGTTATTAGTGTTAGAGGGTTTTGATCTCCAACTTGGCTGGCACGCTTTCGTGTGGGATGGAAAATCTAAACAACATTCATATTTCCAAAGGCACCATGTCAGAAATGTGTTGTTTAATATCTGGGGAAAGATTTTAAAAAAACCACTATCCAAAGGTTCCATTGTGGCTATCTACACTGGAAGCAGTTACACATCCAAATGTATTGGATTATGAAAATATTGTTAGGTATAAAGATTTAGTATATGACACTGGAGAGCTTAAAAATAGGAACCAAATACAAGTTCAAGGAAAGGAGATAGCATGGTGGCCCTTTGCACAAATACAAACCCATTACAAAAAAGATAGAGAACAATTTGGCTTTAACATGACTCCACAAAAATTAGATAAAATATGGCAAGGAGAGGAAAAGGAAACAATTAGTAAAACATATAAATATATTTTGGACTGTAAATTAAAAGAAGAAACAGTTACAGAATCTATGATAATTTGGGCTAAAAACGTGGGTCATAGTATTGAATTAGATAAGTGGGAACACATTTGGCAAACAAATTACAAATTAACCATGTCAGTCTCATATAAAGAAAACTTATATAAAATGGTTCATCGTTGGCACCTACCCGCTGCGAGACTGGCTAAGATGTTCCCCAACCTACCACCCAATTGTTGGAAATGTAACTATGCACAAGGAACATATTTCCACATGTGGTGGACTTGCCCATGTGCTCAGAAATTTTGGAGAAATATTAGAAATTGGATTTTAAATATAACAAAACAAAATTTAAAACTTGAACCCAAAACCTTTCTGCTAAGTATGATAGATTTAAACATGCAGAAAAAATATCAATATTTAATTCTGCATATCATAACTATGGCCAGAATAACCTACACACAAAATTGGAAACTGTCTACCATTCCTTCAGAGGATATGGGAATTAAAAAAATACATGAATGCGCTGAGATGGAAAGCCTAACCAAACTGTTAAAAATAACAAGATAGTGACTATTATGAAATATGGAATATTTGGTATGAGTGGTTAAAGAAAAGGTAATACTTGATATTTGGATAAGTTATGGAAAAGACAGGAGACGTGCATTTAATTACAAACTATATAGAGAAATTAAAACATTAAAAGAACGAAGGAGAAAGGAAATTAAAGAAAAAACCATATCAGTTACATTCTTATTTATTTTCAGTACTTCTTATATATCACAACATATTACCTTGTGGAATCTCTTTACCTATCCTTTTTTTTCATCCATTATCTCTTGCTCTCCTTGCAATGTAATTCCTTTTCATACTTGTTTGCTTCCTGTTTCTCTTTATTTTCTGGTGCTTTCTCTTAATTCCCTTTTTCCCCATTCTTAGTCCCCTCCATTTCTCATTCCAATTATTAAATTTATCTCCCTCCCTCTTTTGATTTTTCTTTTGTATTTCCCTTTTCTGCTTTTTTCCCTCTCATTTTTTCATTTTCTGAACCATTCTCCCTTTTGTTATCACATCAGACCACAGATTTTTAATTTTAATTCCTTTTTCCCCCTGCTTAAATAATTGTTGTACCCTTCGTTCTTCAAAGCTGACTTCTTCTTTGTTAAACTCCTCCCCCTCTGGTTTTCTTTGTTCTTCTACAAGCTTAGTCGCCATTTCTAATTTCTGTAATATGTAGTTGCACATTTCAAGTTTAATTTTCATCATTTCCTTTGTATCTTGCAAGTCCAATCTTATTTCAACAAATAATTCCTCTATTATATCTTCTCCTTTCTTCCTTTTCTTTCCTCTTCCTTAATAGATATATTCAATCCCAAAGTCCAATATATTATTTCAGCCAGTGTCTTTTAAGTTTATTTTCAACAATCAATGTCCTTAAGTCTTTGTTTCCAGGTCTTCTAGTTGGCCCTTTCCCAGCTGTTTCCCACAATCACCAGGTGGTTCTATAATAATATTTTCAAGTATCTTCCCCTTTGTAATATTTTAATGTCACTTCCCAGGGTTTTTATTTTATTATAATGGAGTTTCTTTTACTTTCTTTTAAATTCCAAAGTCCAATTTCTTAGAAAGACCAAGCACTTTTTAAAGAGTCACTGAAATTTTTCCTGTACCATCAGGTGACGCTCTTGGGTCATTTCCACAACCCACTTCTTCTTTTACTTTCTTTGTTAAATATGGTACTTTTATTAAGTTCGCTAATTTCAATTGTTAGCTATTATTTCTTTTCTTTTCAACACACTCAATTCCAGCATGTAATTATGTCCTTTAAGTGCCAATAATCCAATAGTTATCCAATTTAATTTCCAAGCCTTTGTTGTGTTCAAGTATTTTTCTTTAAATTTTCTCCTCCAAATTAATCCAATACAATAATTCAAGCCAATTTTATAAGATCCAATTTCCTTCTCACTTTCTCTGGTTGCCACTTCCACACACTTTTTTCCAAAATAATCTTTTATTTTTTAATACCAGGGTACCTCAAAATCCATGTATTTTGCCTGGTTCACACTCCACTTGCTGCTTCTTTGCTCCAGCACAGTCTTACCATGTTTCTCAAAAAATAAGGCCGGGCCTTTTTTTTTAGCCCCAAAAACAGCTAGGCCATCTTTTGGGGGTGACTTAATTTCCTTCCCCCACACGCACCCTCACCTAGAGCGCCACACACACTCACCTCGCCATGAGGCCGCTTCTATTGGCTGATAGAAGTGCTCTGAAGGCAGAGTCACCAGCTGCTTCTATTGGCCGATAGAAGTGGCCTCATGGCAAGGCATGGCTACGCATTGGGTTCCCAACTGCAAACTCAATCACGTACATATACCGTTGTCAGAGTAAATAACAGACCATCCCAAGATTCCCACTGCAGAGGGGCCCAGAACTGCCCATTGCAGGTGATAGGTGGAATCAGCTTCTTTAGCGACCCTCCTGCAACGCATTCCGTCCAAGTGGTTGCAGTGGGAAATAGGGAGTTGGGGGAAATAGGTCTGTCTGAGGGGATGAAAAAGAGTGGCTGGCTCAGGAAGCAGAAATGCAGCGGGAATCTTGAGATCATCTGATATTTACTCTGACAATGGTATACATATGTGATTGAGTTTGCAGTTGGGAACCCAATGCGTAACTATGCCTCGCCATGAGGCTGCTTCTGTCGGCTGATAGAAGCAGCTGATGACTCTACCCTTGGGGCGCTTCTATAGGCGATAGAAACAGCCTCGTGGTGAGGCATGGCTGCCTGCAGGGTGTTCCTGTTAAGAGTGCCCCGTGGGCAGCCACGCCTCGTCATGAGGCTGCTTCTATCAGCCGATAGAAGCAGCTGGTGACTCTTCCCTCGGGGAGCTTCTATCGGCCAATAGAAGCGGCCTCATGGCAAGGCAATTCTGCCCATGGGGTGCTTCTATCGGCCAATAGAGGCGAGTCTGCCTGCGGGGTGCTCTAGCCGAGGGTACCTGCAGGGGACTCCTAAAGTCAAGTTTCCCCCCTACCCTTTCCCCCCATTTCTCTTCATCTTGTATAGTTCAAGCGATGTGAGAAATGGTGGGGAACACATCGTTTAAATAGGCCTAAATTTTGGAGGAGGGGCGTAATTTCACCTTATGCCTAGAAAACATGCTGGGCCTTCCTATTGTGGGGGCTATATTGTCGGAGAAACACAGTAGTTTCCTGGACTGCTGTTCATCTTTGTGGTGGCCATTTTGAACCACCGCTACAGCTTGCCTTTGGAGGGGGTTTTCCTGCCAGGGAGGGGAGCTGCGGCTTCCCTCAACCCTTCAAGTGATTCCCCTTTCTTCACCACCACTCCAGGGTGGTTCTGGTCCCAATCAGGACCCTCCAGCAAGTGAGCTCGGAGTGAAACTGTGCATGGTCACGGATTCTTCTCCGACTCCAACAATGAACAAACTGGAAGTCAATCCTTCCTCAAGTATTGATATTGGTCTTGAATAATGAAATAGAAATGACAAAATGGAAGGGAGGGAGGGAGGGAGGAGGGAGGGAGGGAAGTATTAGAATTAATTAAAAGACCCTGATAGAAAAAGCAGCTGTTTTCCTTTTAAATCAGGCAGAGAAACCAAAGCAGCAAAATAAAAAGCTCACTGAAAGCAGAAAAAAAACTTTTTGCTACTCAGTCTAGGGCAGTGGTGGTCCACAAGAAAATTTTGGTGGTCCGCAGAGAAATGTCACACCCAAAGAACTCCCCAAAGCAATTAACCCAGGCTACATGGGAACACAAGGCTGCACCGCCCACATGACCCATGGGAACACAAGGCTTGCATTACTCATCAAGAGCCACCTGAATCTCAATAGCTCAGGAAGGTATAAAAATCACAGTATTTACATCTTTAGTTAGATAGCTAGCCCGGAGCCCCAGCATTATATCACTGCACACTCTTGGCTTCCAAAATAAGGTTTCCATTTTCTGGCAGCTTGCTTCCATGCCCATTTCTTCCTAGCGCTGATGACATTGTCCCAGCTGGGAAATAAACTGGAGAACTTTCTTCTCACAATTTGGTGATCACGAAGGGACTCCCAGCCAACCAAGCTACTGGACAGGGCCCTGAAGGCCAATATCCTGCCAGCAACAGACCCTTTTTGCTGTGGATAAGCCCCATGGACCCTGCCTGGGTGGCACAGGATATTAAATGGAGTCCTTGAGTTTTGTGCCTGAAAGTGGGTAATAAATTACAGTTTGGGGAATTTGGGGGACTGAAAGGACATGTGTGTGAAAGTGCCAGGGTCGTCCTCTTCTGGCTACAGCTGGATCCTGCTCCCTCCCATTCCTAGCTGCTCCTGGCCTGCTGCTAGCTCCATCAAACTGTGACTGGCAGATCCAGGAAAACAAGGAGGTTTGGCTGGAGCGTGGTATTTTCTGCAATGAGAGAGAGAGAGAGAGAAGTGGGCAATAGTTGAGAAGGCATGGGAATCAGAAAGGGAACCCTGACAAGGTCCAGTAAGCAAAGCCTAATCCTAGGAGGTATCCATACTCACTGCTAAGAAGAGCAGGAGGTCCTCGCAGACTCTCCTGGGTCTGAAGACCCAGCTAAGCCAATTGAACCTCACGTACAAAGGGGAATATGGGAAGCTGTAGTTTGAGGGTCATGCCCAGATCACCTCTTGGAGACTTGCTCAAGGCATGGGATGAGAGTTCTGGTGCCCATCCTAGCCAGCATGAAGAGAAAAGGAGCAAGGGAGTTATGCAAAGAATGGGCTCTGCTAAAGGACAACTCCAGGAGACAAATTTGGCCAGAAGATGGTACTTTCAGCTTTAAAAGATTAAAAGCACTTAGGTCTAAGATCAAACCCAGCCAAATACCCTACTGGTACTGGGCAGAGCTGTCTAGGCCTAAGAACCCAGCTCTGAGGGAGGAACAAGCTAAAATAGATTCCCTCCCTCAAATGACATTAGAACCAAAATTCATGCCCCTCTTCTAAGAAAACCCAAGATTGTTGGACCCAAGATTGTTGGGGGCAATTAGCTGACCTTGTAAAAATGCCGCTTAGTAATAAGCAGGCATATACAATGGAATGAAGGCTATTGCTGAGCACATTGGGTTGTGCTCAAAATTGTAAGCAGCCCTGAGTCTTGGAGAAGGGGCATATAAATGTAATTAAAAAAAAAAACCTATACCAGGAAGGGGAAGAGGCTAGCTTCAATACATACACCATTTTCTGCATCCAACCTGGTAATATGGAAAAAGAAATAAGCCCTTCTTCAGGTTGGACCCCCAAATGGTGATTGTTGTCAGGGTTCCGACCAATGCTCTAATAAAATTAAGAGTCTCAAGCCATTTAGCAAGGAAAATCCAGTTGTTCATTAAGAGCCCCAAGTCACCACAACCTAGGTGAAGCCAGATTTGACTTCAACCAGTTTGTGCCTTGCCTCTGACCCTGTTTCCCCCTCTCCCCAGAGTTTGTCACCAGTCCCATTCCCCAACGAAGCAATTTCATGGGTTGTAGAAGTCACTCCCTCCAACCGTTGTGGGTGTCCATGGAGTTGGCCTTGACTTCAGCTGGCTAGGCTGTGCCTTGTTTTGACTGAGGTGTGAATTCCTTGGTGCAGCTGGAGGCACAATTCCTTGTCTATGGCAACTTGAGAGAAGGTCAGGAAAGCTTCACGAGTTGACAATTGTAATTTTAAAGTCCATTACTCATCATCCATCTTGGGGGGACATGACTCAAGTATTATGCATCTTTCTCACCAAAGATGAATTACTAAAATTATTTGAGAAAACAGAAGAGATTGCCAGGTGACCAATCATAATAACTCCAGGCCAAGTAGCCCCTATATGCGAGTTGCCTGGCTGCTGAACCACCCTGACTGGGATTATAATAATACCAACCATTGGGACAAGTATAACCAGCAAAGGATAATTTGCTAGAAGTCCTGCAAGAAATAGGGGAAAAGCCCCTAAACCAGTCAGAATTTCAGGGAACAATTCAGAGAGAAAAAGAGACCTCTGACACTTTCTGGGTTCACCTCTTAGGGGCAGGAGTGGCATGTGCCCACTTAGACCTGGATAGCCAAAAGGACCAGAGAATCCTTGCCTCTGCCTTTGCTGACCAGTCCGCTGGTGACATCAGAGGATATTTTTACCATTGTGTCAAATGGGTCCACTCTCGAGGTCATAGAGTTGCACAGGATTGCTAACTTCATTTTCGAACAAAGGGAAAAGCTCAAGGAGGGAGAAGGGGAGAGAAAAGAACAAGAGAAAGAAAGAGATAGGAAATGGAGGAGGAGGACAGAAAGGAAAGAGGACCTGCAGGCACTCACCACTCTGCATAATGTTATGTATGCAGGTTTAACGTCATTGGTTTAGTTTGAACAGTTCTTGTAAAATGTTGGAAATGATTGGTTTAAAAAGTGTGGAAAAACCCTGCACTCTGATTGGCTGGCAACCGGCTGCTGCTGGCTATAAGTAGCAGCCGCAGCCCAGCCAAAGTGGGTCCGTTCTGAGCTGTAGTCACTAATAAACAAAGAGCTTGAAGCACTCCGCGTCTGTCTCTTCATGCAAACTTAACACATAACAATACAAGACAGCCGCCACAGATCCTCTGATCGATGGCTAAGATGCCGGCAATGTCAAGGGAAAGGAGGACTCAGAGAGAACTGCCAATACTGCTATAGATGTGGTCGAGAAGGACCCTTCAGGCAGGCATGCCAGTGGAACACACACATTCTAAGGGATTCTAAGGACACCATGACCCACCTAGGGTGCCTTTTCCCAGGGAAACCCCTTTCTGACATAGGGAAAGGAGAGACCCTGGGAAACCTGGATGGGAATAGGTGGAGGATGACCCCTAGATACCATGACTAGAAAAAGAGAAGGCAGAGTTTCAGGCCACTTTCAATGACCTTGCCATCCCCTTGAGGAATGGCCCAAAGGCGAGCTTCTAATCACAGTTACTATAGGGGGAAGGGAATATGAGTGTCTGGTGTACACTGGAGCCACATCATCCCTTATCTCTAAACCCCCTTTCAAGAATCCAATAGTCCCAGGAACTTGAGACAACATAATAGGGGTTGGAGGGAAAACTATTCCTGTAGAGTTCATGAACAACATGAGGATGGAGATAGGCCCTTTGTCACTAGACTACTCTTTTACTCCCTGCCCCCAATTCCCATTGTCCCTCCAATGGGTAGAAACTTGTTGTGCAAGTTAGGGGCCACCATTAGCTGTAACCAATCTGGCCTTACACTAGACATCCCAATGAAGTACACACAATTTCTGGTCAGGGAAAAAAGCCAGCTACATGTGGATTTAAGAGGCTTGCCTTCCTCCTTGTGAAGATAGGATGCTACTGAGGTGGGATTATTGAAAGGGGCTACCCTGTTAAAATCTGGGTTAAAGAGGAACCGCCTCCCTATATCCCTCAGTATAAAAGTCAAGCTGAAGAGACAACATCAAACCAGCCCTTGCAGCACACAATTCTAGAGGCCTAAACAGTCTAGCTTGTGCATTGGCAAAAAGTTTAAATTCAATCTCTCAGGCAATGAATGCCTTAAACTGAGAGCTGAAGCAGATCAAGGAAGCAACACTTGAAAATTGAGCAGCCATTGATTATTTGCTATTAAGGCACAATCATGGATGTGAAGAATTCAAATGCCTTTGTTGCTTCAATTTGAGTGAAATCTCAGAACGCATCGAAAGTAACATCTGGTGCCTGAAGGAACTAACATGGAACATTGGATATGATAAAACACCCTTCGATTTATCTAAACTTTTTTTCATGGTTACCAAATCTGCATTGGCTAAAAATCCTCATCCTAGGAGCAGTCACAGCCACTATAGCAGGATTCCTTCTCTATTGCCTCTGCCAATGCATACCACAATGTCTCAGTTGCCAAAAGGCTTGTATTTCTTCCATTCCAAAGCACTATAAAAGGAGACACCAGGACTCAATAATGATGTGCCAAATCGATCATGAGTACCAAATTTATACAGACAAAAACTCAGGTTGTGCAGAGTGCTAAAACTGGGAATTGTTAGTCCTTGTACAAGATGAGGGAGTTGTTAGAATTAATTAAAAGACCCTCAGAGAGTTTCATCACTTCTTCTCACGGAAGGAAGGAAGGAAGGAAGGAAGGAAGGAAGGAAGGAAGGAAGGAAGGAAGGAAGGAAGGAAGGAAGGAAGGAAGGAAGGAAGGAAAGCAAAGTTCCAAGGTCTTAAAGATTGACAGGGAAGGACCAGATGGGAAGGGGAAAGGAGGAAAGAAGATATAGTTGGCATTCATTTGCAACCCAATGGAATAGTCATGTTTTATCATTTTTATGGGATACAATAAAGATGAACTAAAAGGAAAAGGTCAACAGGACTGGAGCATTTTAGGAGGTGCAAGAAAACAAAGGGGTGCAAAAGCCCAACAGTCTTAGAGCAGCCTATAGAAGAATTGGGATTAAGAAAATGAAAACAAAACAAGAGAGTTTAGTGGAGGGTATTAAGAATGCACAGAATGCAGGCAAAAGAATGCATTTAATTTTCAAGCAGCTTCTAAAAACAATTTTCCCTTTAACTGATTTCCAGTGTCACAGTTTCAGAGTCACGATCTACAGTTACATAGCACAACCTTTTGTCAAATGGGAGCAGATCTGAATAAAAGTGCACCGATTCCTGCAGAAACAAACAGGGAATAGTCACTTTCACATCCCTGTAATAGTCTTAATTTTAGTCACTTTGCCAGATAATCTGCTCAAGGCTGACAGCCTAGTATAAAGTATCATCTATTTTTAGAGTCTTATGACTCAAATTTTATTTCCTAGAAAAAGCTTTTACAGCTGTAAATGTGAAAATCAAAGCTGAAAATTTGAAATGCGGTTATTTAAATCTTTTTAAAAATCTAATATGCAACTTTAGAACAATCTTACTGCTTTCACAATTTAAAAATCATTTATAATCAAAAATGATTTTTAATATACCACTGTAATTCAGTATTTTAAAAAAGCAATAAATAGGTTATTAATAATTGCATTTAAAAAAAAATTTAAATCATTTTGTCTTTATCAAAAATATTTTTTAAGTATGCTATATCTTTCTTCATAAAAAGACAAAACACAAGCATAGCTGAAAAGCATTTTTCTTTATGGAAAAATAAATTGCATTATAAATATTTGTCAATATACTGTGTATGCTATACCACCACGTCAGTGGCATGCAAATAATTGTGTTTGTGTTTGGCTTGTAAGATTACTGTTAGATGGGTCCATGGGAATAAGAGGCAGGACATGGCAGGAACAGGTAAAGATGTCTTTATTCGAGTTTGAGTAAAAAGCCGCTCAACCACGGCAGGCGCCAGCTTTTGTAGCCGGTGCTGTCCAAGGCTTCAGCCACTGATGGGACTTTATTTCTCCCGCCAGTGGCTGGGCCAATGAGTGGAGTCTGTTAGCCAACTCCACTCTATGGCCATATTAGGTAATATTTAACAATTACAGCTCCTAACACATACAGAATACACTTTGGGGGCAAAATAGAATTGCTTGTGCCCATGACATATTAACCAAAATATGTTAAAACTAACCAACACTGATCTTCCCATAAGCAAAGAAAATTGTATGCTGGGTGGGGAATTCTGGGCATGGAAGTTCACAAGTCTTAAAGTTGCCAAGGCTGGACACCCTTGTTGTAAACTGTAAAATGAATTCCTATCTTCATTTACAAGGATTCTCTTGGAATGACTTGACGTGCTTCTTTCCAGATTTTATTCCATTTTGAACTAAGTGCTACTTGTTCATGAGATAAGCTGACAACTCCCATTTCAGCTTCACTCCGATCTCTCACAGGAATGATAAGGCTGGTAACCTAACCTAACATAAAGGGGAAGGATATAATAGATCCAAATAAAGGTGGTCTGAGCTTGTGGAGTAAAATTGATGAATACACATAGGAACCCAATTGAATAAATATGAACAGGCTAAATATATATGTCAGAAAATATGAACTTATTTTATTTTATTTAAACAATTTACAAAACGCCCACCTCACAGTAGTGACTCTAGGCAGTATACAAAGGACTGATTAAATTAATTTCATCTAATTTATTTAATTTGTTGCAGTCATCCATGCCAATAAACTCTAGGTGGGTTACAAAATGCAAAACAATAAAAAAAAACCAGTTAACAATTAAAACATAAACAGGCAGCCTGAATTAAAAGAACTAGAATAAATGGTACAAATATAACATGGCTCCCACAAAAGTATACATACATTAACCAGGCCAGGAACCAAGCCAGCTGTTAAGGGCTTTTTGGAACCACAGAAGGATTAAAATTAAAAAAAAACTCTAAAGTATGCTGAAGTCACTTAGACTGTTGTTGTTATATATGAAAGTAGGAATCGCTACGCTGGTGATAGTTGCACTCCAATGAATAGTGATACATAATAAATAACTAGATCTGAGTTCCAGGAAAAATTATGCAGCATTCTAAACAGAATGCTGAGAGAAATTTTATTCTGTTGATTTTTTTAATTCATGTTCAAAGCTCTAGCAGTTTCTGACTACCCATTTTTGATTGGTCAGTTGTTTAAGATATGCTGCCATTTTTGACTGGTTAATAAGCCTTAGAAATTTATTTATTTATTTGTTTGTTTGTTTGTTTGTTTATTTATTTATTCGATGTATATGCCGCCCTGTCTCCTGAGAGACTCAGGGCAGCTTACAATTAAAATAGATTTAATACAATTAAACAAATGATTGACGAAGTCGAGATCTTTTTCTTTTTTCTTTTTAAACAAGTTTTATTCAGTTTTTAACGGTTCAAATAAAGCTCTTTTCAGTAGACAGCATATTCCCGGGTCATCACTTTTACATGCAAATATGACAATAGTTCTATATTCATTTTTGACATTTAACTTCCTATTTTATCCCATTTTTACTTCCATTCCATTTTTTGGCAAACAAAGGGCCAAACAAATTAATCCTAGTCTCAAATCTTAATCTCAATCTGTATAACCCCCATTTCATTTCAAATTAGTTGTAAATATTTTTAAACATTTATATATCTTAAAATAACAATATGTTTGCCCATCATATAGAAAATAAAGTTTATCCATATCTATCCTTTAACTATCTTCACATTGTTAATACTCTTTTATCATTTACATATTTCTTTTATCCATCAGATTTGCCTTTTCATCACATATTCTCTCCATAATTCTAAATCAATACAAGCTTTAACACAAAAAGAATAAAAAGAAAACCTAGACTTGCCCCCTTTACTACTTTGACAGTGACACCTCAGTGGTTAACATATTAACATAGTGATAATCATTCCCTTTAAAGCAAAAGATAGAATAAAAGAAAAAGAGAAAAGAAAAGCTACATAACATTATATCTCTTTTCAATCGGGTTCTGCAACACATATCCCCCTAAAGTTTGTTTATAGTTCCAAAATAATAGTAAAAATAACTAACCTTGGTTACTGACAAATCTGGTTTTAAACATCTTCAAAAATCATTTCAGTTAATTCAATTTATCTAATCAACATTTACCTTTCTTTTATAAATAAAAAGTAAAAGTGTAACCTTCATCTAATAAAAATTGTCAGTAACCCCCTCTATTGTTTTACATTTTTATGATTACAATATATTCTTATTACCCCTCTTCTCCATGCAGAACCCCCTTCTTAATACATTAACCATTATCTCTATGTAAACGAATTTCTTTCTTCATTACATAATTCCCGTATTTCTCTATCTTCTGCTCTTGTTTCTTGTTCCTCTCCTCCCTTTTATCCTGCTATATCCCTTCTCCATCCAATTTAAATCCCCCTCTCTCTTTGCCTTTCTGCTCCCTTTTCTTCTGGACCTTTCTAGCATGCCTAATTTCATAAATGTTCCCCTTTTTAATTACTTTCTTAGGTTTCGTTTTTTTAACCACCCTTCCTTTCCCTTTTATTTGTATTAATCTTTGTGTTAATTATCTCTTTAAAATGGCTTTCCCTTGTGCTGGCTCCTCCCTTTCCAAGATTTCTTCTTCTTGTTCTTTGTTCACCATTTCCATGCCCATGTCTTCTGCAACGAGCCAAATTAGTTCAGTCACTTCCTGTAGCAGTTCTTTCATACTTTTAAATTCCATTTTTAATTCCTTGGATGGCCACCAAAGTTTTTATTTTCCTTATTTCTTCTTCTTTAAATTTTCTAAGATCTTAGCCCAAGTCCAGAGTCTATATCAATATCACCAACTAATCCAGCAGTCTGTCTTTTATTTTAATTCAAACTTTCACCTTCTATGGGTCTTGCTTTTTTGTTTCAGTGTCTCTTTAAAATTGTAACAACTCCAATTCACAAAGGAACAAGATATTTTCCTTCTTCTTTAAATTCCAATTTTTATCCACAAAGTGGATAAAATCTTCTCCCTTTCCTTTTATTTTAATATTCAGGATTTTTCGAGCCCCAAACTTAAGTTCTTACACCGGTTTCTTCCTTTCCTGGTTCGAAGCCCCTTATAGCTGTCAAAGATATTTTACTTATTATTTTTTCCTTCACTTGACACTGCGCCGCTTCTTCTTCTTTTTAAAAACTCATCTTTATCTTAATCCCGGGGTGCCTTTGTTGATCTTACCATCCAATACTCCCGGTTCCTCTGCTGTCAACTTCTTTCTTTCCTCCTGCACCGATCTTAGTCCAGTTGAGACCTTCTCTTCGAGGTGGCCATATTGACCACCGCTTCTTGTCATCTTCGGAGGGAAAAGACCAGACCCAAAAGGGGGGAGATGCGGCTCCCCTCACTCTGGCTGGCAGCTTTCCCTTTCTCCGCCGCCCCTCCGAGGCAGCTTCAGCCCCGAACCGTAAGGATCGGAGCTCTCCAACGCAAGAGCTGGGCTGTGGTTGCGGACAATCACAAACCACCACCCGTTAGCGAGAAGGCTCAACCCGGAACCCCGACGAAGTCGAGATCTTAATGCTGGTTAGGATAATTTGAAATATGTTCAAAACCCTCTCCCGTTCTCCCTCAGTCTGGGTAGGCTAGTTGGAATAGCCAGGTTTTTAACTCACGGCGGAAGGAGAGGAGGTTGGGGGCTGACCGGAGCCCCAGGAGGAGTTGATTCCAAAGGGTGGGTGCTCCCACCGAGAAGGCCCTACTCCTGGGGACGGCCAGTCAACATTGTTGTGTCAATGGCACCTGGAGGAGGTCCTCTCTATGAGAGTGCACGGGACGTTGGGAGGTTGTTATTGGCAGTAGGGTCTCCCATGATGCCCTACTGATGCCCTGTGATGATTGATCAGTTCCTCCTAGGTCTTCAGAATACCTTCCACTGATTAAACCAGTTTTTATTCCTCTCATCCTTTATCTGTTTCTGTGAACTTTGGGTATTTTTTTTAAAATTGGCCATTCAGTAGAACCCACAGCAGATGAATTAAAGATTTTAGAACACCTGCTGTTAATACCTTTAGCACAAGTTCTTTGCCTGGCTTTTTCTATCATTGTGCTTTGCATCTGCTTGATTTATTGTACAAAAGCACAGATAGTTGGAAAGCTGGGTTTTTTTCCTCTTGGTCATTAAATTCAGAGAACAGTCTGCTGAAATTGGGAATGCTTCTTAAATTCAAAGCAATTATTCAAAGGGGAACAATTTAGCTAGAATGTTTTCTGAAGATAAGACTAGAGTACATTTCTCTAAACCTCTTAAAGATGCAAAAATTCCAGCTTTACTGACAGGATATTCAGTGGATGCTCTTCAGCTAGAAGTAAAATTCTCCTGTGCCTACTGGAGCAGGGAGAGATTTTATTCCAAAATTACCTTTGCTTTCCACAGAATTTTGTACAGCCATATAATATCTGGAGCCCAGCATGTTTGTATTGAGTTGAAGTGAAAAATACTGGAAAAGGTGATCAGATGAGCCCCAGCTGATGAGCATCAGTTTGTGAGAAGACAGATTAAACAGAACTTTTCTTCAGAGCATGATCAATTAACATATCTCATTCCCATTTTGCATGGTGTGTATCCAGAAGTGGAATAGTATTCAGGAAATGTGCACACCTCATATCTGTCATTGGAGAATTCAAATGGTACCGAAGGTTTTCCTTAGCTCTTTTGATAAAGTTCTTCCTTCATGATAACACCAAGACTTTCAGAAAGAAGCTATGCATAACCAAATATAATTACTTTAAAGTTAAAAGAGATGAGAAAGAAAGGCTGAGACATCTTGATTTGTATGAAATGTATGAAGAGTGCTCCAGCCTCCATGGCTCCCCACCACCACCTACTTTCTGCCTTCTCACACTGCCCGCTGCTCTGGAGCTCGCCGGATCATTTTGTCCCAGTCAGACCAGGTATGTATGTGTATGAGAGAGAGAGAGAGAGAGAGAGCCTAGGGGAGGGTGGGGGAGACTGGCCACTGAGCTAAGTGCCGAGACATGACTTGTAATGAGATGTAGCAGTGCAAAGGGCCCGTCCTTGAGCAAACGGTGGTGTGTCATCCCCCCCACTTGCTTTCCTGGGCTTTATCGCACCTCTTTTCCTCCTTTCCCCATCCTGCATCTTCAGCACTTTCTGCTAGAGGTGGAAAAAGCTGGGGCACCAAATAAGTCACCTAGAGACTATCCTTTCTATTCCCCCAGTCCCGTTTCTATCTTGTCGCCGAGGGCCGGACCCGATGCAAAGTGTGCATAGCCTCAGCACCTCAAGTTCAGATTGCTGTCTGGGGGCATTTGTGTGGCCCTTGTGGTGTCTGCTGTGTTGGGCATGCTTGAGGTTTTAGCTCCTTGGAGGTTACCAGTTTTCTTGGCTTCCTGTGCCAGATTGGAACACCCCATTTTCTGGGAGTCAGCAGGGCTGCAGAGAACCGAAGGCTCTCCTCTCAATTGGGGAAGGGAACTGGGCTGTGGGATCCCGCTGCAGCCGAAGGAGGAAGTGGCATTGGGCTTTTCATGAAGGGAGGAAACATGAAACATTTCATCCCCTGGGAGAAGCTACCAGCATCAGAGTGCTCTGACCAGGAGGGCAGGACTCCGGCTGCCTCCCATAGCAGTGCCCACTACAACAGTGCCTCCTCCACCCTCCTGACCAGGTGTGTGTGTGTGTGTGAGAGAGACAGAGAGAGAGAGAGCAAGAAAGAAAGAGGAAGGGAGAGAAAGAAAGACCAAGAAAGAAAGAAAGAAAGAAAGAAAGAAAGAAAGAAAGAAAGAGAGAGAGAGAGAGAGAGAGAAATAGAGAGAAAAAAAAGAAAGAAAGAAAAGAAATAGGAAGGAAGGGGGAGAGAGAGAAAAAAACTATGTGCTATTATTTTTAATTGACAAGGAATGGCTGGGAGGGGAGGGGCCAGGCAAGGCACTCCTTGACATAAGTGACATTGAGTTGGCCACACCCACCCAGTTGCATGACCACCAAGCATGCCCACCCAGTCACATGACCACCAAGCACACTCACCCAGTCACATGACCAAGCTACGCCCATCCCAGTCACATGACCACCAAACCATACCCACCAAATAAGCCATGCACACAGAACTGGTAGTAAAAAAAAATTGATTAAAAATAAACAAAGAAAAAACTAAAATATTGGTAAAGAATCTTACAAATAAACAGAAACATGAATTGACAGAGAAGATTGGCATTCAGGTAACTAAAAAAGTAAAATATTTAGGAATTTGGTTAACAACAAGATGTGTTACTATCAAAGAAGATAATTATTTTAAACTAATACAACAAATAAAGCTAGATCTAGAAAAATGGAAAAACCTGTAATTATCGATGGTAGGAAGAATTGCTACAAATAAAAATGAATATCTTACCAAAACTACTATTTCTGTTTCAAACAATTCTGATAAAAATTGAAAAAACCTCATTTGAGGATTTAAACAAATTGATTACATTTGGCAAGGGAAAAAAGCAAGAATAAAACTGAAAATGTTATAAGAAGCTAAAATCAAGGGGGATTTGGGTTACCCGATTGGGAGCTATATTACCAGGCCTCAGCGCTTACATGGGTGAAAGAATGGATACATCTGAGGAATAAAAGCGTACTGACCTTAGAAGGACATGATCTACAATTGGGGTGGCATGCATTCATGTGGTATGGGAAAAATAAAACACATAGTTATTTTCAAAGACATTATATTAGAAATTTATTCTCAATATGGGAAAGAATTAAAGAGAAACTTTATATGAAAATATCGATTTGGCTATCCACGATGGAAGCACTAGTTCATCCAAATGTTGTTGAATTGGGAAAAATTACAAGATATAGAGATATTCTAAATGAACAAGGGGAATTAAAATCTAAACAAGAACTGGAAAACCAAGGAATTGATTTGGCCTGGTGGCCATTCATCCAAATACAATCAAGATACAAAAAAAATGCAGAATTGTATGGATTTTATAAAGAACCTTTAGAACTAGACCAGATTTTTTTAGGGACAGATGACAAATCAATAAAAAAAATATAGTTACTTATTGAATTTTAAAATGGAAGAAGAACAGGTAAAAGAAACAATGATAATATGTGTCAGAATATTCAGGAACTGGCAGAGACATGGTAACAAGGTCAGCCAATGAATAGCATGGCAACAGATCAGCCAATGGGAGCTGAATTAGAAATTGAAATTTAAGGAGGGAATCTGGGCATGGCTTATCTCTGTTCTATGCTCTCAGCTCTAAAACAAAACTAGTCTGGACTTGTCTGTTGAAACTGAGGCTGTTCCCTCCTCTGCTTGTGTTTTGTTTGTAACTACTACCACGTTGGAAGAATCTACCAGTGGTATTGTAAATTTACTTATGTGTTATATGTATATAAAGAAGTTAATGAATCCTGCTGAATCAGTTATCTGTGTGTGCTTTCTGGAAGTGATTTCTGCAAACTCTAACAGTATGTCTAAAAATTTTGGGTACACTATAGAATTAGACAAATAGCAAAAATTTTGGGAAAGGAATTATAAATTGACGATGTCAACAGCTTATAAAGAAAATTTGTGTAACTGTTTTATATGTGGCATTTGCCACCTGCAAGGATGGCAAAGATATTTCAAACATATCTCCTAAATGTTGGAAATGTAAATTGATACCAGGATCTTATTATCATATGTGATGGCAAAAAATATTGGGCAAAAATAAAACAGTGGCTAGAAGGAACGACAAAACAACAAATAAGTTTAATACCAGAAATGTTCTTGTTGGGTGTTTTACCGGAAATATACAACAAAAAATTACATATTTAATTTTACATGTGGTAACAGCAGCAAGAATTGTGTATGCACAGAATTGATAAAATTAAAATATACTTACAGAGGAAAATGTAATAAAGAAAATATTAGGTTGTGCTGAAATGGATAGATTAACTTTGGAGTTCAAGGATAAGAAGACATGGAATACTTTTTAACTTGGGAACTATTTTATCAATGGTTAGAAAATAGAAGCAGAAGTTAGAAAATTAAAATCAAAGAGGATATGTAAATAAAAATAAAGTAAGTGTATAACTAAATAATGAATGTTGAATAAATAGGATAAGGAAATGTGATTATTAGATTTGGAGGATAATGGTGATATATGTGATATTTATAAGCTCTGATGTTAATAACTATATGATAAAACTGAACAGTGTTTGATTAAATAATAGAAACTGGGATAAGTGAAGATTATGGTGAATAGAGTGAATAAAGTGAATAATGGTTATAATTAATGTGTGTATAAGGTTTGTTATTTGTATTTAAAAGAGATTGTACCCAGACAGTGAGCTGCCATTGTGGATATGGAAATTTTATATATAACAATGGAAATTGCACAATAAAAAATAGTAATTAAAAAACCCACAGTAGAAAAGGGAATTTTTGTTAGTCTGTTGCAAAGTAGGAGCTCCTCATTTCCTTCCTTCTACCTCTTTGTTCACTCCTAAGTCACCTTTCCTTCTCTCCCATTGCAGAGAGTCAAAAAAAACTCCCAGTTGTTTGCCTCATTGCTACTGCTTTCATTTAAATTATGTGTTGTAAGCTACTTTAAGCTACTTCTATGCTCCCATTCTTTCACTTCCTTTTTCTTGGAATAGCTCATTTCCCTTTCTGGTTAAATCTTTCCTTTTCTTCTATCTCTCTGCAATCACATACCATTTCTCCTTTTACACTCTAATGTTTGTTTCAATTTACCTTGTCTTTACATTTTACTCCCTCTTATTGTAGTCCTTTTTATTATTTCTTCCAGCTCCTTTTGTCTGTACATCTACCAGTTGACTTGGAGTCCTTAATCTCCAATCTATTAGCCATCTATCTAACTGTAATTTTAAAAATTAAAGATTCCCCATATCTGAGAATCTCTTTCCCAATTTCCATAATAATGTCAACTTTCAGAACCTCTTATTATACAGTTAGATTTATTTCTATTGCAATTACCATGTTACATATCATGACTTATTATACTTCAATGTGGATTGCCCCCATCTTTTAGATCATTGTTAGTATAGCTAACGTTTGGGTTTGTAATATATAAGCCAGGATTGAAAGTGTATGTCACTTTGAGAGTAGCCGGAATGTGATTGGCTGTGGCTACAGCAACTGGCCATAAGATGGAGCCAGAAACCTGGTTCTCTCTCTCTGCTCTATCTCTGTGTTGATTGCCTACTGTTTATGGTTCTCCGTGTTTTGACTTCGACTATTGGATGTGAGTTTGCTACTGTTTTGACAAACTAAGAACTGTGTCTGCTGATTGGTAAGGACAAGGACATATTGATATTTGGAATAGCATTAAGATACTGACTGACTTGTTTCGTGTATGACTCGGACTGTTTTTGGACTCTGCTAAATCCTCACTGATAGTAAAACCAACGTTTCCTGTATTCAGTATACTACTCGTGTCAAGTGTCTTATTCATTGTCTCTCTACTCACGCTTTCCTGGCTGCACTCGTTTCTCCTCACAGAGATATATACTAACAATCATCTAGGGAGAAACTGCTCTTCTCTTTTCTATTCCTGGTAAATGAAGAGAACTGAAACCAGAAAGTTGCTTTTAGTGGTAATACCAGCATTTTGAAACACTCTTTCAGTAGAGATCAGACTAGCTTGTTCCTTGATGATGGCATTCATGAAAACTGTTCTGAATGGCATTCTTAGTAGCTGGAAAGTTTTAGCCATAGTTTATCTTTCTCCTCATTTGGATTGTATAATTTATGATGTTTTAAATTGTTTATTAATCTCCTTACCATGTTATGTAAATCACCAAAAAACACTCCTGGTAGCATAAGGTTTGTATGATATGATATGGTTTGTATGCTTTGTTATGTGATATGATATATGATATAATATATATTATATGATATTACATTACATATGATATGTAATGTTGAATTAGAATTGGTATTGGATGGATAGTATGAAAACCCCTAATCAAATTATGCATGCTGGTATAGAATATGTGCTCAGGAAATGTAAAGGTCTCTGTTCAATCACCAGCTAAATGTATAGTCAGAAGGATCTCTCCCTAAAAAGTCTCTGATCTGCTGCCAATTAGGATAGAGAATACATGGATTTGAATCAATAAAGGGACATTTAATATGTTAAGCTGTCTATATTAATGGACTGTTCCAATACCAATAATTTGTTTAAGAGAGGTTATGTAACTTTTAGGTCATGGCCTCTGATGTCTGTCAGTTTAGTTCAAATCAGTGATATGACTGTGAGGTTCTTGCAAATCCAGGTTTTCAGGGTCTCAAAGACAGGCTGTCAATCAGATAAGGACAGACTCAAGAAATAGAATCCAAGAAAGATTTCATAAACCTTATCCAACAACAGATGGTTAGACTTTTGTCCATACAAAGAAACATCTTTTTCTTTGCCTTTATTACTTCATCCCTGCTCATTCCAAATCTGCTGTAGCACAGATTTACAGGTGTGGGAATATGTGAAGATTCTGTCTCAAGGTAGAATCATTCCAGTAGTAAATCTAGCTTTAGCAAATGGTCCTTTGGGATCGGGGATGGGATATTGTTTCTGTGCGTGTACCTATCTGTAATGTTTAGGGGCAATCAAAATGAATGGAAGTTATTAGATAGGCTAGAAATAAAAATCTTGCAAATGAACCAAGTTAATTATGGTTCATCTGACTTATTCCTGATTAATTTTTATTCCTTTTTCTAATTAATCTTCTATTGCCTTAATTGATTAGTTAGACATTTAAGCAACATATAAAACAATGTAGGAGTGATACAAGAAACAATAAATCATGCATTTCTTTTTGCATATCATACTAAAATGTTCTGTCTCCCCTTCCCTTCCCCAGAAGGTAAGGAACTTGGCAGCAACACTAGCACAGAGAGTCACGCTGGCCTGTCTCCAAAATCCAACTTATCTCTCCCAATAAGAGTGTTGGCAGTCACCCAGGCTCTCACTGCCAAATTCGGAGCTGACAAGAAATGAATTACTCACAGAAGGAATGATTTATTCCCAAAGTCCATAAACCAAAGCAGGCACCACAACACAGACGGAATTCTCGGCTTATTCCACACTTTGTCACATACAGAGTTTGCAACGTAGGCACACCCACTTTTATACCTGGTGGGGTGTGGTCCAGCTCAATCTCTGGCCCTCCCACGCCTCCTACATTGCTGCTGACATTTCTCCCTCCGATGTTGCCTGGGATCAAGCCAGGAATCCTCCTCACTCCCCAGCCGTGGCCGTACCGATATGCGTCTCTCAGGCTGTTCCTCTTGGCTTTCCGAAGAAATCTGAGGCATTGCCAGGGAGGAAGGTCCTGGGGTGGGAGGCCTTGCCAGGGAGGAAGGTCCTGGGGAGGGAGGCCTTGCCAGGGAGGAAGGTCCTGGGGGGGCAGGTCCTGGGGAGGAAGGCCCTGGTGAGGAAGGCATTGCCCGTTCCTCCTCTTCTTCATCATCCAGGTCCTCTTCCTCTGTCAGCACAGGCTCACGAGGCGGGGCCACAACACTAAACCATAAGTAATACATCAAAACCAAGCAATAATTTTAAATTATGGCCTATTCTTCTGTGGCAAATGGTGGTTAAACAACCCATATTACAAATTAGGGTAGTGTATAATTCCAGTCTGTAAAAAAAAAAACTCTTCCTCTTTCCAGCCCAGAAGCTATCTCTTAACATAAAACCTAATTTTAGAATTTTTTCTTCCTACATAAATGTAAAGATTTATTTCTGGGGTTATGGGGCTTTGTTTGTTTATTTTGTTTGTTATAAATACATTTTACATGTATTATAAATATGTTTTGCTGGTGGTAAGCAAAATATTCTATTTTCCAAGGATGAAAAAACATTTGAAAAATGAAAAAGGTGGCATCCTGTAAAGCAATACGCAGAACAAAGGAAAGGAGTTCTTTCATTGTAGATAGTCCTACTCACTATTCCAAGACAGGCACAACTCTCAGGATTCCTCACCATCAACTAATCCTTTAAGGATGCTGTAAGTTGTAAGTCACTTCTGAAGTTCCAGCAGTTGCTTATCCTTTGGCCTATCCCTTGGGGAGCTGTCCAATGTATGACAAAAACCGAGTCTAAATAATTGCATCTTAGCATAAATTATTTGCCTATGCACAAAGATTTTTTGTGGCCAGGCAACTTTCTATTCTGAGAAACTGAGAAACTGTGGCTGGAGGCCAGAAACAACATAATCTCTGCAAATGTTCCAAAGCTGGTAGCTATGGTTTTTTCATTCAGGTGGAACAGAAAATTATAGATTATCAAGGTATGTCAACAAAACAAAGAGCAAAGGGGCTGCATATACATTCAAGGACTTGTTTATATTCCAGTTTAATTTAAGATGTAACTCTCTAAATAGGCATAGTATAAAATCCAAAGAGTTTTTTTACACTCATTCAAGTACTGTGTTGACCTAACAGGATTTACAGAATGAAGAAATACCATCACTCACACCACTTACTGAACTGCTTTTCTAAATCTTGATTTTATGCTTCTATGTTGAGTAATGTACCTTTTGAACCACAGAAGTAGCTAATAATCCCATAATCTACAGGCCAAAATAGAAGAATTGTTATTGTTAAATATGGTTAGTATTAGACTGGTATGTTAGCTTAATTGTCTTGACATTAGAGACATTCTAAAAGGTTCTGATTCCCTTCAGGCTGCAGCTGAATAGATTTTTATGAAGTTGTCATCACCTAATGTGTATTCTTGAATTTCTAATATCTCTACAAATGTCACAAAAGGAGAACAAAAAGGAGAAGCTATCTTACTGATTTTTAAGGCAATTCATGCTGTTCATGTTTGATTTGCTGCCTAATTTTAAAGCTATTTATTATAACAATCAAAATAAAAATAACATTATTTTTATTCCTATTATTCACTTTGACCCCAAGACATCTGATTGGCTCAAGATTCAAGCAAGAATGAATAAAGTCTGTTTTGAGTATCATTCCTTGAAAATAAACTTGCACCATCTTTAAAAGAACCATCATATTAGTGGGAAACTAATATTGTTGTAATATATTAATCAGCATTCAACTAGGAAGGACAATATGTGTATGTATTAGTCTTTTTAATGCAACTTTTTCTTTTTCATGTTGTGTTTTTTAGTTTTATTTAAATACTTTGGTGTTTTGTATTTTAACTTTTTAAAATCAAATACCGTGCTTCTCCAAAAAGATGACCCACCTTGAAAAGACCCCCATCATGTTTTTGAGTGCATGCGATCAGATTAAGCCCCACCATAAAATTAGCCCTAATTAAGATCCCACCCAACCCCAGGTGCAGGGGGTGGGGCAAGGCACAAGGTAAAAAATAAGCTAGGGTGGGAATGGGTGGATGGAGCTGCCCTACCAGGCCTCACACACCCTGACACCTGCCTCACCTTCTGAGGCTGCTTCTTCAGCAGCCACTTGCCACCATTTGCACACATCACCCCAGCCTCCATTTTGCCATCAGAGTCTTCCAGAAAGCCCTCTGCAACTGTGAAATGGGCTCCAAATTGACAATGTGCAGCACCCCGGCCTCCATTTCACCATCAGAGCCTTCCGGAAAGCCCTCTGTAGCTACCGAATTGATGTGCCGGCATCCCCGGCCTCTGTTTCACCTTCAGAGGTCTTCTAGAAAGCCCTCTGCAGCTGTCTGCACGCTGCACCCCCAGCCTCTGTTTCACTGCCAGAGCCTTCTGGAAAGCCCTCTGCAGCTGATAATAGGCATCTATTATCAGCTGCAGATGCCTTCCAGCAGGTATCTGAAGGCAAAATGGAGGCCGGTGCAATACATGCGAGTGGCGGCAAGCGGCCACAGAAGAAGTGGGCCAGCAGCGGGCTGCTGGGCGAGGCTGACAGTGCCACCACCATGAGGTGAGTCAATAATTAGAACACTCCAAAAAGAAGGCCTAGCTGTTTTGGGGGGTCAAAAGAAAATAAGACCCGGCCTTCTTTTTGGAGAAACACAGTAATAGTTTTCAAGAGAAAAAAGAACAGGAAAAAAAAAGAACCATCATATTTCTGTAACTAGAGGTGCAACATCTGGTCCATAAATTAAGCTAATACAACTTCTGTAGTATAAGTTAAATTTTAAAATAAATCCTATCCAAAAACCTTCTCTCAACATCAAGACAAATTGCTTTATTCTTTACATAAAATAAATGTCCAGTAGTGGCCAAGAAATCCCATATCCTTTACATTCAAATCTACAGATCTCCAGCCACAAAGCTGTCCAAAGCAGCTTATTAGGTACTTTAAATAGACCATGGATGAATAGCTTTAACTTCAAGGAGTAATTACTTACTATATTAAGAAGGGGAAGAATTTAATATGGTGTAGCAAAGATTACTAACTAAAAATGGCAAATCAAATTATTTCCTCTCTTTCTGATCTATCATCCTGGCACTTTTCCTTGGTGTCTACTTTCCTTTTATTTTTCATGTAAAAGACCAGTAATTCCCATCCACCCAAGGACTGGAGGAATGGATATTCACAGAGACATGTAGTTTTGCCATTCAACTCAGCTTTGTTACAGTTTTTTGGTCCAGTTCAAAGCCTGGCATAAACCATTTAAAAATCTCTAGATTTGTCTGGGACCATCTTTTGGGTGTCCCAAAGAAAGCACAAACTTGGTAAAGTAGGAAAAATTGGCCAGAGTGGGAGATAAGTAAGAGGGAGGAAACTCGGTACTTGAAAACTGACAGGAATATAACTAAGGGGAGTGAAATGAAATATGATAAAGAATAGGAAAAAAGTCAAGAAAGAAATCAGAAGAAAAAAGTCCAAATCACACACATTTATATGCATGCACGCACACACACGTTTGTTTATACAATTAAATAAACAGCCATCTCACAGCAGCGACATCAGGTAGCAGCAAGTTACAAAACTCAGTGTCAACTTGCGAAGCTTCCCTGACCTGCTCCCAAGTTGCCATAGATAGGGGGATGGGAAACCGTGCCTCGCAGCTGCACCAAGGAATTTACTCCTCAGTCATCATAAAATAGAATAAAATAATAAAATAAAATAAAATAATAAAAGACACAGTCTGGCCGACAAGTCAAGGCCATCTCCACGGATACAAGCAATGGCTGGAGGGCGGGACTTCTACAACCTGTGAACTTACCTCGTTGGGGAATGTGATGGGTGACACACTTTGGGGGGAGGGGTAAACAGGTTCAGAGGCAAGGCGTGAAGGGGGTAAAGTCAGAGGTGGCTTCACCTAGGTAATGCTGACATGGTTCTCCTAATAAACGACTGGATTTTTATTGCCAGATGACTTGAGACTCTTAATTGCATTAGGGCACTGGTCTCCAGCCAACCTCACAAAACTAATTAAAAATGACCAGGATTCCTGAGCCCCAGACTCTCCACCTGCTCTCTGATATCTGGGGTGTGTGGAGAGGAACTCAGATACCATGGCAGAAGGCGGGATCTGTGAGGAAAGCCTGCTCCATGCAACCCAGATAGAGGTAGTTCCTCCTCCAAGTCAGGGAACTCCAGGAACCAGCAGTCAAGTTGGAATCCCAGTGCAGCCATCGCTAACCATGGAAACCAAGACGTATGGAACACCCACCTCAATGACCAAAGTAAAAAGGGATGCAAATTGGTGGGAAAAAGTCCCCAAAGCAGCCAAGGTTGAGTTCCCCCACCCAAGCTACCATTTTAAGATGCAATCCATAAGCAGCCTAGAGGGAGTGAAGTGGATGAAGGAGTGGGAAGAGATCAGAACCCCCAAATTTCTACTCGAGACCCAAAGTGAATCGCTGGAGCAATTGAAAGAGAAATTTGGCCAAGCCACCCTTCGTGATGAGGAGCTGTCATGCCAACCAAAAAAAAGGTGGAATGAGATAGTGGATGCAGTCAAACTCCCTAAGTGGAAGAGAAGCCCGATTCAACCCGCAAAGCTCCAATTGCCCAGCCCTAAGCTTAGATTGGAATTAACCACAGAGGAGCGCTGGGGTGCGTGCATGCGCATGCCCACCCAAAATTGGAGAGGCACGCAAGAATGAAGCCCTCCCCCTCCACCCACCAGAAGGTAATTGAGCCTGAGGCTGCTGCCAGTGGTTCACCTGCGATACATACAACCTGCCCAGGTGGGGCAAGCCCCCTTCCACAAGCCAGAGCCAACAGAAGCCGCCAAGTGCTCCAGGCACAGGCAGATGGGGCCCAACAAGATGGAGGAGTGGCAGGATTGAAGGAGTTGCTCCAATTCAGGGGAACATTTGATGGGGACCCAGATCAACTGGCTCTATTCCTTGACTCTGCTGGAGTCCATTTAGACCACTATGGGCACCTCTATTTATCGCATAGAGCCATGGTAAATGCTATCACCATGGGACTGGAAGGAGAAGCAAAAAAGTGGTTGGCAGCCCTCCATAAGAGCCCCCCCAACTGCAGGACATCAAAGAATTCCTGCAAGAACTGGAAACCAGGTTCAAGGAAGTGGAGAATGAGATCCAGAGTTTAAAATCGAGAGGGCGACCCAAGAACACATTCATGAGTTCAGAAGGGTCATGGGGAAGTTGCTGCCCTGGCCAGAGGAGCTACTAGTCCACTTTTTCAGAGAAAGCCTAGATAAGCAGATCAGCCAAACCACCATCTATTGGGACATTCCTAACTGACTCTCTGACTGGTTTCGAGTGGCAATTAAGGTTGACAGCAGTTTGCATACAAATGACATGTGGAGGCAGCCAGGTCTTAGAGAGAGAGGACAATCAGATCGGAAACATCTGGCCAATGGGAAGCCCAACCAGACACAAGACCAGCCCTTCCCCAAGGCCATTTGAAATGCTTCAGATGCAGAGCGGTAGGCCACTTTGCATAGGCCTGTGCAACCCCAGCCCTGAAACCCAAGCCAGAACCCCCACTCAGGGTGCAACTGGAATGGGGCCCCAAGGGTGCTGCTGACAAGTCTTAAAAAGCCCTCCAGACTGTAGAGGTCCCTCCCTACCCAGCCAAAGGGGAGGACCCAAAGCCACCGGCCACTAATCACTGGAACCCTATGATAGTGAGGAAAAGGGGGAAAATGACCCAATGGTGAGTGAACCTATCCACCCTTTCGCCTTCCCAAATATGCCTCACTGCCCCAAAAACAGGGACCCAGGGCACGTTTGAAGCCCTAATAAACTCAGGCTGTACCAGATGTTTGATTAACTTGTCCACAGTCTGGAAACTAGGGATCAGAGCAAAGAAATTGACCCACCCGATTAAGTTTGAACAAATCGACTGGTCCCTGTTGTGGGGAGCCCACACCACCCACTTAACTGAATCAGTGAGGCTGGAGCTAGCAGACCACTGGGAATCAATTCGATTCGTAAAATGACAGAGGTGGTCATACTAGGTGGCACAGAGGGCAACTCCAATACCTAATCAAGTGGAGGGGCTACTCTCTATCATAGGCGTCCTGGGTAAAGAGCAGAAACATCCAAGCCTCATAGCTAGATTCCATGAAAAGAACCGAACCAAACCTGGGGGTGGATCTCACCTGTAAATGATACATCTGTACTCAGATTGTTTTTGCTTTGCATAAGTTACCTTCAGGAAGTGAGGGAGGCCAAATGTCAACTCACGAAGCCTCCCTCACCTGCTCCTGAGTTGTCATTGGCAGGGGGGTGGGAAATTGCGCCTCAAAGGATTTTACTCCTCAGTCATAACAAGATGCAGTCTGGCCAACCAAGGAGGGAGGGACTTCTACAACCTATGAAATTACCTCATTGGAGAATGGGATGGGTGACACACTTTGGGAGGAGAGGGAAACAGGGTCAGAGGCAAAGTGGGAAGTGGGGGAAGTCAGAGTTGGCTTCACCTAGGTAACGCTGACATGGTGCTTGCTAATAAAAGACTGGATTTTTATTGCCAGATGGTTTGAGACTCTTAATTGCGTTAGGGCACTAGTTGGAACCCTGACACTCAGTGTGTTTGTGTATGTGCATGCACACCCACCCACAAACACTGATACCCACCCAAAACCAAGTGATGTAATATATACATTTTAAAAATTGTTTTAACTACTAATCTGGAGCCAGAATTCAGATAATCAGCCAAAAAAAAAATCATTTAACCTTCCAGCACAAAAGTCTGGCAGATCTGCTAGATCTTTGTGCAAAGTAAACATGGGGGGCTTCCTGCCTGAACAGGGGATTGGAGTAGAAGACTTCCAAGATCCCTTTCAACTGTTATTTTCTGTCATCCAGCTCTCCGGGAGAATAATGTTTATAGGACAAGAACTACAACAGAGAAAGCACAACACTTAGGTTCTGAAGTTGACCTAGTCTAACAACTGAAGTATAAAACCTGCCAGTTCTGGGGGGGGGTGCATAGAATTGATTGGAAGACAGTTGACCACTGTTGGGCACAAGAAACTAGGAGCCAGGATACAGTTCAAAAGCACTGTGAGTTTATTCCATGCAACCTCTACAAGAATCTGATCTACTAATAGTCAAGATAAATAGGCGCCACATAAGAGTCAACAGACTTCAAGGGAGTTGAACTTAGGTTTCTTTTGAGCCTATAGCAATTCCAGACTGATAATGCATTTGATCTCATCCTCAGACACAGCCTCGTCTCCTACAATCACGCACATAACCTGGGTCCTCTGTCATATACAGCTTTACAGCTGATCAGCAATTGAATTGCACCTAGAAGCCTACTGGAAGCAAATGCAGTTAATGGAACACTGGTGTTACCATATAATGTGATGCTCTGCCCACATTGGCAATGCTTGATTGATTATAGCTTCCAAATGCTCTTCCAAAGCAGCTGTATGTACAATAATCCAACTGCAAGGTCAACAGAGAATTGACGTATTTGATTATTAATGTTTTAATTGTAGCTAGAATTGTATTTGCTCAAAATTGGAAAAATGAGAAAATTCCAATAGAGGAGGAGGTGATTAAGAAAATAATGGAATGTGCAGAAATGAGTAGATTAACATTAGCAATTAGAGAGCAAGAAGAAAAAGAGTACTTTAAGATATGGGATTTATTTTACCAATGGTTAGATAGAAAAATGAAATATAATACAATAGCAATGATATGTTATAACTGATTATTTTGGAATGAATTATAATATGAATTAAAATTAGTAAGAACTGAGATTTGCTCTAAAGGATAATGCGGATTTGAAATCAAAGTCTAATGATGATGTAATAATATAATATGACACGGAAAATTGATTAATGTAATACGAATGTAAATCTAAGAGGAAAAGACTAGATATTGTGCACAAGAAATATGTACCAACACACTGCATAATTGAAAGAAGGTTTTATTTGTTGTTTTTAAAAAATAATCCAACTGCAAGATGACTAAGGCATAAATTATCATGGATAGAATCTCCCAATCCAGAAACAGGTGCAATTGGCATATAAAGTGAGCATATGCAAAGTCCCCACCCTGAAGCCATGTCCCTGCTATTCAAGTAGGATTGATAAATCCAAGAAGACTCATGAATTGTGTAGCAGCTCAATCTATGGAAATGTCATCTCATTCAGAATTGGGAACAATGGAAAGCGGCTCCAATTTGGAGGATCACAAAAACCGCGTCCATTTGGGCTCTCTAGGGCTGTTCTTCCTATCCATGCTCATGCTGCCTCCGGACATTGGAACTCAGAGCATCACATGGCTGGTCTGGGACAAAGATGTGTAACTTTGTCCTGGGGTAGCCACCAAAGCAAGAGGTTGAGATTGTCCTCTCCCTTCACCCCATCAATCATGACTACAAACAGCCTTGGGAAGAAATAGGAGAATCATTTATCATGGTGCCTTCCAGTTCCTAGGAATTAGAGAAAGCTAATATGCTCATAAGTAATAGAGTTTCATAGAAAAGAAATGACATAAATTAACTTTAAATTCATATCTTGAACAAGAAGATATATCAGATATAAAAAGTGTATAGATCCAAAAACACTTCTATCATCAATGTTCTACCTGTTAAGTCCACCTATAATACTTCTGCTTTTATTCCTTCTCTGATGTAAACTGCTATCCCTCTTTTTTTGTTGTCTGCTAGAGCTACATGGAGTTTTCCTAATTTTTGATATTGTAGATTTTTTTATCCTGATTTTTGATGTGTACCTCCTGGAGGCACACAACGTCCATCTTTCGTTTTGCCAATTTCTTAAAAATTTGATTCCGTTTGATTGGGGAGTTGAGTCCACTTATATTTAAAGATAATATTTTCAACTCATTTTCCATTCTCCTTCTCTGCCACTCACTAATTCCTGTTGTTCCTTATTTGTCTTTGAGCCCTTGTTCTTCTTCTTCTCTCTTTTTCTCTTCCTGTCCTTTCTCCTCTCTTTCCTGTTGCTGGTCTTCTTGGCTTGTCAGCTCCAGTTCCTCCCTACTGCTGCCTGTTTCTTCTGTGCCTACCAGTTGGTCATGGAGATCTTGCGCTTTATACAGGGTATCTATTTTAATTTTTTTTCCCTGCCATGACACCAACATTCCCTCTGGTGTTATCCATCTAAATAGTATATTACTTTTGTTGAGTAGGGCCGCTAAGAAACGATAGTCTCTCCTTTGTTCACGTACTCTTTTTGGGGATTTGTTTTAGAGTGGCAATTTCCTTGCCTTTATAGGACATTGGCTTATCTCTGATTATTTTATATATGATATCCCTCACTTTTTTTCTGCACAAAGTGGACGTGAACTTTTTTGGCAGTCTAGATTGTCTGGTGTAATTTATATATACTCGGTAGACCTCGTCCAACTCATTCATTATTTCTTCTTTATCTCTTTGGAGTGCCTCCGCTATTATTTCGGCCATTATTATTGCCAAGTCTTCCTCTTTTGTCTCCACCACATTCTGGAACTGCAGGTAAAACGAGGCTCTGTCCATTTCCAACTGAATCAGTGAGTCTTCCACTTCCTTATTTCGTTCTTTCATTTTCTGATCTACCGGGTCTAATTTTTCTTCTGTTTTTTTCCGTTCTTTTCTCAATCATTTGTAATTTTTGATCATTCTTTTGTAATGCTTCTTGGATTAGGCCCACTTTCTCATCTAGTTTCTGGATGTCATTCCTCACTTCTCTCTTCACCTCTTCCATTATTATGTATCTTTAAATTTCAATCAATATATAGTTATATAGTTTATATTATATAAATTAAATATATTTATCACTAAGAATATAGCTATAAAAGAAAAATATTTATCAATGTAATTTTAAATATAAATATAAGTATTGTACTTAATCTCCAAGAATTAACTTTTAAGCAAAGATAAATTTACTTCCAAAGTTTTTTTTCCTTTGAAGTATATTTTAAAGAGTTCCAGCCAAGTTGTTTAAATTTTACTGTAATGCTGAGAGCTAAGAGCTGAAAGAGTTAACATCTGCCTTTCCACTTTCAAAATGTTGTCTTGACAAATTTGCACTGTCACTCTCCTTTCCTTAGTCCTTCTTCCTGCTTCTTTGTTTCTTCTGCTGATACAACGTTATCATTTAGAAAACTCAAAAAGTTCAGCCATTCTGTTTTAATCACTCCACTTTCTCTTCTTCACGCAGCTTACGTTCAGTCCCTTACTTTCACTTCTTCATTTTTTCTCCTTTGCTATCGCTGGCTCTGTATTTTGTCCTCTCCCTTCTCTGCTCTCCTCTCTGTTCTTCTTGTTCATGTGATGCTCAGAGCTTTCACTATCACTCCTCTGGGCTTAATCTCACCGACGCCTTGACAGCTCACAATTTCCTTCTTCTTTGCTCCCACCAATTGCACTGCACTGGTCTCCCTCTTCACTTCCTTCTTTCTTGCGGGATGTTAGGTCTCTGGATTGACCATCAAGACCAGCCTCTTCAGCTCTGGATTCGAGGGTTCCTTCTCTAGCGCAGTTGGGGATCGTACTTCCCACTTTGCCTCTGAAGGTTCCTCTCTCCTTCACCAGTCCCCCCAGGACTGATCCTCACCTCGGACGGCCACTGGACAGCTGAAAATCGGCAACGGGGGACAGAATGCTGTCTTCCTGTGCCGCCACGACCACACATCACCACCGGAAGTCTAGAAAAATTTCTTAATAAGAAAAGAAAGAAAAAGAAAGAAAATTTTCTTAATAATATCCACTAGGAAGGAAGTGCAAAAATCAAAGCTTTTATATTAACAGTGCTGTTAGCCACTCTATCCAAATAGTTTAAACAAGTGGGGGAAGATAAAAAGGAAGAAAAGGAAACAGTTCAGTGAAAGGGGCCTCTGCTTTCCTCCTTTATTCCTTCTTTGTTTTTCTTAATATCCAAGAGCTACACTGTTTATAATATAAGTTCTCACTGTAGATCTCTATCTCTGTGAATAATTATATCTTGTTTTGACTTCTCTTGTATTCAAGGTCAGTTTAAAAATGTCCCCCTTTTCACCTCTTTCCAATTTTCCCCTCTGATAGATGGCACTGTTACACTGTTTTCCTTTGTTTTAAATCAGGGGCCTCCAACCTTGGCAACTTTAAGACTCATGGACTTCCAGAATTCCTCAGCCAGCTTTGCTGCCTGAGGAATTCTGGGAGTTGAAGTCCACAAGTCTTAAAGTTGCCAAGGTTGGAGACCCCTGATTTAAATAATTAAGGTTCCCTATAAGTCTTAGTAAGTTTTTTTAAAGGATAGAAAAAGAAGGCAATTTAAAGAGTTTAAAAGTTTAAAAAGTCAGAGAATAAAGACAAAAATCAGTTCCAAATTGATATAGCCTAATTTTCTTCTTATTTCCTTCAATTAGTTCAGTTAGTCCAGTCCAGTCCAGTTAAAAATAATTGCAGAAAAAAAAGGTTTGTCTTTTAACTCTGTGATTTATGGCTTCCTCTGCTATTTAGTGCCATAAGCCCCTTTCCAAGGGGCTCTTTTCTTTAGTTAATCAGTAAATAGAAAATTCTCACCCAAGTCAACCATGCTTTCACTTTCTCTCTTTCCACCAGAGTCTGTCCCAGCCTCATAGTGGTTCACAATGACCACTTTCCTTTCAAGTCAGCTGGAGAGGTTATCTCTCAATCTACCAGGGATATTGTGGTATCCCTGGGATCAGCAGAGTGTCCTCTCCTCAATTGTCATCTCTCCAAGATGATTTAGGTCCAAGGGACCACCAGCTTTCAGGATATCAATGTCTTCCCTAGGAGCCCCTAGCTGAAGTAGTCATTGACTGGTAGGACATTGTAACAGATAATTTTGTGTACTATGCTTAAGTCCAACCGTAGGCAGCATAGTTCTAGGTTGTCCAAGCCCAAAATCTCAAGCCTGATGGTGTAGGGCAGTGGTTCTTAACCTGGGTGATATTGCCCCCCAGGGGGCAATTTTGTTTTTCAGGGGGGCAATGGAATGAAAAGGGGTGACATGGGGGTGAAGGAATGGAAGGGGGGTGATATGGGGGCGATGGAGCGAGATATATTGGGAGAGAGAGAGAGAGAGAGAGGTATTGGTAGACAGGTAGGTAGGTAGGTAGACAAAAAGACAGACAGGTAGGTAGATAGGCAGGAAGGCAGGCAGGCAAACAGACAGACCTTTTGGATGGATGGATGGACGGACGGATGGACAGACAGACAGAAAGAATGTGAGAGCGGCAGCACTTTGGGAAAGCGGTGGTGACGGCTTTTCCCAACATGCTGCTGCATTCAAGGCACCGGTTCAGGTGCGGTACTACAGTCAATGGGTGAACCTGCAGGGCTGGCGTCTCGAATGCCCCCCTGCCGCCTTTTAGCCCCCCTCTGCTGGCCCCCTGGGGGATGCTAAGAGGTGGCAGGGGGGCGGTTATGTTGGGGGGAGGGGAGCGATGACAACTTCCTCAATGGCTCAAGGGGGCGATTCTTTCAAAAAGGTTAAGAACCACTGGTGTAGGATATTCTGTTGTGAGCAGAGGAGTGTAGTACTCTTCTCATGAAATACTTCTGGGCTCGCTCAATTATATTAATGTCCTATATATAGTGTGGATTCCAGATAGCTGAGCTGTATTCAAGTATTGGTCTAGCAAAGGTTTTGTATGCCCTAGTTAGCTCTTCAGTATTACCAGAGGAGGAGCTTTGTAAGATTAGTTTTACAACTCTTAAAGTCTTTTTGGCAATGCTGTTGAAATGAGTTCTGGCACTTAGGTTGTTTGATATTAGTACTCCAAGGTTCTTGACAGAGTGAGGGTCATCAACAAAGTCAAAGAAATCCCCAATGTCTAAAACCCTCTCCCCTATGAGAGTAGTTCAAACCCAGTGCCATAGCAATGGGGCTAGTGGGAGTGATGGGCACTTGAGAAAGTGTGCAGTTCTAGACAGTGGATTTTTTTCATGAAGTTTTGAAAAAACTGGCTTGGACTTGGCTTAACTCTTCAAGATCATTTCATCTGACTTCAGAATGCAGAAGGGGAGTTGATGCAGACCCAGAGACTCAGAGACTTTCCAGAACATCTTATGGCCAATGCTTGAACTTTGGTTGTCTAGCTACAAGGAAGATGGGCTCTAGGGTTTCGATCTGATGCTTCACGCGGTTTTGCTCCAGAACTTGTCTGACTTAGCTGTAATTAACTCATTCCTAGTAAAAGTACCTTTTCTCTAACTGTTTGCAGTGAATGGTTTTTCTTGCCTAAGGACTGAGTAGAGGCATCCCTGGCACCAAAAATGTAGCATCAGAATTTCTCCAAGAAATAGAAAATATGACAGTACTGTCAGAGCAATGCTGTTATTTTCTTGGAGACTTCCAGTAGTATAGACAAGGGATCACCAGCATTCTTTTTATTCTTTTGTTAATAAAAATTCCTTCTATTTTTACAGTGGGAAGAATGACATTTAGACCCAGTTCGGTGGTTGGAGTGGCAAAGGGATGTAAGTGCAGAATTTACATCAACCACTGTACCCATTAAGGAAACTGGCATCACAGCTGGGGGGAGAGGGGAACTGGGCCATGCAAGTAGCAGGCCAGCACACACACATGCCTTCAGCTTTTGCACGAGAGGTGAGCCGGCACACACATGCATGCAGCACTTGTGTGAGAGGTGGGCCGACATGAGCAGTGGGCCAGCCCGCATGCACGTAAGTGCCTGCCAGCCTGCCACTCATGCAAGCTGAGCTGCATTTTCCTATCTTAGGCTCCCTCCCAGCAAAGGATGAGGCAGAGGACGACACTGCTGCATGTGGAAGTGCGGAGGTGAAAGTTTGCATGAATCAGTTTCCTCTGAGTCCAACTTCTGCCTTGACAGATTTCTGGAGAACAAGGGAAGGGGGGCAGGGGAGCAGTGCTCCTGGTCCTACACAAGGGAGGCTGGCCCTTCTGGAAACAGAATCACCATTTCCAATCATGTGTTGTAAGGATGCTGGCTTGTTGGGGCAGCCTTCCTTAATGCAGCTGCCCCACCACCCGCTCCTCTTCTCCAAAGATCTGTCAAGGTATATCTTGTGCAAACTTTCTCCTCCATGCTTCCACACATAGCAATGTTGTCCTCTGGGAGGGGGGGATCTGGAGGTCTTCAGTGGACCAGGGTGACTGCCAAAGCCTTGTCCACCTAGGGCTCTGGGTAGCCCACACTGTTGTCCAGGGGTGCTCCTGGCCTCTCAGGCCACATGGAGGACCCCTGAACAGTGGTGCGGGCTGCCCAGAGCCCCAGGCAGTGAAGGGAAAGAACCTAGCCCTGCTTCTGCAAGGGGTACCCAGCCATGCTTACCTCCTCAAGGCTGCTGTTACTGTGCTTGGTCTCCTTGGCCAGGTGGCTCATGGTGGGTGGGGGAGGGCAAAGTGCATTTGTCACTCCCTCTCCATGCAAGGAGACCGGCTTTGTAAGCAAAGCATCCTCAGCGATAGGATGGGAGACCACCAGGAGAGGCCAGGAGGAGGGGGCAAGGGGATAGCAAGAGGGCAGCAGGGCTGCTGGTGGCCAGATGCTAAGACAAGACTTCCCTCAGACCCTCCCTCTCACTCCAATCTCTCTCTCTCCCCTCCCCCTTCCTTCCTTCTTTCTTTCCTCGTTCTCATTCCCATCTCCTTCTTTCCTTCCTTCCTTCCTTCCTTCCTTCCTTCCTTCCTTCCTTCCTTCCTTCCTTCCTTCCTTCCTTCCTCCCTCCTTCTCTCCCTTCCCATTCCTTCCTTGCCTTCCCCTTTCTCATTCCCATCTCCTTTCTTTTTTTCTTTTTTCTTCCTTCCTTCCTCCCTCCCTCCCTCTCTCTGCTTCCAAGAAGGGATGAAGGGAGGGGGAGAGGGTGGCAGCTGCTGGTGGCCATGGCTTTCCCACGTGGGGCAAGAGGTTGCGGGCGAGGAAGATGCCGTTCCTTCCAGGCAGAGGCACTGATTGCTAAGCTTCTGCTGCTGCTGCTGCTGCTATGACAGCTATCAATGCTGCATATGGGAAAGCCTCTTGGGTGAGCCAGAAGCAAGGGCCAAGCACCAGAGAGCGAGGCTGGTGGGCCACCCATCTATCTGGCAGAGAGGCAGCAGGCTGTGTGGGATTCAGCCAGCACACCAAATGAGCAAAAGCAGCCCTAGTTTCCAAGATGCTCACCACCTCCTGTGCATGCACCCATGGGGTGGGCCAGGGCCAAGGTGCTGGGGCCCAGCCCTTACTATCTCCAGGGTGGCCACATTGCAGGCCAGATCTGGCCTGCAGGCCTTGACTTGTCTGCTCTAGATGAAGTAAGCTATCATAGAACCATGATAGGTGAAAGTATTAAGCTAAGAGGGTTGAAATAAGATAAACATGAAATGCTAAAGTGCCTGCATTAACACTTGCAATGGACAGTCACCAACTCAAACTGTTTGAGCAGAACTGTTATTTATTTTTTTACTTATTTATTTTATTGATCAAATTTATATGATTGTCCATCACATTAAAAGCTACTCTGGGTAGCATACAACAATCAAATAAAACAACAAAAATATTGTTGTGGTTGTTAGTTGCGAAGTCGTGTCCGACCCATTGCGACCCCTTGGACAATGTTCCTCCAGGCCCTCCTGTCCTCTACCATCCCCTGGAGTCTATTTCAGCTCACGCCGACTGCTTCAGTGACTCCATCCAGCCACCTCATTCTCTGTCGTCCCTTTCTTCTTTTGCCCTCAATCTTTCCCAGCATTAGGCCCTGCTCCAGTGAGTCCTTCCTTCTCATTAGGTGGCCAAAGTATATATATATATATATAACAAATATATAAAAAATTATAAAAATATAAAGAACCATTATTAAACATTAACATGTTATTACAAATTTAAAATGTACAAACCACAAGGCCTAGAGAGAGTAACTATCTCAACCATAATAATGAAGCCATTTAAGAATGTCTCCAGTTCCCAGGGACCCCTATAGGCTTGACAACACAACCAAGTCTTGAGGGACTATCAGAACAATAATAGGAATCAAGCTAATCTAATTTTGGGGTTGGGGTAATGTTCCATAAGGCAGGTTCCATGGCAAAGAAAGTCTGCCTCCTAGGACCCACCAAATGTAAGTCCCTAGAAGATGGTACCCACAAAGTGCCTTCTCTGCCAGATCTCATGGGAAGGGATAATGTAATTGGGGAGAGGTAGTCCCTTAGGTATCCCTTAGATAACAGATAATCAGAGTTGGAAGAGACCTTGTAGGTCATCTAGTCCAACCCCCCACCCAAGCGGGAGACCCTACACCATTTCTGACAAATGGCAGTCCAATCTCTTCTTGAAAGTCTCAAGTGATGGCGCTCCCACAACTTCCGAGGGCAACTTCTGTTCCATTGGTTGATTGTTCTCACTGTCAGAAAGTTTCTCCTTATTTCCAGGTTAAATCTCTCCTTGTTCAGTTTCCATCCATTATTCCTGCTCTGGCCTACAGGCGCTTTAGAAAATAGCTTGACCCCCTCCTCCTCTCTGGGGCAGCCCCTCAAATATTGGAAGACCACTATCATGTCTCCCCTGGTCCTTCTCTTTACTAGACTAGCCAAGCCCAGTTCCTGCAACTGTTCATTGTATGTTTTAGTCTCCAGTCCCCTAATCATCCTGGTTGCTCTTCTCTGTACTTTTTCTAGAGTCTCAACATCTTTTTATAATGTGGTGAACAAAACTGGATGCAGTATTCTAGGTGTGGTCTTACTAAGGCTTTATAGAGTGGTATTAGTACTTCCCTTGATCTCGATTGTATCCCTCTGTTAATACAACAGGATTGCATTAGCTTTTTTGGCTGCTGCTGCACACTGCTGGCTCATATTTAGCTGGTTGTCCACTAAGACTCCAAGATCCCTCTCACAGTTACTGCTATTGAGCCTGGTTTCACCCAGTCTATATGTGTACTTTTGGGTTTTCTTGCCTAAGTGTAGGACTTTACTTTTCTCTACATTGAATTTCATTTTGTTAGATAGGCCCAGTGTTCTAGTCTGTCAAGATCCATCTGGATCTTGAGCCCATCTTCTTGGGTGTTAGCTATTCCCACGACATAAAGGGCTTTGAAGGTTAAAACCTACACTTGAATTGGACTCTGAAGCAAACTGGCAAGCCATTGCAGCTCGCAGAGTTATGGTTGCAGCAGAAAGACAACCTGGAAAAGAAAATAATGGTTTATGGGAGAATACCACTGATTCAGGAGTCACAACTCAAATACCTGCATTTTAATATTGAGTATGAATAATGAGGGGAAGGCACTGTGATTTTTGACCGACCGACATACTTGAAATTGATATGGATCTATGTGTTGTATGTTTGTTTGTTATGTCTGTGTTTTTGGAAAAATAAAACCTCTTATAAAAAAAAATCAGAAATCCAAGTTGTTCTGAGTTAACAAAAAAGTTTAGACAAGAGTATGCTATCAGTTTGGAAGGGCCTGATGACTATCCAACTTATTTTGTGATTCTAGAAAAGAAAACAATGTAGTAGCAACTGTCAGAACAGATCTTTTAAGTCACATTTCAGTCCCAGATAACAGGAAAACATCTCCTAGTGTAGCACAGAAAGTGAAACTTCTGCTTAAAAAAATTGCATACAAAGATTTTTGAACACCACTATTTCCTTTAATCTCTACAAAGCTGTACAAACTACTTACAAAAGTAGTTGCTATCTTTTAGTTGAGAGTGCCCTCTGATGAGGAGAAGAAAAAGTGTGATTTTAAATCATTTCAAATTTACTACTCAGCAAGAAGAGCTTATAGATACATAGGTTCATTTCTCATGTTTATTTATTCACTCTTTTTAAATTTTGAGTGCTATTTTTCAAAACTATTTTTCCAGCATAGTTTATATTAATATCATTAAATATGTTCAATTAAAATAATCAAGGAAATAACAAATAATATTTATATCCAATAAAATAAACAGTAGCCAGAGATGTTAGAATCCCTCCTGTGTCACATATATATTTAAGGCCGACATATGAAAGGTCTGAGAGAATGAAAATATATTTACCTGGAGATGAGAAATGAACTTGAATTTATATGGATTTGTGATGCTGGAATTCTGCAAGGTTTCTGTGAAGCTATTTCCCCATTTACAGAAACTCTTGGCTCATTTCTGCTCATGAAGTTGGAGATTTAAAGTATCTAGTACAGGTAGTCATTGACTTGACAATAAGCAGTTGAAAATTCATTGTTAAGGCATGCTGTCATTAAGTGAGGCATCTTGTGACCATGTACAATTTTAGGACCATTTTTGCATTGGTCATTAAGCAAAATACCACATGATCATGACTTGTGACCTCCTGCTGTCTTCTCTATTGACTTTGCTTGTCAGAAGCTGGCTGGGAAGGTCCCAAATGGATGCTACAACTGCCATAAGTGTGAGGGCTAATTGCAAGTCATTTTTTTCAATGCTGTCATAACTTTGAATGATTGCTAAATGGATGGTCATAAGTTGAGGACTACCTCAATTAATAGAATAGAATAGAATAGAATAGAATAGAATAGAATAGAATAGAATAGAATAGAATAGAATTCTTTATTGGCCAAGTGTGATTGGATACACAAGGAATTTGTCTTGGTGCAAATGCTCTCAGTGTACATAAAAGAAAAGATATGTTTGTCAAGAGTCAAGAATTATAAGGTACAACACTTAATGATAGTCATAGGGTACAATAAGCAATCAAATCATACTAGGAAACAGTCAATATAAATCGTAAGGATACAAGTGATAAAGTTACAGTCCTACAGTCACAAGTGGGAGGGGATGGGTGATAAGGAGTGATGAGAAGATTAATAGTAATTGTAGTACAGACTTTGTAAATAGTTGGACAGTGTTGAGGGAAATATTTGTTTAGCAGAGTGATGGCGTTTGGAAAAAAACTGTCCTTGTGTCTAGTTGTTCTGGTGTGCAATGCTCTTTAGTATCGTTTTGAGGGTGGGATTTGAAACAGTTTATGTTCAGGATGTGAGGAGTCTGTAAATAGTTTCACAGCCCTCTTTTTGACTCGTGCAGTATATAGGTCCTTGATTGAAGGCAGGTTGGTAGTAATTATTTTTTCTAGTAGACATAAACAATTTTATCAACAAAATGGCCAGAAGGTTTTTAATCCTTCTGGTAGTTTCACAATATGTTTAAAGATCAGCCCCATTTGATTTTCCTTGCATACAGTGACTTCTTGCTTTCTTTTGCTTTCAGGTCTACACAAACCATTATGCTTGACCTATCCCATTCTACCCAAATAAAGGATGTACCTTGCAATTTACATTCCTGGTTATAGCTTGCAATAGAATCTGGCTGCAAAAGTGCTGGCAAGTTAATAAAAAAGTGAGAAAACATGCTGAAAACATGAAAGGGGATTTTTGTTATCTCAGAAGTTGCCTTAACTCAGGGGATGGGTCATTTAATAATAATTATTATTTTTATATATAATAATTTAGTAATGATTTTTTCACTCTGCTATTGGTCAGCAAAAGAGACCATTCATCAGAACATGGAACCATGGATTTGAAAGAGATCTGAGCAGTCTGCAACTCCCAGCTCATTCCAGATCTGCCAATGCATTTTGGACAAGTGGTTAGCCAGTCTCTCTTTGACCGCTTCAAGTGAACAACTTCATGAGGTAAACTGCTCCATTGGTTGACTGCTCTTTCTGTTAGGAAATGGCATCCTTTTAAATATCTGAAAGTTGTATTTATCAACACTGCAGGATGACATGAATACCATGGGAAAGGCACGGTAACTATTATTACAGTTATTATTAAAATTACTATGTTAGGCATTATTATCTATATGCATAACTTTTCATATTTTTAAATGCGGAAAACATATACTGGTAGTGTTAATAAATTATTTATTTCTTCAATTTGTATGCCACTCCAATCATTAGTGACTCTACGCTATGCACACCCCAACATTTATAAATCAGGTTCAAAATGTAATATCAAATCGAAACCTGTATCAGATAAATAAACGTTGGGAATCAATTGCAGTAGTGCTGTATTTGTAATTTCTTATCTTGTATTCCAAAAGATTGTTTAAAGAAATATCCTTCTGGGTTCAGTTCCAAGTGGGGAAAAAGGCACTGGAAACATGGAGGCTGCTTGGAAAGTTTAATGGTGAACAGGACCGCATGGCCTGGAGCTCCAGAAAAGGATGATCACATCTTCAAGGTGAAAAGAGAAGGTCAAGAAAAGGCTGAGGTGCTGAGAGTGCCTGGGTTTTATACCCTCTGTTGGGATTTGAATTGGAGCTTGTATTCTAATTGGTTGTCAGACTCCCATGAGGGGCAACTCTGTAGGCTGTCCTGAGTTCCAGGCTTGGTTGAGCCTTGCTGGATGATTTATGCCCTTAAAAGGGCTTTTGGCAATTGCTATAGCTTTACCTGGAGATCTTTCTTATGTAAAGTATTCTGGCCCAGGCCTTAATGGCCCACCCATTAACAAAGGTGGGGGTGAGTTTCTGCTTCTAAGGTTTCTGCTCTTTTTAGAGGAAATATTCTGCCTTTTTAATATTTCCTAGGCTATCTCAATTTTCTAGGAGAGGGGTGGGTGCTTAATTTGCTGTTGCTGGTTTTAATTAATGTTTTTTGGGATTTCTATTTAATATTTCTATTTCTATTTAATATTTAATATTAAATATTCTATTTAATATTTCTATTTAATATTTTTTAAATTTAAAATTTTTGTATTGTATGTTTTTTACTGTTGTGAGCCCCCTGAGTCTTCGGGAGATAGGGCGGCATATAAATCCCATAAATAAATAAATAAATAAATAAATAAATAAATAAACAAACAAACAAACAAACAAACAAACAAACTTCCTACAAGATAAAAGGGGAAAACATTTAAAAATGCATTCTTAGAAAGTGGGATTCAGAAATGAGAGGGCATCTGCTTGTTAAAATACATGTACCTGCCCAGGTGAAACTCCATTGTTTGGGCAGACAGCCACAGCCATATATCCCAAACTGAACTAGAAGTTGTATGAGTGTAAGGATCTCACAGAAGAATCTACCAAGCTAATATAAGTGTTGAAGGTAGAGACTTCCTAGTCTGGTCTAGAACATTCAGTACTGTACTTCAATAATAATTAATAATAATAATAATTTATTCGACTTGTATGCTGCCCTTCTCCCTAAGGACTCAGGGTGGCAAACATTAAAAATATCATAGAATTATAATAAAAATAAACACATACAAGTCTGAACAATCAATTAAAAATTAAAACAGTTAAAAACTGCATCCCCCGGGTCAATCCAGACCGGCCTGTTGAAACAGCCAGGTCTTCCGGTCCCGGCGGAAGGAGTGGAGATCAGGGGCCAAATGGAGATCCACGGGGAGCTGATTCCAGAGGGCGGGCGCTCCCTCAGAAAAGGCCCTAGCCCTGGGGACCACCAGCCGACAATGCCTAACTGACGGTATCCCAAGGAGGCTCCTCCTATGGGAGCGTACAGGGCGATCGGAGTGTGATGCTGGCAGGAGGCGTTCCTGCAAGTACCCTGGACCCAAGCCATTTAGGGCTTTATAAGCTGTTAGTAGCACCTTAAAACGAACCCGGAAGGCAACTGGCAGCCAATGCAAGTCGCACAGGAGGGGTGTAACATGGGAGTATCGGGACACCCCCATCACAGCCCGCGCAGCCGCATTCTGCACCAGTTGCAACCTCCGGGTGGTCCGCAAGGGCAGCCCCATGTAGATTAGAAAGGAGAAAGACAGTGGGACCTCACCACCTGTCTCTCTTATTATGAGTAACATCGTGCCATCCACGATTTACAGTTCTTCCTTCATTTAAGCATTAGAAACTTTTACAATCATGCAATAATGTGTCCACTGATGAAATGGTCTCCTACCGATTTCATATTTAGTCTAAGTTTATTTTTAACAAAGTTATCTATTGAATGAAAAAAGGCTCTGGAATTTTGAAATGTTGTTTTGTTATGGTGCTCTCTTTTTCTACATTTGAATAGTTGAAATAAAATTTCCAGGGGACTGGTGGGCCTCTTGAATATTCTAATTACAATTTTAGGGGGAAAATTGTCAACCTAAAGCTTAAAATGTATCTTTGGCAGAGCAGTACTACCACTGATTCAGCATTCTCATCTAATAATTCTAAAAAATAATTCTAAAAAAAAAACATAGAAAAAGATTAGAGAAGGGAACCTAGAGGAATAACCTAAAACCTTATTGAGTCTGAAACAAAAAGTGGAAAACTTGGAAAACTTAACTTTTATTTATAATCTGAATGAGTGAAGGATTGGTATAACTCCATTTTGTGTAAACTCCATTTTTGTCTCTGTTTCTCTTTTCTGGGCCCCTGGCTCTGCCTCTGGAAGGATCATGTGGTTGTTGTTACCAAGGAGTTCCTACTAGGCCAGCAGCTGATTCAAAGGTAACGCTTCCCTCTTATAGATAAATCAGGTAATTTTTGTCTATTGAGCTGCCAGTTTTATCAGTTAGAGATAGGGAAACAAGTGCTGTGATGTTTTAGTAATAAACCCACCTTCTGGGAGGGGAATCTTCAATCAGGAGTGTAAATAATTTACTACTTGTTGCCTTTTGCTTGCTAATGGCCATGTGCCTTTGTTTTTTCAAGCATAGAAAGACTATGCTAATTTGTAGATTGGGCTCTTTCTTGATTTGTGACTGGGGGGGGAGGAATGGAGGGAGAGGGAGAGAGAATTGCTGTTCAGAATAAACAGGTTACAAATATCCCCCCTTGTGTGACAATTGGCTCCTTCCCACCAGGATTTGACTGGGCCAATTTACAGTATGGCCAACAGTGGAGGAGAAAACAGATTATTAGCTTTCTACACAAGAAGCATGGAGCACATTTCAGACACCTGGAAAATTACCATTAGAAATAAGCAGATTCCTTATGAATAAATCTGCTGAAAAACACTTTTTAATGGAAACAGAAAATTCTGTTTTCTAAACAGGCTTAAAGGACTGTGATTCTGTATTTTTCCAGGTCTTGGTCCACTCTAATCTATTATTAAGCTGCCCACAGTCGCTTGATGGTGAGATAGGCAACATACAAATAAATAAAACTTGATGCAACAGGCACCTCTACATTGTTCTTCTGTGAGGCTAGGATTTTGAAAAAATCATTTTCACCATCCTAACACTGGAAATGAGCAGTGGAAAGTGGAAAAGTCACTCTGAATATTAGGTGATAAAGTTATTGTTTTGCCTAAAGACATTCACCTTATGAACTGTATTTATAGAAATTTAAATTTTAAGAAAATGAGGAATGAATGTGATTTTTGTGTGTGGAATAAGCATGAGAAGCAGAGGTGTCAAAATGACCACAGCCTAGGAAAGAACAGCCTTTGACTTCATAGGTGTTAGTGAAAAGGTATTTTTACTGAAGATGCTGAGTGCAGCATAAGCAGGCAAGCTCTGAAGGAAAATCATATATTGAAAGCAATCCCCAATGTCCAAAACCCTCCCACTGCAGGAGAATAGTCCAATCAGGTCCTGTTCTGTTATTTTGGGAATCTGGTGCCTCCGATGCTGTGGTAAATTCCTTTCACAGGGCTAGCGTTCTTGAAGATAAGAAGATGGCTCGGTTTGGCACCTCTGGTTCCTGTCAATTTCTCACAGCATTTTTTCACAGCTCCAGCATCTTCCCCTCCAAAATGGCCCCTCCCCCTGGTTGTTGTGGCCCGACAGTTGCCAGCAGAGCTGGTGGCAGATTTGGACAGTGAGGAGTTTGGGGCGGAACTTGGGCCAGTCCTGGAGTCTGGGGAAGGCTCTGATGGGTGCTCTGTGTCAGAGGCAGAGACGGGGCCAGGGCCATCTGACATTTATCAGCTGCCTTCAGAGTCAGAGATAAGTGGGGAAGAAGAACAGCTGGAGCCTGTTCCAGATGCGTGCATGCGCAGAGCTGTCAGGAGAAGGGAACAACTAAGAAACAGGGGTAGACTCGAAAGAAAAAGTACAAGTGGATGCTGAATGACCCTTCCCATAGGGAATAAATAGGAGCAAAATGGGAGGGGTGTTTGCAGGAGACAATTAGTTTGCTTACTATTGTGAAGATTCGCTTATCTGAGTACGTGACTTACAGAGATTCCATACCAAGTATTTCCTTTTACAGCGTTGTGATTGGAAGGTCTCGACCTGACAACTATCCAAGGACTGATAAGGTCTGTTTGCTGGAATTTTTCTGGGTGTGAATGTCAGGAATTCACATTAACCAAATAAAAAGGGGTTTTGGGGGACAAGGAGTCTGTTTCATAATTCTGTTCAGCCTGGACCAGAACAGCAGTTGCTAGCAAACTTCAAAGAAAGTGAGGATAAGCAGCTGACATTTGGCCTCCCTTTTCAAAGGCGTTAGCCCTGGAAAAGAAAGAAAGTATATTTTAACTAGGCATTTAACTTGACTTTGAGCATTCAGGGTTTGTTAGGTATTTTTGGTGGAAGGAACATAGAAGTTTGGCAGTGTGAATGTGGCATCCGTCAACCCATTCACACTATGAGGCTGCGAAATTTTTCTATGCAATGAGATACTGCACTTTGCCTTTGTGTTTTTAAGAGTCCAAAATTTCTTTTACCTTAAAAGTGTTGCTCTCCCTTTATGAAAATAGGAAGGGGTGGTATGGGGGAGGTGGGCAAAGGGTGGAGGTGATTTCTGTAGACTATAGTAAAACATAGGTGGATTCTTTTCAGGTTCTTTGGCAGTTTTAATTGCACCGTGACTGGGTTGATAATTTTGCTAATAGGGAAGATACTTATGTATTTAGGGCACATTTTTTGGGATTGTTGGGCAGATTGTATGTATTTTCTGGAAAGGTATACTCTATCGCCCACTTTAAACTCCTTTGGCTTGATGTGTTTTTTATCAGCTTGCTACCTATAGGCTTCCTGTGCTTCCTCTAGAACTTTTCAGGCTATTGGCCACGTATTTTGCAGTTGTTGTACCCATTCTAATAGCAAGAGGTTTGGGTTTTTTTCCAGAAGTAGCTCAGGGATTGCAATAAAGTCCTGGCCTGAGGCTATCTTAAAAGGAGTAAACTCAGTGCTGCTATGTACTGAGTTATTATATTCCACTTCTGCAAATGGCAGGTCAGTCCAATTATTTTGTTAATAATTAATATGGTGGGATTCAATAATTTAGCAACTGGTTTTCTGCCCTAAGGACCAGCTGGGTAGGTGTGTGACTGTGGGCATGGTCAATTCAACATCACTCACATCGAGGGGCGCCTTGCCACAACAGGCCTTTTCTCCCCATGCCTGGCCATGCCTTGCCCCTCCCCTCAGAGCCACTCCTTGTCACACCAGCCATTCACCTCGCCAGAGTGAGTAGTTTTCAAATAAAAAGAATGCTCACCTTGTGCAAATAAATAACAAACATCTTGACTTGAGGTTTGATGCACTTTGCAAAGTATTGATGCTCATCCTAGTCTCCTTTCCTACTAACAGGTCCATCTCAGATTGTAATTTGCTACAATCTCTCGTCTTCTGCATCATTCTACAGGAGATTATTACTTCCTCACCTGTATTCCCAGGTCAGCAACAACGGTCTGGCTGATTAGGCACTGGGTGCACCCTAAGCCTATCAGAGCCCCATACCTCCTACGTCAACCTGAACGGAGCCCTCTTATGGTTACAGGAATGATGAACGGGCAGATGGTCTCAATTTTTATCGGGTCCCCTGCCCCATCGTCCTTGCTGTCATAAGTGTCCAGTTGGTACTCCCTAGCCATCGTCTCTTCCCCTCTTCCTGCAGGTGACTCTGGGGCCTCCACCACCTGGTGTGCTGCCCTGGATTTCTTGTGGGTTTACTGGGGTAATTTCACTGTCTTTCCAGGGGTCCCAGCCTTAGCCTACTATAGGGGGTCAAACCCAGAGTGCAGGACCTTCTGTTAAGAAAGGGAGAGAGTGTGGGAAGGGGTTGAAAGGCAAGTGAGAGGTTCACTCTTGGGTGACTGGCTGACCATCACTGAGCAGACCCCTATTCTGGAAAGGAGGTACCTATACTCTGAGTAATTTGGCAGACAGAGTCTTCCCAGGCCATTTGCCTGAAAAACTGAGGAGTTGGCCACAGGTTAGACGATACCTTCACTTGCTGGGGACAGTGTATTCCGCATTTGTGAGGGACCTAAGTAAAAGAAAAAAGAGTGGAGCCTTGGAGTCTTGTTGTGGACAGTGGGAAGAGCAGACCAGGAAATGGGAAGCTCAGAGTCTATGATCCCACTGAAATCTCAGAGTCTACGATCCCACTGATAGAGGCCTGGGATCGGGACAAATTGCCCATCCAGGCATGAATGAGGAAGGTGTGTGCGCACAAGCTATATGAGAAATGGACTCTGCTCAGGGATGAAGCAAGAAAAACCAAGAGTATATTCATTAACTGGCAGAGACATGGTTAACAAAGTCAGCGAGTAAGCAGGGCAACAGACCAGCCAATGGGAGCTGACAGCCTGGGTGTGTTTTGGTTCTGTGTGCTTTTGCTGAGAATATTGAAACTGAAACTGATATCTGCTCTGAGCTGCTGCTGCTGCTTGTATTTTTGCTTGTTATGTTCAAAGAATCTACAAATGGTATTGTAAACTTTACTCATGTTAATATGTTTATAAAGAAGTTAATGATCCTGCTGAATCAGTCTGTTTTTTGGATTTGAATTCTGCTACATATTCTAACTGTTTGTTTGCTTGTTTGTTTCTCTCTTCCTCTCTGTCTTCCATGCAACCACGTGGTATATTTGTTAAGATTTGTGCCTTCCCTAATTTAACTGAGATTTATGGTGGGAATGATCAGTATATGTGTAAGCCTGAGAGTTCTGTTTTCCTCTTTTTTCCCTCCATGTTTTGTGTGTGTGTGTGTAAGTCTTTGTGTGCCCTCAATATAATTGCAATTGTTAAATGTCTCTGATTACTAGAGATATGAATTTTAAATTGTTAGAAAAGAGTTAGAAGCACTGAAAAGAAAGAAAAAGAAAGAAAATTCTGTTTTGTCTGGCCAACAGAACAAAGAGAACTTTTTTTTCTTTCCTCTCTGTACTTTTAAGAAAAGCCCAAGGTTATGAGGGAATGTTTTAAGTTAATTTACATCCTTGCATTTACTGTGTATTTAAATGGTTTCACCTGTCCATCCTTTTTCTGAAGCATGTGAATCCAGTTTCCCCCCCTCATCTGTGATGTCCCCATTTTGTTATAACTGGTCTGTTTAATAACTGCAGTACTGATTTTTTTTTCTTTCTCAAACCCTGCCTGCAAACTATCTACCCACCCCCATTCTACTTCCCCATCTCTTATTCTCAAACAATGCCTTTCCTGGGAGGTTTACCCAGAAAGGGTGGAGGGGACCATGATCTCATGTCTTTTAGCCCTGCACAGATGACTCTGCCACCTGTGAAAGCAGATAACGTTGACCCAGATGCTACCTCCAGAGGAGACCTTCCATTCATTGAGCCAGGAATTAAGTTTGGATCCAGCCCTCCATTAAAAAGTCAACCAGAGTGGAGCAGACCTTCCCAAGCCTGAATGAACATCCTTACACCAAGCCAAGCCTAATGTCACCCAGCAGACATAAAAGAAAGGACCCTGAGATGGACAAGTAAAAGACTAAAAGACTCTTTTCAATCCCCAGAAGACATCTAGAAAGACTATGGGGGAGGGTGGAAATTCATTATTAGGTTTTCTTTCTTTGCTGCATTCACAATTATAACTGATCAGTTAAATGGACTTTGGGGGATTGTATTTGGGAGTGGTTGCCACAGCAAGTTCTGAACACCTTGGACTTCTGTCTGGTGGGAGGGAAATTTGTCTAGCATGTTTGTATTGTCTGTATTGTAAAAGTAGCTGCATACATACACAGTCACCCCATTCAGAATCAGACTGAGGCTATTCCCTTCACCTACTTCCACACAAAGCTACTCCTAGGTTGATTTTTGCTCTGTGGCACTAAGGCCCAAGCAGTCATATCTCCCTGCTAATCCCATGGGAGTGTCAGCATTCCAGAAAACCAAACTCCAACATCCAAACTCCAAGACAGGCATTTTCTCAAAATTCCATTTCATTAGAGTTGTCATACTGGCACATCTGGAAAAACCTGAATATGAGAGTTTTGGGGTTTCCCTCAATAATTGAAAATCAAAAACCCATCCCCTGCACCCCTCAGTCCATCACATGGCCCAATCACCATCTGTCCCAATTTGAGATGTTCCTCTAACCACTCCTCAACCAGGTGCAGGATGACATGACCTTGACTGAAAAGAAGAATGCTATTATGTCTCACTACATTCACTCTATGAAATCCCCCCCTCCCAGTTTCCCAGGCACAGGAATGTGGCAGCGTGGAAACTTCTGGTGCTAATATGACTTCCAAGGCTGACAGACGTCTCCCCCTGGAAGAAAAAAAATCACATTCTAGAAAATAAAATCGACAAAACAAAACAAGGGGTTAATGTGTTGTTCAATTAACTCCCTCTCCCCCAGGTGGCCCCTTTGGCTTTTCTGGGGATTTATCATGGAATTGTTTAACTAATCTATCTACTTTCACATCCCAACTTTTTACTCATACAGCTTCTGACAAAGGGTACCCCTTCCAATGCACTAAATACTGTAGACACCCTCTATGCAACCTAGGATCAAGGATCTTCTTTACTTTATAATGGGTTTCACCTTGTACTACCCACCTTGTACTACCACAGGCTTGTGGGGGTGGGGAGTATCTGCTATGGGTCTTAATCTGGAGCTGACAGCTGGTTTTAACAAACTACTATGAAAGATAGAGTGTATTTTGCCTAATATGCAAGGGAGGCTAAGTTGAACAGTAACTGGATTACTTTCACTATTGAGAAAGGACCAAGAAACTTGAGTCCTAACTTTTTACTAGGTAACCTCAATATAAGATATTTAGTTGACAGGTACACTTGATCTCCCACTCGAACAGTTGGCTGAAGAGCAACTATGTCTGCCTGCTGCTTTTTATATTCTTCAGCAGCTTCCGTTAGGGCTTTCTTGGTATTTTCCCATCTCTTTTTTAAAGAGTCCATTCATTCCGTTAGGGACATGGAATTCGGTCATGGGAACAAAGTCCATGCCAGTAGTAATTTGGAAAGGAGTTAGTCCAGTACTAGCGTGTACTGCATTATTGTAAGCCACTTCAGCGAATGACAATAGGTCCACCCAATTTTCTTGCTGATAATTTACATAGTTCTAATATATTGCTCCACCATAGCGTTCGTGCATTCTGCAGATCCGTTCATAGCCAGATGAAAAGCAGAGCTAAGCCCTTGGGAAGATCCAATAGACCTTAATAACTCCTTCCAGAATTTAGCAGTAAATTGAATGCCTCGATCTGATATTATTCTCTGCAGCACTCCATGAAACCGATAGATATGTTTCACGAAAAAAATTGCCAGTTTTTTGGCAGAAGGCAGCCCATTATAAGTGGTGAAATGGGCTTGTTTGGAGAACAAAGCTATGACAGTCCAAATTACTGTATTTCCCCCACTCTCTGGGAGTTCAACAATAAAATCCATTGCAATCTCTTCCCATGGTTTTGTAGGTTCTGCCACTTGTTGGGAGAAGCCCAGGCGGTTTCCCAGGTCTATTTTTCATTGTGGGACAAATCGAACAACTTTTTACACAGTCCTCTACATTAGTCTTCATTTTTGGCCAAAACTGTCTGTTAGCCAGATGGAGGGTTTTCAGAAATCCAAAGTGGCTCCCTAGCCAAGAATCACGGCTTTGGACAATGGAAACTGCTTCAGTTTCCTAGGCACATAAAGTTTGTTCCCCTTCCAGGCCAATCCCTCCCTTAAAGTCAAATCAGATTGATTCTTGGCATACCACGGATTCAGTGGTGGAATTCATTTTTTTTTACTACTGGTTCTTTGCGTGTGGCTTGGTGGGCATGGCAGTCTCACAAAAGTAAGAGCTAGGGCAGGTTCAAGAAACAACCCTTGAAATGCGCAGCCTGTATTTATTTAAAGGACATTTAAAGAATTTTGGGATTTGTGCTTGCTTGAAACCAGATTAGAAGCTCACAGAAAGTGTATCAAACATCTGAAAATAATTGGCATGGAAAATTGGATACTGTACATTTCTTTCCAGAGTGTTTCCCCTGGCTGCTAGACCTTCATGGTTGAAAGCTTTTGGGAGCCACTGAAGGAATCCTTTTCTTTACCAATGCCTTCCCCTTTGCATCAGAAAAATTAAAAGCACCCATCAAGTCTCTGTCTCCCTGACCTGATAAATTTTTAATCTTTTGCCAATAACATGTGTGTTCCACTCACATATTTTGGCAAAAAGGGGGGATTGTAGAAAGTTAGCACCCACCCTTCTAGAAAAATGAAATATTTTGGGAAATATTAAAAAAGGCAGAATATTATATTTCCCTAAAGGAGAAACATGCTCTTGGAGAGCAGCCCCCATCTTTCTTAATAACCCCAGCAGGACTGGGCCAGCCTATCTACAAAACAAAAGACCTTCAGCCTCAGGATGATAGGATTATCCCTCACTCAAGATCCAAACCTGGACAAAGTCATTAAGACACAATAGGAATTGCCCAACCACCTTTCAGAACACAAGCCTCTTCATTACATTGCATCACCCAGCAAGTTTCAACCAAACCTGGGACTCAGACGGCCTACAAAGTTAGCTGTGACCCGCTACAACAACCAATAGAATACATATTCTTGCACAGGAACAGGAAGTTCAAGTGCAAAGCCCAAGAGAGGGTATAAATAGCTCTCTCTCTCTCAACTCCATGTGGTCAGCTGCACCAGGACCATATGCTTGATGGTTGTGCTCCATTAAACCATCTTTCCAATCAGCCTCCATGTTTCCAGTGTCTGTCTCCCCACTTGGAACTAAACCAGATGGATATTTCTTCCAACAATATATTATCAGGCACTGTGTATAGATTGTAGGTAGCTGTTTCCCTATTATAATTATTGGATGGAGTATAGCTTTGTCTGGAGAACTGTGATGTCTCCTTTGGACAACTCCTCCAATGCTTCCTCTGGCTCAAGGGGAATGAGATCATTCCTGGCACGTCAGGAATTACTGATCTTGAACTGCCAGCAGAACAGGCTACGACTGGGGACAGCGTGAAAGCCAGTGAAGAAGAGGGGGAGGAGCTTCCAGCCACAGTGGATCTAAGAGCACACAGGGCAGAGAAATGGAGGTCTGCTAGACTGCTGGGGAAAAGGCCCCGCCCCTCTTGATGCACCGGAGCTATTTAGCATGGCAGGCAGAAGGAAGTGTTGCTGGAAGCAATGTGTGTGGGTCATGGCTGTGTGCTCATTTGTGTTTCCTGAGACTCTGAATTACTATAATCCATGAGCTAATGTGGATGTACTTTAAGTTTTGCCTAAGTGCTTTATGTTTGTTTATTGGACTTACAGCAATAAGCAGCTTGCCGTTTGTGTTATGGACTAATTGGCCATTGCCTGAGGAATTAATCTGGGCTTGCTCATGGCTGGCTTCAGTTGGGAATGTTATAAAATCGGGTGAAGAGAACTTCTGGGAGAAGACAAAGCCTTCCATAAACCACACTAATTGTGAGTGTGAGTGACTGAGTGGGACAGCACAGGAATGTTGGCCTGTTCTGCTGCAGTTAGACAAGGAGCCTGTTGGTGGAAAAAGCTTTAGTATCTACTGAAGATTTTTAGAAAATAGAAGAATGACAAAACAATTAATAACGGGTTTATCTATTTTGGCAATTGAAAGGCTAAAGCTGACAAATAAAAGGATGTTCTACTAATCAGTCAGAACGCAAACAGAAAATTAACACTAAGTTCAGCCCACTTTCCATATTTTCTTCCTCTGTTAATTGGAATGATCTAGTTAACTGGCTCCAGGGCGTCATTGACATTCGAGAAAGTACAATATCTTCTTCAAACAGCCAAAATATAAAAGATTTATGCAGAACTCCATGAGTCGTAGTTAATATAATCTCATCCATCATGTCAGGGGCACTTTGCAGTAAGATAGGTGACAAACAAATTTAATAAATGAATAAAATCCTAGCTGCATGGATTTCTCAGTAAGCATGCTTCTCCAGCTGTAAGAAAAAAGAAAATGATTTACTTTCTGCTATTTTTAAACAAAGTTCTAACCATCACTAGCCAGAATTTTAATGAACTCAGTGGTATCTTATGAATTTTCTTTTAAAAAAATAACCATAGATAAATAAATAAATAAATAAAGATAAATTCAGAAAACAGCTTATAGAACATATAAATATACTCCAAATAGGGAGACTTTCCCTTTTCTGTACCACTGATCATGATTTTTGGGTCCTGTGGGAGCTACGGTCCAACATATTCAGAAATTGTCACAAAAGGAAAGCTGATACATCTCGTCCATTTCACAGAATATGATCCAATGAACTTTGGAAGTTTGACCACATTCAGGCTCTTGTGTTGCATTTTATAACATCTCCTAGCAAAAGGGACATATTGTGATTTATTTTTAAGAATGCATTTCTGTTTAGAACTTCCCTCTAACATTTATTTATCTATCTTCATCCCTTGTGTGCTCCCTTCCAAAACCAAATTTTCCCAGAGCAGCTAGTGGAAACACTGTAATGCTGGTTAGCTACATGTGTCAGATAATATCAACTACTAATATAATTTCTTGCTCTTTTTTCACTGGAGCAGACAGATTAGCAGGATCTGCTCTAAAACCTTCCCATGAATACAGATAGTCCTTGAGTTACTAATGTAATGGAGCCTGCCCATTCCATTCGTAACCCAAGGATTCTTGGGAGTGAATCTTGTACCTTGAATGTGATCACTCCCTTCTTTCGCCCATGCATTTGCTAATAGAATGTGAGGCTTAAGTGCACATGAGATATTTCAGGGTGAGGAAGCCCATGCGGGGGCCTGATGAAACAGGCCACCTGCCTAAGACCACCCAAGGCCACCTCCACCCACTGAAATACCTCATGCTCCCCATAATTGCTTCCCCCACAACCTGCTGCACTGGGTCACTTACCTTGTGAAGATCTAGCAAGCAGTCTCCTCTCCAGCCTCTCAGCCATGTGCATCCCTCTGCAGTTCCATCTGGGCCTCTTCAGGCATCACCCAGCAGTTTGCTGGCTGAAGTACAGCTTCTGAGGGGTGGATCCAGCCCTCCGACTGTCAGATCCCTGGTGTGATAGTGCCATTTTTCTGGGGAAGGGGGGACCTTGGATATATTATTTAGTTTATTGCTTTCTTCCTCGCCTCCCCGCATGGCTTGTAACTTTTCATTTTTATAAATTTTACCCTGACGCTTAGGTACCCTGAGTTTTCCTCACCTTTTGGGGAATGTAAGGGAGGGAGGGCCATGTGGATTGTTTCACTCCGAAAGGCAGATGACCCTGAGAACGCTCGCTTATCAGGTTCTCAGGGCAGCCATTACAATAACATCTCAACACCATTCCTTTTGAAATGATAAAGTTTCAAGAGTCTTTACTTTCTTGAGCAAGGAGAGGCAGGACCTCACAGCAACATTCTGTTCAGCCCCCAACGGGCCTCCCCCGGCCCATTGCAGGTCGAAATGGAGCCTCTGGGGGCTGGATCTATCCCACACACGCCATTTCGCCCTCTGCAGGCCTCCCACAGCCTGTTGCAGGCAAAATGGAGCATCCAGGGGCCAGATCTGCACCTCAGAAGCTCCATTTTGGGTAGCTCCATTTCAGCTGGCAACATGCAGGATGAATGTTGCAGAACTTCTGCAGTTGTTCATAAGGGAGAACAACTGCTGTGGTGTTGCAAGATTTGTAGTTTCAGGCCTTGTTCACAAACGCTAGGGAGCGCTAATCGCATAACTTTGAACATTCACTAAGGGAACATTCGTAACCCAGGGATTATCTGTAGCTATCAGACTGATTGATCTTCCTTTAACTGGATTTTCCACCTCCCCATTTTTTAGAAGGCAGGGACATTTACTGCCTGCCATTTATTTGGCATTTCATCAATTCTCTAGAATTTCCCAAAGCCAACATGTAATAATTAAACTAGAGCATAAATTACTTCCTCCAATATAATAGGTTTAAATTCATTTGGGCCTGGGCTTCAAAGTAAAGTGTTATTGTCCGTTTCTATGAATTTCAAGCTATAATCCTGTTTCCTCTCCTTATGTTTACGGATATACACTCTTTTTTTAACCAATTTAGGGCAAAATAATTTGTGTCTTCTACTATTTGACCCAGAAATAATGGAGGTGGGTGAGTAGGTATGGCTGTTTTACCACTCCCTCAGAATTTAGAACTGATCAGCAATCTTGAATCACAAAAATAGATGTGAATGTGCTATGCTGCTAAAGGAATAGTTAAATCTTCATAAATATGCCTTTTTGAATTAATTTCTTACTTCTATGGGAAGCAAAAATTATGAAGTTTTCAAGACTAATAAATCATAAAATCTAGGCAATTTTGGAGTAGCGAATGTCACGCTCTATCTTTTCATTAACTTTCTTTTCCATTTCAGAATTTGGGCCATGCATTTTGAGACAGACAAAATTAGGGTTGTGTGTGTGTCTGTTTAATATATATATAAATTCACACCAATTTTTCCTGCTTTTACATTCTGATCTTTTCACTCAAAATCTAAGAAGGTCTGTTCTTTCAATGTGTTCATTGCCAAAATTATAACTTGTTTGAAGAAGGGTCTTCCTCCTTCCGAATTTCATTATTTTTAAATTATTTTACTCTCCAAAGTACTTAAAAACTAGAGTTATCTACCTATTTTATTACATTAGTTTTGGTCATTTATTAATATCTCTATTTCTCCTGAACAAGATTAGCCACTAATCACAGAAATGAGTATACCCCCTCACATTTTGTAAATATTTAAGTATATCTTTTCATGTGACAACACTGTAAAGTTGACACTTGGCTACAATGTAAAGTAGTGAGTATATAGCTTGTATAACAGTGTAAATGTGCTGTCCCCTCAAAATAATGCAACACACAGCCATTAATGTCTAAACTGCTTGCAACAAAAGTGAGTACACCCTTAAGTGATAATGTCCAAATGGGGCCCAATAGCCGTTTTCCCTCCCTGGTGTGATGCAACTCATGTTATAAGGTCTCAGGTGTGAAGGGGGAGCAGGTATGTTAAATTTGGTGTTATCGCTCTCACTCATACTGGTCACTGGAAGTTCAACATGGCACCTCATGGCAATGAACTCTCTAAGGATCTGAAAAAATGAATTGTTGCTCTACATAAAGATGACCTAGGCTGTAAGAAGATTGCCAAGACCCTGAAACTGAGTTGCAGCCCAGTGGCCAAGACCATACAGTAATTTAACAGGACAAGTTCCACTCAGAACAGGCCTTGCCATGGTCGACCAAAAACGTTGAGTGTCCATGCCCAGCGTCATATCCAGAGGTTGGCTTTGGGAAATAGATGTATGAGTGCTGCCAGTATTGCTGCAGAGGTTGAAGGAGTGGGGTGGGAGTTAGCCTGTAGGTGCTCAGCCTGTACACCGCATGCTGCATCAAATTGGTCTGCAGGGCTGTCATCCCAGAAGGAAGTCTCTTCTACAGGGCCTTGGTGGTGCAGGCTGTTAATAGCCTAGCACTTAGTTTCAGCTGCCTGTAATTATTGCAGGCTCGAATCCCACCAGGCTCAAGGTTGACTCAGCCTTCCATCCTCTTGGGGTAGGTAAACTGAGGACCCAAGATTGTTGGGGGCAATAAGCTGACTTTGTAAAAATGCCGCTTAGTAATAAGCAGGCATATACAATGGAAGGAAGGCTATTGCTGAGCGCATTGGATTGTATCCCAAAAATTGTAAGCTGCCCTGAGTCTCCGGAGAAGGGAGGGATATAAATACGAATAAAAAAATTAAAAAAAATTTTTTTTTTAAATTAAAGATGATGCACAAGAAAGCCCACAAATGGTTTGCTGCAGACATGCAGACTTAGGGAATGGATTTCTGGAACCATGTCCTGTGGTCCCATGAGACCAAGATAAACTTATTTGGTTCAGATGGTGTCAAACATGTGTGGTGGCAACCAGGTGAGGAGTACAAATGTGTTTTGCCTACAGTCAAGCATGGTGGTGGGAACGTCATGGTCTGGGGTTGCATGAGTGCTGCTGGCACTGGGGAGCTGCAGCTCATTGAGGAAACCATGAATGCCAACATGTACTGTAACATATTGAAGCAGAGGATGATCTCCTCCCTTCGGAGACTGGGCCCAGGGCTGTATTGCAACATGATAACAACCCCAAACACATCTCCAAAATGACTGCTAAAGAAGCTGAGGATAAAGGTGATGGGCTGCCCAAGCATGTCTCCAGACCTAAACCCTATTGTGCATCTGTGGGGCATCCTGAAACAGAAGGTGGAGGTGTACAAGGTCTCTAACATCTACCCAGCTCCGTGACGTCGTCATGGAGGAGTGGAAGAGGACTCTGTGGCAACCTGTGAAGCTCTGGTGAACTTTATGCCCAAGAGGATTAAGGCAGTGCTGGAAAATAATGGTGGCCACGCAAAATATTGACACTTTGGGCCCCATTTGGACATTATCAGGGGTGTACTCACTTTTGTAGCCACTATGTCACTATGTTAGGAATGCATTATTCACACAGAGGAAGCAAAATCCAGCTGTGATTGGGAGAAGGATCCACTCTTACTCACACAAACAGGTGTACACACATTTCCCATGCTTTTCTGAGCTATAAAATTAAATTTTAGAGGTACTCACCTTCTTTCCAAGCAGCCTTTTAGCTCAACACTCAAAACCCCTTTAAAACCTTTGCTCTAAATGGCTAAAGTCCAGGAAAACTCACCCACAGACTCAATGGGTCTGCTGCCGCAAGGGAGGCTTACCTGGGCCAGGGCCATTGGTCAGGTTAGCTTGGAGTCCCATCTGGGGTGCCAAATTGTTGGAAGAAATGTCCATCTGGGTTCAGTTCCAAGTGGCAAGAAAGAAACTGGAAATATGGAAGCTGATTGGAAAGATGTTTTAATGGTGGACATGGTTTGAGATCCTGGGCAATCGAGCACATGGGTGAGAGAGAGAGAGAGAGATTTATACTCTCTCTTGGTCTTTGAATTTGCTTCCTGTTCCTGTGAAAGAAATGTATTCTGGTTGGTTGTCAGACTCCCATGGGGCCATGCAGGAGTAACTTTGTAGGTTGTCTTGAGTCCCAGGCTTGGTTGAATCTTGCTGGGTGACGTAATCTTCCCAGCTGCCATGTGGTGAAATGGGTAGAGGGCTAATCCTATCATATCCTGAGGGCCATGTCTTACATCACATCATCCTGGAGCTGAAGGGGGACAGGGAGCTGCTTTGTCTTTAAAAACATGTTTCTCCTTTTCTCATCCAGAGAAATATAATATTATGCCGTTTTAATATTTCCTAGAATATTTCATTCTCCTAGGGAAGGAGTGGATGCTAACTTTGTACAAAACACAAAGTGAATCTTGAGGGATGCCCTAAGTTTGTAAAGAAGACTATCATCTGATGCATGTTCAAAGACATTCCATGCATATTCCATTGGATGTAAAAATGTCAGCCAATTGCCTTGTTCATTCATTCAATTTATATGGCTGCTCATCTCAAACATGTGACTCTGACAATAAAATATGACAATTAGCAACCAAGGTTTGGTTTGCCAAGTCCATGTTCAACAGGCCTCTGGTCCAAACCACCAGAGTGGAGAGTAATGGCCAACCATCAGTGGTTTCTAAAATCAAAGGCTTAACTGAATGTCTAATAATCTCTAGGATTCATAATCTTTACATCCATGAAATTAGTGGTTTCTCAGAATCTATCATATCCATGATCTGCATGCCTGCCTGATTTGGGATCTGTAGAGTCACAAGGACCATTGATGTTACAGGTGTTATGTCTACCTCATATGCAGCTTTATCATTCCTCTCTGGTAGTGTAATTATTTCCTGTTACTCTAGGATTCTTCTCTAGGGTTCCTGTGATGCATTTCCTGTTTCTGTTGTATTTTATACTTTCAATGATGGCTTGTATAGCATTTTAATTACTCGACATGAAACAATTAACTGACAGTTGGACAGTGACCCCTACATTTGAGCTAGCTGGTTAATACTGCTTTCCTACTGTAGTAACCCATCTAAATGGGACAGGAGCTATTTCCCATGAGTATATGACACAGCTTCTTAGTTGAGCACATGGAAGTCAAATAACCATGTACAAATATAGGTATGCTTGTCATGATGAGCTTTTTCTTCAAGGGTGAAACAAGATTGGATTCTCCCAACTGCAGGGATTCTTCAGAAAGGGTTGCAATTTCTTCCAGGGAGCTCACACGTGCTCATTGCTAGCTTGCTATGATTCTTGGAAATCAAAGCAATAACTTGGTCAATTTTGTTCCAGTTGCTAATTGATCCATACATCAGCAAAGGTGGATCAGGCCCTGCAATAAAAGACATTAAACTCTGGCTAGTTTGTGATTTTATCAGCTAGTCCTTCCTGAAGCAAATTTATTAAAATAGCCTATTCCAGTTCAGGTCTTGCACTAAAAGCTGTAAATTATTCACATAATCTGCCATTGGGCTATAACCATGGTGTAGCTCTTTGCTACCATAGTTAGCTATGAGGAGCTTGAGCATTATTGTTCAAGCATTATTTTTAGTGTTCTAACGAATTTCTCAAACATGTCCAGCAGAGGGCTCCATTGTAGCAGCAGCCCATTTTGCAGCAGACCAAAGCAAAAGATTAATTATATAGCTGACTCTGAATGGTAAAGTGGAAAATCTTCAGGAATTCAGTGGTGGGATTCAATTTTTTTTACTACCGGTTCTGTGGGCATGGCTTGGTGGGCATGGCAGGGAAGGATACTGTAAAATCTCCAGTTAGAGGTGGTATTTGCCAGTTCTCCAAACTACTCAAAATTTCCACTACAAGTTCTCCAGAACTGGTCAGAACCTGCTGAATACCACCTCTGTTCAGGATGAAGACGTATAAAAAGGATGCACTTTTTCAGGAAGTATCAGGAAGGCTGGCATTCAGCTCTTTTAGTATTAGACTGTGATGTAATTTTTCTCATATGCTCAGTCATTATTCTCCATAATAAAGAATGGAGTGCCTGAAAATAGCCCAAGTTGAATTGTATTGCACAAACATTATCATAGAAATTGTCATAAACAATTTTCTGTTTATGTTTAGCCCATGCTGAGCTATATAAGTGAATCAAATATCAGCACAGGAAATATTTTATGACATTTTTATTATGTTATAAACTGCTTTATGACAATGTTTATGTCACATTTTATAAATTTTGCCAAATTTACTTTCTATGGGAGTTATGTATCCTGGATTTTGAACTCATTTGGTAAGTTAACCTATTTGAGGTACCTTAGTTCAAAAAGGATTTGCCCTATGGTACACAGTTTCACCCAATTAAAGGACTCAATGTTAGTAGAATATAGATTGTCAAGACATATATTATAACTGGTATTAGAGGATGGAAAGAAGCTAGTAAGCAGAGCTCTGATCTGCCTGCAAGATTATATGTAGGTACAATAATGGTTCCCTACGACCATAAAACAATGTCTTCTCACTGTATTTTGTATTACCTAACATTTTCAAAGGCAGCTACAGTATATAGAATCCATATTATAGTAATGAAGGCTAGACATCTAAGGATTTTGAAGACATAGATATAATTGCTTCTTTCTTTTTCATCATTCACAAGCATTATAGAGAAGTTTCAGAAGTTTCAATAAATAAACATGGATAAGAAAAACATCCACAGTGGCTGATATAACTCAAGCCTTTATACACTACTTGATTTTACAAATAGACACATATGCAATTAGAATTGCTAAGAAATTGCACATCACCAATAAACATTAACCAGACTAAACACGCCAGTGATTCAGATATTTAAAGAAATGTTTCCTGCTATTGTGACATCCTTTCTAAACTAATAATTAGAAGATAATTAAAGTTACAAAATTGCTGTTAAAATATGATCAAAATATGGCCAGGAAGGATAAAGTTTGCAGTCTTCATCATGTGTGTATCTTGTATGTGTATATACATATAACAAGATACTTTACATAAATAAGCAAAATCATTGAAAAAAATTGAGCAAAAAATTGTCAAAAGCAGAAACATAATTATCTACCATTTTGAGATAGGAAACCAACAAAAACTTTAAGTGACATAAAGCTACAAGCAAGGAAGAAACGGACTATTATAAAATATGGAACAATTTTTATGGATGGCTTGATAAGAGAAAGATCCAATAGCTCTTTCTAAACTGGACTTGATAAACAATGGACAATGAGTGATATGAGCTTAGCAATACCTGGTTCAAATTCAATGTATGTTTTGCGTTTGGTTATGTGTTGTTTTATGTCTGCTGGTGTGTATTATATAATAAAATTTTTTTTAAAAAAAGCTACAAATGTGATTTTAAAAGCAAACAAGTTCAACTCAATTCCCCACATTTGGAAAACAAAAAGAATCCTGGCCTTACCTCATACATGACCTATATTTATCATGAATTAGTTAACCCTCTACAAAAACATCGTGTCTTCTCAGCTATCGAAGAGTACACATTCCTATTCTATATTTCTAGTTGTTTGACACTCAAATACAAAGAATTATTCCCCATGCATGCAATATAAAATAGTCACTTTTATTCTGGAATTTAAGGAATTTACAACTGGTTTAACACAACATAGTACTTCATGTTTTTCCCAAATGAGTAATAAGAGCAGAATAGCCTTGTTTATTCAAATGACCTTTATTCTAACTCTCTCATTTGTGGCTGAACAATCCCGCCCACATCCACATTCCCAAAATTACATCAGAACATCCTGACAGAAATTCTAAATTCCTGGAGGATATCAATTATACATCAATGACCCAAGAACAGAGGAAGTCACTCATCTGATAAAATGACTGTGTAAATTATGAGTTATCACAGTTGATCCTTATTTTTATAAACTTCATGAGCAGCATTCAATAAAATCATATAAACATGCCTTTCTATGAGTTCCTCTTTCTACCACGAATTTCTTAAAAAATTATACTTGACAAACTTTAGTTACTTTGAGTTTAGCTCAGCTAAAAAACAGGGTAAGAACTGTTGCAATATCCCCTGCTGATGTAACCTTTTCAGTTTAACACTTGTCGTAATCTCTCTGAAAATCAAACTTGATTTAAATATACTGAGTTCCATATAAGTGGATTGACAGAAAGCTTTCTTTTTTCCCAACACATACACTGGAAGAAACAAACTGCTTCCATAATCCAAATAGATGTGTTTAAAGTGCTTGAAATAAACTGACATAAACATGTCTGTTAAAAAGGTGAATAGTTTATCCCCAAGTGCTTTAAAACCTCAGATAAGATTTGTCAATACTGTAGAATACTGCATTATTTGTTCAAAATATTATAAAGTATAGATTCTAGTAAGCATGTTTCAAAGTATAGTACAGTTGTGGTTTCTGTTCTGGAAAAAAACCAATGTAATGATTAATTTTTGGTAGGACTTGTCATTGGAAATAAAGCAGTGATAAGAATGTTAATAAGGACTGGGGAGATTAAGATTTAAATCTGCACAACAAATCTGAAAATCAGTTGCTGTCTTTCAATCCAATTTACAATGCAGAGTTTTTGTGAGGATAATATGGGGACACATTTACCAGCTTGTGCTGCTGGAAAAAACAGACAGACAGATAGATAGATAAGCATAAAAGGGCCTTGGTGGCTCAAAAAGGGCCTTGGTGGCTCAGGCTGTTAAATGCCTGCATTTAAGTTCCAGCTGCCTACAATTACTGTAGGCTTGAATCCCACCAGGCTCAAGGTTGACTCAGCCTTCCATCCTCTCTGGGTAGGTAAAGTGAGGACCCAAGATTGTTGGGGGCAATAAGCTGACTTTGTAAAATGCCGCTTAGTAATAAGCAGGCATATACAATGGAATGAAGGCTACTGCTGAGCACACTGGGTTGTATCCCAAAAATTGTAAGCCGCCCTGAGTCTTCGGAGAAGGGCGGCATATAAATGTAATGTAAAAAAACACAGCTGCAATCTTTAATTCCTAAACTGGTTTTTCAGAAGACATCTCTGTGTTCAGCATTATTTCAGTCAAATTCTGAGATCATTTCCTTGGAAATAAATGATACCCTTCCAAAAATGAAATATTTCTCAGAATCATACCTTAGCTGTACATTCTAGTGCAGGGGTGTCAAACTCGATTTCATCGAGGGCCGCATCAGGGTTGTGTTTGACCTCAGGGGGGCCGGGGCACCTGACCAACTTGACATCACTCTTGTCAGCAGCACATGTAGAGGCCAAGTGCTAAGGCAGGACTTCCCTCAGACCCTCCCTCACTCTCATTATAATCTTCCTTTCTTCCTTCTTTTTCCCCTTTCCTCTTCCTTCTCCTTTCTTCTTCCTTCCTCTTTCCTTCTTTTTCCTTCCTTTTTCTTTGTTTTTCCTCTTTCCCTTTCTCCTTTCCTGTCCCTTCTTACATGCTCAAATGCAAAAGGGGGAAACATTTCTCCTTTTGTTTTGTTTTTAGTTTGTTTTGCTAGCCCTCTGCCGGCGAAAAGAGGGGGGGGCATGTGCAGCCCCAAGCTCCATTTTCACCGGCAGAGAGCTGCAGGAGGCTGTCACGGCCGAAAACGGGGCCCTCCCAAGCTCCATTTTTACTGGCAGAGGTACCATGAGTTGGTCCTTTGCTGTTTCCACAGTGGCCCCATGGGCCAGATCTAAGCACTCAGCGGGCCGAATGCAGCCCACGGGCCTTGAGTTTGACACCCCCGTTCTAATGTTATATATTTCTTAGGGAACATACTGAATTCTTAATTATGAACCAATAACCACGAACGTTATCGTCTCCAACAAAATTTAAATAAACGAAAAAGAAAAAGAAAAGTCATTACAGTAAAGGGAACGTCGAATCCTTACGGGCTCTGCAAGCGGTGTCGAGGAGCGCCCATCTTTCCAGCCAAGTTTAAAAACCAGGTAACGGGACATTTTTAAAATGCCTTGATTTTTACTTGAAGGTGGTTAAAGACAACGTAAGAAGAGAGGACCAATTACGCTCTGAAGAATCCCAACCACATTTTGTGCCATGATTCTTTAAGGGAGGTAGCGATTGTGCCGGATCAAGTTACCGACGCTGAGGAGAAGCGACCACGGAGGAGAAGAAAGCGACCTCATGCGCAGAAGGCTGCATTTTGAGACGGACGAGCGATGGCGCGCCTTTAGTAAAGGCAGCAAACGGCAGCACTCGTACCTGAAGCGTATCTCGCTCAAGAGTACGTGACAGAACCCTTCGCGTGTCCAGAAACCTCCGCCAGCAAACCTACCCTCACCGCCCCCGCCCCCGCATGAAAAGAGCCCGCAGCTCTGAGTCGGTTTCTTTACTACCTGACATAGAAACTGATTGGCTGAGTCAGTCCCGTCCTCGTGAATGACGCAGACAACCTCCGTTTGATAGGCAGGTACGCTCGGACGCAGCCATGTTGGGAGCGGAAGTGAAGTGAGTAATAACCTCAGCCGCGGGACAAGTCAGGCGCTGAGGTTAGATTTACCGAGTGGCGAAAGCTGCCAGCTGAACGTCTGCTCCTACGCCGGCGTGGGTACCCTTGCCTCATCCGGAAGGGCAGGAGTCGCGTCTCCGGCAGTCTCCTCCCCTTGCCAGGGAGGAAAATAACGAAGAGGGAGCCTATGTCTCAGCGGTGTTCCTGAGGGGCGGCAGGAGACAACGGCGGGAGCGTGAAGTTAAGGAAGATGCCGTTGGCACAGTTGGTAGACCCCTGGCAGAAAATGGCTGTGGAGAGTACGGCCGAGAACGGCAGCAGCGCCGAGGTAAGCGCGTGGGGGGCATTCCCGGATTTGCGGGCTCGGCTGGGCAACCGCGTGGAATCCCGCCTGGAACGGCGGGAGAACCAGGAGGAGAAACTCGGTCACCTCCTCAGCAAAGGAGCGGCACTGCCCCGTTGCCGCCTGTCTTTCATTGAGGAGACCGGAGGAGTCGGACGCGCTCCATTTCCTCTTTTTATTCCTTTTAGAGCGCTGGGCGGAAGCCGGGAAGTAAAACGCTTCCTGCTTGCCTTGCCTCTTTGACTCGGGCTCCCTTAATCCTGTGCCCTCGAAGTACGTTGGGCTGCAAATCTTATTACTCCCAACTAGGGTGGTGGAGGATAATGGAAGCCATTTATCTAGCAAAGCTGTTTGACCTCAAGATTGTCTCACATCACTACCTCAAATCGATTTTCCAGTCTCTTTGTGACGATCTTTGTCTACCTTTACCTCCTCCATTTCACTAACCAAGTTAGTTGTTGAATTCTTACCTGTTCGCTTATAGTCCCCCTTCCTATAACCCTAGAGTACTGTACACGTACAGCAGACTTTTGGTATAAAACTTTATAATACACATCTTTACTTTTCTTCCCTGCAGCAAATTAACAGGCTTTTGAAAGTGTTTATTATCCTTTTACATGAATTTCCTTTGCAAACAAGTAAAGGGAGGGTTTTCCAAATAACTTTTTGTATGTTTACAGAATGCTGTTCCTTCTAAATAATGGAATATTGGGCGGGGGGGGGGATAAAAAAACTATACACTTTTGTATTACAAAGTATGGTTTGAATTGTATGCCTTTTGTTTCCATTTCCCTTTGCACAGACATTCACATGTTCATTTAATAAGATACTTTTTGATTATTTGACATTTTCCTGTTTTTCACAACAGTGCCTTCTCTTTCATGATTAAGGGGCCTTTTGAAATGGGTATTTGTATTGTGTCTCTTTTATAGAAATAGTGCTAAAGCATCTCTTCTTTGTGGTTTATGGAGAGAAATATTACAGCCACCTTTAATAGTACAGAAAGATACCTTTTCCTGTGAACTTTTCAATGGTTGTTATATATGAATTTGCTAATGAAGAACAATAGAGAATATAAACATATCTATCTCGTTTTCTCCTCTTGAAGGTAATAATAGTGGGGTGGAGCTGCCAGATTGTCAGCCTGGTAATACAGTTGAAGGATTCCTGCTGCTTTTGTTCCCTGGTTACTGGTGTCTGGTTACTTCACATTATTCTTCCCTCCATTTCCTCTCATTTTGCTGAAATGCTTAACTTCCTCTTAGTCTTTAGAAGGAAGGAAGAAGTTTGCATGGAGGGCTAGGGTTTTTTTTATTCTTTTTTTTAAAAGGAAAGTCTGTATATCCTGCTTCAGCTGTAAGGAAGATACCGGCAGAAGAACTGATGATCTGTTTTCACATTTTTCTCACAGTTCATATGTTTCAAGAAGCAGTTTGCCAGTTATTCAAAATAGTTTATCCAAAATAGCTTGGCTAAATTTAGATTATCTGGCTTAAGAAATCAAATAATAAACCCGAAGAGAAGTTTTAGATTACATGTTTACAGGGTTCACTTTCTTATTTTGGGGGATAATGGTAATTATTGTGACTATCTAACCAGGTTTTAATTTGTTTCCCAATTAGTTTTGGTTAAACCTTGGAAAATATTAATATAATTATTTATATGGATAGTCCTTGTTTATTGACTGCTTTGGACAATGCCTGTTCAGTTACAGCAGTAATGTAAAAGTAACTTTGTGACCAATGCCCACATTTTTGTCCTCCTCGGCAACTCTTTTTCAATCATGTGTTTCCTATTATAGTCTGTTAGTACATGTTGCCTTGTGCCTGACCCATTTTTTCACACACACCCCCAGAGTGGAGAGATTCCCTAAGCAAGTTATCTGTTTCTCCACAATGATAATGTGTTCCTAAAAAGTGCTAACCATAAGTTAACAAGTTCACCTCAGTGACCTTAATTAGTTGATTAGAATCTTTTACGTGTCTGTGCTCCTGTCTGATACTAATAAGACACTAATGAATTTAACATTAAAGGTTTTTGTTTCCCTCCTTAGTGGCTAGCTGGTACACTTCCTTTTGAAGTGTACATCCGAAGTGTACACCCCATTGTGTGCCTGCTCACTCTCGTAATCCCTTCCTCTGCAATGAATGTAAACAGAAGCATCAATTATCTTCTTGCTAATTACCCCAGTAAGCATTCCAAAGGGTGAGGAGGTTAGGGTAAATGACCATAAGAGTTGCCCTTTTACTCGGCTTTCTCATGAATTAAGTTCTGGAAACCTTTCCCGTTGTTTAGGCTCACCCAACCATTTGGGATCCTATCTTTCTGACAAAGCAAAGGAAAGCTGAAGTAAAATTGAAAACACTTGTCATAATGTGATTTTCATTTAGTGAGTGACTGCTTAACGGCCAAGTCACTAGAATCAATTACAGTTCCTAAATGAGGACAATCTGCACTTCAGTTGCTCTAATGAAGTTCCTTCAATAACTCTTCTTTAAATTATGATTTTTGTAGAATGGTCAACAAATTATGGATGAGCCTATGGGAGAAGAAGAACTAAATCCACAAACAGTAAGTAGAATATATATTAGTAGAATTATACCTTATTTGGATTGTTTCAATCCATGACTGAGAGGGATTTCTAAGATTTAAAAATGAAGGTTTTTATATCAACTATTTAGTAACACTTGTGCAAAATTTTAGTAAAATTCATTAGATCAGTTCTTAATAAGACTAATACACTGATATGCTAGGCCTGATGGTAAAACTTTCTGTAATTGTTCCACCTTTTTATAGCAAGTGTGACAATAATAGGACACGGATTGAAAGTCTTGTCAATATGATAAAGCACAAAATAATACTCTTCTACTGTTTAAAAGGTTTAATCTAAATGTATTTTAATATATATTCTGCTTTAATGGACTTAATAGAAGATGTGTCAAACATCAACGTATTCAAAATAGTAATGGGATTAAAATAACTAAAATATCACTGAGTTTGTATCTTATGATTTATGATTGCACTTCATGAATATGATCATGATTTATCACTTTTTGCTTGTATGAGAGCTTAGGCACCAGAGACAAATTCCTTGTGTGTCCAATCACACTTGGCCAATATGATATTTTATTCTATTCTAAAAACATTGATATGTTGGATGCATCAGGGAATATTTAGTAAGGATTGACTGTGGTCATTTTGGTCTTGGAGATGCAATTAAGAAATTTCAACTTTAACTCATCTAACCTAGAGTTACCTTCTATTATCATGGTGCCTTGGTGGCTCAGGCTGTTAATAGCCTAGCACTTAGTTCCAGCTGCCTACAACTGCAGGCTCGAATCCCACCAGGCTCAAGGTTGACTCAGCTTTCCATCCTCTTGGGGTAGGTAAACTGAGGACCCAAGATTGTTGGGGGCAATTAGCTGACCTTGTAAAAATGCTGCTTAGTAATAAGCAGGCATATACAATGGAATGAAGGCTATTGCTAGCATTGGGTTGTGTCCCAAAGGATTGTAAGCCGCCCTGAGTCTCCGGAGAAGGGCGGCATATAAATGTAATTAAAAATTAAAAAATTTAAAAAATCATGTTTTGGGGTGAAATCAAGAGCACTGATAGTATAATCTAGAGAAGTGGGAGTATAGTGTGTCTTATTATAAGACCCACTACACTCCCACTTCTCTAGTGTACAACATATCAATATAAACTTATCAATTCTTTGTTGAATTGTACCCAATTTTTGGTTAGTATAATGTCTTTTCCTCAGCAAGTCATTTCTAGTCAGCTTACAAATTATATCAGCCATTCTCTGAACATGAAAACTATTAAATTTGTGTGTCATTTCATTTGTATTTAATTGTAATAGAAGTTGATAGAATTAAAGCCATCTAAAATAGTAACTATTTTTATAAGGATAAGAACAGCTATGATGTCTCTCTTTGTGTTTGTTTCAAAAATATATGTGCAGTCTCTTATATGAAAGAGGTAATCAAGACTAGCTTGACTTCATAGTTAAAAGGTGTTTTGCTTGGCACTTCACGGATAAAAACAATCTTCTGTTCTTAAATATGGATAAAATTGTAAGGGAAGGCAAGTTAGTATGAAAGTTGTAAATTCAGTTTGATTTCTTCATTATGGTAAATGGGATTGAAGTACCCGTTTCCCGAAAATAAGACTATGTCTTATGGTTTTTGGGGGCCAAAAGATCCATTAGGCCTTATTTTCAAGGGATGTCTTATTTTGTGGTCAGCTGGCTGCTCCCTCCTAGCATCCGCTTGCCTGTGGCTGCAACAGCTTACAGGGTTTCCTGAGGCAGACAGACTTTTCTCCTGGACAGAGAAATGACAGAGACTGGAATCCGCTAATTGCTCCGTTTCAAAGCATCCCATTTGCAAGCAGACAAAGCTTCATCTCCCTCTGGGTGAAAAGCGTTTGGGCGCCTATGGGCAGACCAAGCTACGTCTTCCTCTGGGCAAAAGGTGCACAGCGGAGGCAGAGGCACAGGGAAGGCAGGCAATCCCAATGCACTGCCCACTCTGTCCCACCGTTTCTTGGCTTGCCTGCGGCTACATCGGGACATGTGCCCATGCAGAGCATCAGGATTGCTTGCCTTCCTCCTCCCCATGCCTCTGCATCCTGCTGCTGGTGCCTCCCATGAGCCAGGCAACTGCATAACACATCCGGATCACCTATCTCCCCCCCGCCTCTGCCTCCGTGCTCAGACTTCTCAGTGCTGCGCCAAAGGGCTGCCAGGCTGCGGGTGCTACCGGACACCCCCCCGTGCACACTTGCCAACTCTAGTGCTGGCCATGCCCCCAGGCTTATTTTTGGGGTAGGGCTTGTATTAGGCCTACCCCAAAAATTCAGGCTAGGACTTATTTGGGGGGTGGGTCTTATTTTCGGGAACACATGGTATCTGAAGTGCACTTACCAATTACAGGTAATCCTCGACTTACGGCCACAACTGAGCCCAAAATTTATGTTGCTAAGTGAGATATTTGTTAAGTGAGTTTTGCCCCTTTTTATGACTTTTCTTGTCACAGTTGTTTAGCGAATCATTGCAGTTGCAGTTGGTAACATGATTGTTAAGTGAATCTGGCTTTCTCATTGACTTTGGTTGTTCAAAAGTTTACAAGCTAATTACATGACTCCAGGACATTGCAACTGTCATAAATATGAGTCAGTTGCTAAGCAGCCAAATTTTGGTCATGTGTGCATAATGTTCATAAGTCAATTTTTTCAGTGCCTTTGTAACTCTGAACGGTCACTAAACAAACTGTTGCAAGTTGAGATATCTGTATATGTTCTTTATATTTGTAATAAGGTTTTATTTGCTTTTGAGCAACAGTGGATTTATATTAAATATAAACTCATATTTGGAAAATTTATGAACATAATCTAACTTCAGAAATGTATTTGATCACTCAGTAAATATACAATAAAAAATTCTAGTATAAAATAATAAATAACAGCTAAAATCTACGATAAAATTCAGTCAGTCAATTATACATGGTCTAACTATACTAAAATTACAATCCATAAACTGTGTGGTCCGTTGTCAATTTAATACTAAAAGGGAAAGGAATAAGCAGTGCAAATGGTTTGAAGGCAAACAGACTTAGGGAAAGTTCTACTATTTCTGGCTCCTGATGCCATTAGATATGTTGTTACTCCTGTCAGCTATCTTAGCCAGTTGGAGTCAGCAAACCATTGGGAAGCATTTTTGCTCACACGATGCCATGCGCTTCCATCAGCTGTCCTGTATGGCAAGTATAAAAAGATACCATTGACTGAAAGACTCTGTTCCTGTGGCTCAGGAGAGGTGGAGACAGACCATTGGTCACACACTCCTTTGATGTGTCAATCCTGAAGCTGGCCTGGCTGAAGCCATCTTGGAGGTTCAGTGCTGCCACACTGGAGCTGAGGGATAGGGCGGAGGAATTAAAGATACCTGGGTATGTGTAGTCAAAACATAAGACTTTCTCTTGGGAACCAAGGATGTTTTCACACCTGGTTGGAGGGAGGAGGAGTGATGTCACTGGACCATCAAACAGCGCCTTGATTGGACCATGTGACTGGGGTTGAGGGAAAAACTTTTACTTTTCATTAGGTGAAAACCCGTGGACTTTTCAGAGTGGGATTTCACCAGATAAGTGAATATATTTCCAATAAAGCTATTCTTTGAGGAATCGAATTGCCTTGGAGTGTTGCTTGGAATGGATTTATTACTTAGAACCCTGACAAGATGTTCCTTTTACAGAGAGATTTGGAAAAAACATATTCTTCCAATAATTGCTAGGTATCCTGGCTGTACCAACACTGCTTATCTCCGGGGCTGCTTAAGGGTGAACAGTCCATAAGTACAGCTTAAGTGGCTAGACCAGGGGTGGGCAAACTTTTTGACTCGAGGGCCACAATGGGTTCTTAAACTGGACCGGAACAAAAGCATGGATGGAGTGTTTGTGTGAACTAATATAAATTCAAAGTTAGATTACTTCACGTAGCCTTCTGGGAGAGCAAGAGAACCCTCCGCTCTTTCGGCTCTGCGGACCGGATAGAACAGCCGAACGGGCCGGATCCGGCCCCCGGGCCATAGTTGCCAACGGCTGGGCTAGATTCTGCGCAGCAGCACTGGGGATTCATCAGAAGCACATGTCTAATTCACCATAGCTATTTTATACAACAAATGTGGCAATTCCTTCGCACTGCTTATTCCTTTCCCTTTTAGTATTAAACTGACAATGGGCCACACAGTTTATGGATTGTAATTTTAGTATAGTTAGACCAGAGGTGGTATTCAGTAGGTTCTGACCAGTTCTGGAGAACCAGTAGCGGAAATTTTGAGTAGTTCAGAGAATGGCAAATACCACCTCTGATTGGAGATTTTACAGTATCATTCCCCTGCTACACCCACCAAGCCATGCCCACAGAAGCGGTAGTAAAAATTTTTGAATCCCACCACTGAGTTAGACCATGTATAATTGAGAGCCTGGGTTTATGATAGATTTTAGTTATCTATTATTTTATACAAAAAAATTAATTATATGTTTACTGTTTTTATTTGTTCTGGTCTCTGATCTATGGCTGTAATAAACTGAAATTGAATTGTATTTGATCAAATAGTCCACTATATTTTGTTTAGCAATGTAGTTAACTCTTATCTGAATTACCATTAATTATTACACTTGCTTTCTGGCTGGAATAGATTTCCACTACCATCTTTTGAATTTTGGTCCGAATCTCATCTCTATTATTTGCAGTAAAAAAAATTCCCAATTTAAATTATCAAAGGCTTTCTGTGCATCCAGAAAAATCAGCACTGCTGATTTCTCTGGATGCACTTCATAATATTCCAGTATATCCATTGCTGTCCTAATGTTGTTTCTAATTTGTCTTTTAGGGAGGAAACTGTTTTGATCTACATGTATTATTTCATTCAGAATTGTTTTCATTCTTTCTGCCATGATTGTCATCAGTATTTTATAATCGGCATCTAGCAGGGAGATTGGCCTATAGTTTTGAATTTGAGAATGGTCGGTACCTTCTTTCGGTATCAAAGTTATATACGATTCTGCCCACAATTTGGGTAATTTAGCTTCTAATAATGCTTCATTATATATTTCTAGCATCAGCGGTTCCCTAACTTCATACATAATCTTATAAAAATCCCCTGGAATCCCATCTGGTCCTGGTGTCTTATTGTTTTTCTGTTTATCAACAGTTCTCTTCATTTCTATCTGGGTAATTTCTTTATTTAATAATTCTCTATTCTCTTTTGAGATTGGTGGTAAGTTTTTCTCTTTTAAATACTGTTCTATCTTTCCCCCATCTATTTTTTTTTTGCTATATAATTTTTCGTAGTAGTTTTGTATAATCCTTTTTTCCCCTCAATTTTTATCATCTTGTAATATTTGTATTAATTTCTTTTCCCTTTCCTTCCTTAATTTGTAAGTCAGCCATCTTGCTGTCTTGTTTGCTTGTTCAAAATTTTTTTGCCTAAATGATTTCAATTTTTTTTGCGTATTCTTCCTGATTTAGTAAATTTGATTTGTGCTTAATCAAATCTCTTTCCTTTTTATTTTTATCATTTTGTGGATTCTCCTGTAGGGCTTTTTCTATTCTTTTAAATTCTTCTTGTAATTTGTTTTTTCCTTTTTTTCTTTGCTTCTTCTGGCTATATATGCAATTGTTATTCCTCTTATGTAGGCTTTTGCAGTGTCCCATAAATTTTGTAGAGTCATTTCTTCTTTGTAGTTTTCTTTAAGGAAGAGTTCCATTTTTTTTAACAAGTTGTATATATTCTTTTTCTTTTAGAATCTGTGTATCTAATCTCCATCTTCTATTTTTCTATTATAACCTTTTCAATTAGTTGTAGGGGATTATGGTCTGCCCAGGTATTGACCAATATGTTTATATTTTTTATCTCATTTTCCAATTCTTTATTCATCCAAATCATATCCATTCTAGGCAGTTTGAATAAAACGTATATCTGCTTTCTTTCCCATTTAATTCCCTCCAACTATCTCTTAAATTTAACTAATGGGCCATATCAAAAAAAGTTTTCAGTAATATTTTCCTTTTTTTCTTTTTTCTTTATTACTTTATAATCCCTATTGAGGTTCACCACTGTGTTAAAGTTCCCCCACCAAACATATATTTTCCTGTTCTGATTCTATTATTTTTTCATGAAGTTTACTATAAAATTGTTTTTAATTTTCATTTGGAGCATAAATTGTTACTAGTAAAAAAAATTTGGTTGAATTTTAATTTTTATCATTAGTATTCTACCACTGTCATCAGCGTAAATTTGTGTTGCTTTTATTTTTTTCTTTAATGTATATCGCGATCTCTTTTTTTTTGTCTGCCAATGAAACAAATAATTGCTGCCTCTGTGACCAATTTCACACATCTCTCTATTGATTGGACATGACAGTGCCATTGTGGTACTTGCATTGGTTCGTCAGTGAACTTCATTATTTTCGCTGTAGGTTGCACATCAAAGGTGAGTCATCAAAGGTGACCCATCGATCAGCTCCAGCAGAGTGGATGCTCTGGCATGACCCCTACCCAGCGCATGACACCACCTTCACAGCCAGTATTAACATTTGTAGAGTCTCCTTCAGTGGGCTTCAAGCTTTTGTCAATGCCTTTAAGAAATGCACCAGAATGTCTGCAGCAGGTTTTCCTGTTTTTGAGCCTTTCCCTGGAGTGAAATGATAAAGGTATATTACACCCAGCTCATTTCACACAGAATAATGTTCTTCTTTGATGGTACTGGGGAACTGCTGGTTTGAAAAGTTACATTTATGGACTTCCGGTTTGGCATCATGGCAATACAGTTCAGGAAAAGCGTGGCTCTGCTTTCCGCGATCAGCTTCATTCTGCCAGAGGCCCTAAGGGGCTAAAAATTGCCCTATAGAGATGATGATAAAGGTGGGAATCCTGTAGATCATGAGCAGATGACGGTCTGCGCGTTTGATGCAGGGAAAGCCCTCCAAACTGACAGAAGAAAAGGCCAGCTGCATTCGTGTGGCAGCTTGAAGCCATTGACACCAGAGAAGAAAAGCTGTCGTTGTGCCGAAGTGCATACACACACTATATTACATTATATTATATTACATTACATTACATTACATTACATTATATATTTCTCCATGCTTGGTGATAAAAAGACTGCCTGCCTTAACTATTCAGACACTTTATTAACCATCATTTAGTTTGGAAGCAGCAGAGCAACCTCTGTTCCAAATAATTTTACCCTCATTAATCACAATCATAGATAGAGAAATTAGCATGTGACCTCAGGATGCTGCATCCATCATAAATACATGCTGGTTGCCAAGTGCCAGAATTTTGATCATGTGACCATGGAGATGTTGCAGGAGTCATGAGTCACTTTTTTCCATGCTGTTGTAACTTTGAATGGAGGCTGAACAAATGGTTGTAAGTCAAGGACTATCTGTATCTGCGGCTTTAACCTTCCAATTAGCATCTAACTAGATTTCAGCTGCTTCTCCAGCACGATGATTGGAGAATCCACAGATGGGTTGACACATGCCTTTCTGCCGAGAGACTGAGTCCATAATCTTTGCCATACCCCTTATCAACTATCACTTTCCCCAGTTCACGACTCAGTCTTGCCCTAAGAGTTTGTGGCAAAAGACTGGCTCGTAGTTCTCCAGATAGAAACGCTACTTATTCAAAATTGACTTCTTGTGCTGTCAGGTTTGCTTCGTAATGCTTCAAAGCGCTATGAAGGCTCTTTTTTCTTTTTTCCTTTGTTCGTCGTCTTCCCTGTAGCCACAGCTTGCTGCCAGCCTCGCTTCAACCAAACGGAATTTTTTTCCCATGCGAGGGCAGCTGCCGCATCCCTGAGGTGCCGCAAACCCAGGCACCGCTTTTTCAAGTGCCGCAGCTGTTTTTCAGCACTGGAGTGGGGAGGGAATGGGGATTTTGCAGTATCCTTCCCCTGCCACGTCCACCAAGCCACGCCCACAGAACTGGTAGTAAATTTTTTTGAATCCCACCACTGCCCCCTGCTCACAGATCACTTTCTGAGTTTTCCTCATCCTATCCGCCCATTGTGCAGGTGCTTCCAATCTTTCTCCCTCTCCCGCATCTCAAGCAAAATCAAACTGTGATGAACAAGACAGCCAACAAGATCCAAGGAGTGCCCGCACGTCTGCCTCCCTTTCCACCATGCTCATCTAAACCAGATTCCCCCACTCTCTGCTCATCAGCCCTGCCAGTCCTGCACACACACACATCCAAAATCCGTAACTTTGGCAGCCAGGGAAGACAGGGTTGAGGAAGGAGCAATCTCCTCTCCCTCCTCAATCCGTTTGTCCCACTGCAAGGCCACCACATAGCTCCTGCCTGCCAAAGCAGTAGCTCAAGCAACCCACTTTCTGCCAGCCTGTAGATACTGGTATGCTGTTAGACCGAATGGGTTTGTTTTGTTTTCGCATAAATCATCCCCAAGGAAAAGAGAATCGGCAAGAAAATCCCCCACACACCCACAGATCACTTTCTGAAAGAGTTTTCCTCACCCTGTCCACCCATTGTGCAGGCACTTCCAATCTTTCCCTTCTCCTGCATCTCAAGCAAAATCAAACCATGATGAACAAGGTAGCTTCAGCAGGCAGGAGCTCCATGGTGGCCTTGCAGCGGGACAGACAAGTGGAAGAGAGAGTGGAGATGGAAAAAAAAATGACATCCCCCCAAAATAAGCTTGGTGCTTATTTTGAAGCCCAAAAGAAAATAAGACCAGGTCTTGATGCTGATACATTAGTTATTGAAACAAATACTGTGTTTCCCCGAAAATAAGGCCGGGTCTTATTTTCGAAGAAATACGGTCTTTGTTTCAATAACTGTTATTGCATCACTGTTAAGTTATTGCAGCTAGTTGCAGCTAATTCATGCTGATATCTTCTGTCCAGTTTCTGATATCCTTAATCTAGTTTAGTTGCTTACATAAATTATATTTTCTTCTAAATGTGCCACTAATCAAGTTACTTAAATTGGGAATGGAAAACTGGATTTTGAAGATGCAGCCAATATCCAGCCATTTTATTTCCCAAGCATCAGTTTTGTCTTTGGAGAAGGAGGTATGGAAGCCATGATTTGACTGAGTGAAATCTTATTTTCAAAAGATGATAAAATAAACATTTTGTATATGTTACCCTGTTTCACCTTGGAGGAGTGACTAGATACAAACATAACTGCTTTTAGTGAATAAATGTTTAAAAAGAGTTATAACACATGTCTTTGATTAATAGAACCTAGAGTAATCTAGAAAGTCTTCTTTAGTAAGTCTAATTACTTTGTGCTAAATGTAGACATGGAAAGGTGCTGTCCACATCAGTGCTTCTCATTTCTCATATGCTTCATAATGGGAACTTCTGAATTTTTTTTGCTAGGGCATTCAGAGTGTACAGTTCAGTGCAGCATTAATCATGACTACTTGTCTGTTTTTCTTGTTGCATCAAAATTATATTCAATGAGATCTTTTTTTGTCTTGTTCATTTTTTTATTAAATGTGTCTTTTAAAAAATCTTCTGAAATAAACTCCACTCAGTGGAAAATTGACTTGTTTAATTAGGGAGAAGACAACAAATACATTTATTAGTGACTGGAAACCATTTATGGACTTTTTGCTGGCAATGGAAAAAATGAACTGTTGATTTATGGATTCGATGTTTAGAAAGGGGAAAATGTGGAAAGAATGGGATTATGACATAACCTTAAAAAGGGAGGGTTGACGTTAAATTTATTTATCTGCTGTAAAGAAAATCAAGCCGATCTTTTATATAAATTCTTTATTCTTTTTCTTTCCTCCGTTTACTTTTTTAACATCTACTTGCACTTTTTCTTTTCTTTAAATTTATATTGTATGTTTCCATTTATTATTGTATAAAATGTCCTAATAAACGTATTTTTAAAAACGACATGAACTCTATTCATTACATTGAACCACTTTTATTTTATTTTCTAGGAAGAAGGAAATATTAAAGAGATTGCAATAACATATCATGTCAAAGAAGGGCATGAAAAAGCAGATTCTTCACATTTTGAACTCCTTAAAGTACTAGGCCAGGGATCTTTTGGAAAGGTAAGAGAGACTTTGGATCTGTAAAAGCTACCGTAGTATTTGCCGCAGCGTGTACTAATCTGAATTCCCTAAATGAGTATCTGATTTTTAAATTCCACCTACCAAATCTTTGTTCAGGTTTTTTCATTGTCTCCTGGTTTTCTGTCCAAGCTAAGATTTGAATATATAAGAATGATTGTTCACAAATTATGAATGGAGAACAATATAAATTTAATACACTTCCTCACAATTTTCCATGGTTGAATTAATATTAAAACTTATTTCATTATTAAAACTCTGCAATACTTTGGATTCTGATTCAGAGTGCTTTGACATATAAGGACCATGAATATAGCATCTGTCTGCAACTCCTCACATCTTTCCCCAAGATCCAGCTGCCATAAGATCATGGATACAGATACTGCTGCTTTAAGAGTCACAAAGTTACTTTCATTTTCCTACAACCTTCAAAGGACCTTTTAAGAATCTAATCAAAGTACTAAATAGCCTAACTTTGAGGTGGGCAGGACTTTTTTTAGACCAGAAGCATATAAAACATTTGGAGAATTTTACATTTGAATAATAATGAAGTCAAGAGGCTTTTTCATATTTTATTTCTTTGCAAGCTGCAGAACTGAAACCAATATTAATAATTTTTGTATTTGTGTACCGAATTGTTAAAAGGGCTACTTTGTGCAGTCTGAGGCAGCTGCTTTGGAATCTGATCCCACCTGTTTTTGCAAGTGATATACATGCACAACTTTTCCCACTGAAGTTAAGTAAATATATATGCATATGTACATACTTTATAGACAGCTGGGAGTAGCTTCTGATGCTGGAAATTCTTAAATTTACTGTAAGGATTCAGAAGGGGGTACTTTGTAAATGCCACTTTCATTTTCACATTTTTTTAAAGCTTTGTAGAGGCCTACTTTTTATATTGTTGGCCAGTTTGATTACTACAATTACATTATTGTGTTTGACATTAAGAAGGCTTTGCTTATGCTTGCTACAGGTATTTCTTGTGAAAAAAATCTCAGGATCTGATGCCAAACAGCTGTATGCAATGAAAGTGCTTAAAAAAGCAACATTGAAAGGTAAACTATGCAACCTATAGATGTTTTAAAGAAAAGATTACTTTTTCATCATGGTTACCACTGTGAACTGTCACTGGGTATATGAGGGAGTTGCTAAGTGAGGATTACCTGTATTCAGGAAGAAGTTAATGAAGGTTATCAAGATGCTGTCATGCCAAATTTTCAATTGTTTAATAATTTATTTTACATACAAGTTGCTGGATTGTGGTGGGGATAGAAATATAATAAAATTAGTAGCTCCCTGATCACCTATTTGTATTTGTAATTCAGTGCTTTTGTGGAGAGGTTAGACTAGTGATGGCCAATATTTTTGAAGAACAATCTTGAAATTATTAAACTGTATGCAAAATAAATTATTAAACTGATGATAATAATAACATATCAGATAATCAGAGTTGGAAGGGACCTTGTAGGTCATCTAGTCCAACCCCCCGCCCAAGTGGGAAACCCTACACCATTTCTGACAAATGGCAGTCCAATCTCTTCTTGAAAGTCTCAAGTGATGAAGCTCCCACAATTTCCAAAGGCAACTTCTGTTCCATTGGTTGATTGTTCTCACTGTCAGAAAGTTTCTCCTTATTTCCAGGTTAAATCTCTCCTTGTTCAGTTTCCATCCATTATTCCTTGTCTGGCTTTCAGGTGCTTTAGAAAATAGCTTGACCCCTTCCTCCCTGTGGCTGCCCCTCAAATATTGGAAGACTGCTAATACTTCTGCCTATGCCATAGCTGGTCTATTAGTTATCTGAAATACAAGTTGGCATCAGCAGACTTGTCTCTATTAGCTATCAAGTAGTGGTTTGGCATAGTGGTTAAGACATTAGGCTAGTAACGGGAAGATTGTGACTTCTAGTCCCACCTTAGACACAAGTCAGCTGGGTGACCTTGGGCGTATCACTTTTTCTCAGTCCTAAGAAAGAGGCAGTGGGAAACCATTTCTGAAAAACCTTGCCAAGAAAACTGCATGGACTTGAGTGGAAGTGTGGGGAAGTATTTGATTGGCTGCCTAATTGCATTTACTACATTTTACATTACATTGGTTCTGGAAAGCATTTAGGCTGAGATAACTAGATATTCCAAAACAAAAAGTCCAAATTCACTTAGTAGCTATTAATTTAAACTAAATGTTTTATAGTTCGTGATCGTGTTCGGACAAAAATGGAACGTGACATCTTAGTAGAAGTTAACCATCCGTTTATTGTCAAGTTACATTATGGTAAGTTTAACAAATTTTGCAAATCAGTGAAATATGATTAGACTATCTGTGTGGTAGGCCAGGTAAAAAAATCCAGATACCTCTGAGATTCCAAGACTGCTAGCTTATTGTTGAACAGAATTTTGAAGCCCAAAATCAAGCTGGGGTTATTTCAAGTTTCTCCCTCATGCTTCCTTCAATTTTTGGACTGTCATATGTGGCCAAGCCCATCCTTAATGGTTCTTTCATACTTTCCCTAAGATCAGGTCTATATAATTGCTATGTATAATGCTTCAAAAATATGTGTTGTCTTAGAAAAAATATTGACCCTGCCTAACAGTCAACAAATTGATTGACATCGAATGGTCTAGCAATAGAAGGAATTAGAAAATGTTTTTTTCTGATAGGACAATTTCATGTGTGGAATTCCACCAATAAGTAGCCAGGACTCAGCTTTTAGAAATATAACTAAAACAGCTACTCAGTTATGAATTATTTTTGTTATGACTTTGATGAGATTTCTTTATTTACTATTGCCAGCGTTAGGGTTTGCATTTTGCTTATCTTTTTTTGTCTCTAAGATGATTTAAGCAAATCATTCAGAAAGTTTGTTTCTTTTATTATGCCTCATTTTCCTTAAAACTCAAGTTTACCTAATATTGGAATTTAGGAGGCAGCTGGGCTAAGTAAACTCCCATTGCTTTATAGACAGGTTACAGAAATACATTTTCCAAGGGGCATTGTCTATTACTATACAAGATAAAACAAGACCCAGCAATTTTCAGGAGAGGGCATAGCAGGTTGCTTTAGACAGCAAGATGGGTGACATATACATTTAATAAATAAAACAACTCCAAGGCTATAAAATACAGGGCAAAATGTCCATTGTAACAGGGAAGCAGTGGGAAGACAAAGTTTTAAATGGTTGTGGATACAAAAGGCAACTACTTTCACACACTGACAGGGCCATCCTCTGTTTATTGTTACTTCATACTAATTTCAGTGAAGATTCTTATTTAATATTGCTGTGCTGTGTATCTGAAGAATTTTAGCCAAATCTGAAACTACTAGCCAAATTAAGCTGGGATGAGATACATAGATTTACTGTCAAGTCCTGGTTCAAGAAATCCAGTACCTTCCTTTCTGGCAGGCAAAGCCAAGATTTCCTACAGTGAGCTTCTGAGGCATTGTGTGCAAACTTTCATGGAACTGACAATATATACAATGTATAGCTCAGGCCTCAGGCTAGAAATCCAGAGACTAATTCTAGCCCCAACTTAGGCATAAAGCAGCTGAGTGATCTTGAGCCAGTCACTCTCTCTCAGTCCTTCCTTTCAGAAGCAAGTCAGTGGCAAATCATTTCTGGCAATCTTGCCAAGCAAACGACAATAATTTTTCCAGGCAGGAACCAGGAGTCAAAAACTGACTCAAAACAAATAAATATATCTTAGTTTATATCTCTATATTCTGAAAGATATTGTATCGAGTCTCACTGAAATATTTTCTCTTGTTTTTCAAGCATGGTAAAATATAGTGTTATTCAAGGATGGGATTCAAAAATCCCAGCAACCAGTTCGCTGCCTGGTTGCTGGGTAGGCATGGCCATGGTGGGCATGGCCTGCTGGAACTTCCTCTTTCCAGCTTCTGGTGGGCCTCCAGAGCCCGGGGGAGGCCATTTTCACCCTCCCAAGGGTCTGGAGGCTTCCCCCAGGCCTCTGGGAGGGCAAAAACAGCCTCCCCAAAACTCTAGAAGCCCACCAGAATCCGGAAACAGACCTGTTTTGCGACTTCCAGTTTTTCCAGGAGGGCTATTTTTTGCCCTTCCAAGGGTCCAGAGGCCTTCCTGGGTCTCTGGGAGGGCGAAAACAGCCTTCCCCTGGCTCTGGATGCCCTCCAGAAGCCGGAAACCATTTCTGGACTTCTGGAAGGCCCATTTCCCCCGCCCCCCGAGCCTCTGTGCAGACCCTCCATCGAAAATGGGCCGCATGGAGGCTGCTGGGAGGGGAGGGGTGGGCAGGGCCAGTCAGTTGGTTGAAATACTGGTTTGGTGAACCAGATGTAATTTTAACATCCAGTTCTCCCAAACCGGTCCGAACCGGTAGAATCCCATGTATTATTACATTCATACAAAATAACCATGCAAACCAATGTGACAATAAAAATGTAGCATTAATACTGCCTGATATATAGTGATAATTTACATGGAGGTTAGTGTATAACATTTTGCTATTTCCAAGGTCTTCGTATTCCATCACAATTCTGCACAATTGTATCAATGCATAAAACCATGAAAGAATAGACTCATAATATAGGACAATCTTTTTGTTCTTGCCAAGAACAGACCAATGTATTTCTTGCCAAGATTAAATAATCAAAAGAGCCTTGGTGGTGCAGGCTGTTAAATGCCTAGCACTTAGCTCCAGGTGCCTGCAATTAGTGCAGGCTCGAATCCCACCAGGCTCAAGGTTGACTCAGCCTTCCATCCTCTCGGGGTAGGTAAATTGAGGACCCAAGATTGTTGGGGGCAATAAGCTGACTTTGTAAAAATGCCGCTTGGGGGGACCAAAAAGCCCTAGTAATAAGCAGGCATATATAAAGGAATGAAGGCTATTGCTGAGCGCATTGGGTTGTATCCCAAAAATTGTAAGCGGCCCTGAGTCTTCGGAGAAGGGTGGCATATAAATGTAATTTTAAAAAAAACGCTGTATGTATTTTCCACCAGATATCATTTGTTTCATAGAAGTATTTCTCTTTTATAAACATTCTTGCTGAGATTCAGCAACTTAGCTTGGAGACATTTTAATCAGGAAGAGCCTCTATGAGAGCTCTTTCTGGTACACTAAATTCTATAATAAATGTTTTAGTATTAACAGGCAAGGATTGCACATTTTTACTGAATTTTAGCTTTGGGCATTGTTTTTATTGATTATTTGAAAACCATAGCACATGGTAAATGCGGAAGTTTAGCCATTGTATTTTAATACTTCCAAAGAAATTTAATGACCAAGCATGTTGAAACAACCATTTTATAATATGAATACTCCCTATCACAAAGGATTCCCTCCAAGCTAGCTCTAACAGCCATTATGCTTTTTACAGTCCTGCACTGTGGGACTGTGAGGCAGGCAATAATAATTGAGCCTTCTCTAGTGGGGTAATTTTCAGGAAGGATTGACAGGATGGTAGCAGTGTCAGTAGACGCAGTTAGTTACTTACTGGAGTACAGTAGCAACTTTAACGAACAGCAGCAGTAGGCACTAAAGGTGATGGATGCTAATGTTGGCATTGTTTTCTAGATATCTCTTATGGAGTATAACATAAATAATTAAATAGTTCCTCTCTGGCTAAAGATACTGTATGACTTTACTGAAATCAATTGTTTGCTTTTCCCTCAGCCTTTCAAACAGAAGGGAAGTTATATCTTATTTTAGACTTTCTCAGGGGAGGCGATTTGTTTACACGTTTATCCAAAGAGGTAAGCAAGATTTATATTGTAATTATGGCAGGGGCTTTTAATAGAGCTTCCATTTTAAAAATGTGCTTAACTATGTAGGAATATTTTCCAAATTTCTTAATTTTTGTATATCTCTTATAGCATTCCTCCTGCATTCTCTATGCTTTGAAATAATTCTACCAGCTAATCATATGTTAGTATGAATTTTAGATGCTTTGTGTTAATGCTTATTTAATAATGACAGTGGCTTTTATGAATTCAATTATATATCTGAACATTTGCATGCTATTTTTAATTATATATGTTACATTTTAAGTTGAGAAATAAACATTCTTACTAACTGTTAGACTTTCCCCATCCAGTCCCTTAGGAAAGAAATATCCTGACTCCATTAGATTGAAGCAAAATGTTATTTTACTAAGGAAGTTGCAGTAAATTGGTTGCCTAGCTCTAAGGTTTTCCCGCACGAAAAAGATACAGAAAATGTTATCTTTTCCTCTCCTCCCTGTGACCAGTCTGTGCTTCGCCAGTCGGAGCTCACCAAGATATTATGAGAACATTGAGATGTTTTATTTTATTTATTTTATTTTATAATTGGATTTATATGCTGCCCCATCTCTGAGGGGACTCGGGGCGGCTTACACGCAATATATAAACAATAAATACATCTTTATCAAATTCAATCCAATTATAAAATCAATTAAAATACCCTTAAATTAAATGTTCTGGGCAATTCACATTCCTTTCTCAAGGTGCATGGCCTTGGTGCCTCTGGTACAAACTTTTCTGGTCTTCATCACCTGTCATTCCCCCCTTCCTATTTCCCATCAAATTACACCAAATCATACTGCCCATTTGTCGTCCCCCCACAACTCCCCCCTCTAGCCTTTGATGGTAGGACCTTAATTATGGAAATGCATATTTTTCTTTGTAGGTCATGTTCACAGAAGATGACGTCAAATTTTATTTGGCTGAATTAGCACTCGCTTTAGACCATCTGCATAGTCTTGGGATAATATATAGAGACCTAAAACCAGAAAAGTAAGTTATTTCAAATTGGATTCAAGTAGCTGTGGACATGGAATTATGGTGAAGTAGACGGACATGCCAAAAGTGTTTTCATGTCATAAATCTCTGCCCGTTTCTATGTATATAGAAACACCAGAAAGGAATAACAAATAGCACAACATTACTTTCATCTTTCTAATAAAAGAAGCAAAAACTTGCCAATGCCTATGGCTACATTTATACATTGGATAAATTTATTTATTTATTGTAAAGGCTTATAGGCCATTCCTATCTATAGAGTTGTGATGACTCAGCGGTTAAGGATACTGAGCTTCTCAGCTGAAAAACTGACAGCCCGGGTTCAATACCTGAGAGCCATCCAAAAGGGTGAGCTCCCATTACTTGCCCCAGTTCCTGCCAACCTAGCAGTTTGAAAACATGAAAATGCAAATAGATAAATAGATACCACTTTGGTGGGAAGGTAACAGCATTCTGTGCCCCTCGGCATATGGTCATGCTGGCTATCTGACCACTGAAGTTCTTCAGACAATACTAGCTTCCTCGGTTAAGAAATGGAGATGAGCACCACGCCCTAGAGTTGAACACAACGGGACTGGGAAAATCTTTACCTTTATCAATAGAGGGTTAACCTTGAAATAACATTTCATACTATTTATAGCTTTCTTTAACTGTTACCAAGAAAATTCATATAACCAATTTAAAACTTTATTTATAGCATACTTCTCGATGAAGAAGGACATATTAAATTAACAGGTATGTAAGGTAAAATTTACTTTCTATGAACGATTTATAGACACCTTGCCTTTTGTGGGAGAAAACAGAATGATTGCAAAATACACGCACTTAAAAATAGCCTGTTAAAAACTAAAAAAACATCTGATTAGAAATATGTATAAACATGTACTTTTTTCCTTCCAGATTTTGGCTTGAGCAAAGAATCTATTGATCATGAGAAAAAGGCATACTCCTTTTGTGGAACAGTGGAATATATGGCCCCAGAAGTAGTTAATCGGCGAGGTCATACACAGAGTGCAGACTGGTGGTCATTTGGTGTGTTAATGGTAAGTTTTAATGCATGGGATGATAAAGTCTACGGATCTTTGATACTCAGCACCATGCTTTCATGCACTTATCTTAGTAAGCTTTCTAATAATAAAAGAAGAGAAGGAACTTCATTTTGACCATATATGAATGTCAAATACACGCCCACCTAGTTAATTTATTCTGAACATAGTATGTATATATATCAGGGATATAAATAATTGGCAGGGTAAATAATTGAATTCTTTATTTCACTTGTTAGTAGTATGTAGGTCACTATAAATTTGGCACTATTTTTATTATTTTATAAGTACCTCTGGGATAAATTAAATCCTGTCAATATACATATATGGGGTTGAACCAGGACAAATGGAAATGATTTATATCTAAACAGAATTATAGCAATAGCACTTAGACTTATATACCACTTTATAGTGCTTAACAGCCCTCTCAAAGCGGTTTACAGAGTCAGCATATTGCCTCCAACAATCTGGGTCCTCATTATAGTAATATATTATAAAAATAATATTTTTCAAATTTGTTATGTCCATAATCAAATCTAAGCAAAATGTACTTTTAGATTTTCATTAACTTGTTCATTAAAAATTGCAACTAAAAACTTGAGATTTTTAAAATATGCTAATGCAATACTTTTTACTATAAATTGTCTTAAATAACAAATATACGTAGATTTTGAACTTCTGTGTTTAAAATACAAGCTATTAACAAGGTCAACATTACTTACGTATTACAAAAAAATAAAGAATTGTTAACTTTTACAAGAGACACAATTATGCAGTTTTGAAAGAAAAGGAATTTTTAACATGTTTTTAATCTGACTAGAATGTTATATCTTAGTGCAGGGCTGTCAAACTCTTGGCCCACAGGCCGGATGTGTCATGCACTGGCCACGCCAGAGGTGATATTCAGCAGGTTCTGACCAGTTCTGGAGAATCGGTAGCAGAAATTTTGAATAGTTTGGAGAACTGGCAAATACAGCCTCTGACTGAAGATTTTACAGTATCCTTCCCCTGCCACGCCCACCAAGCCACGCCCACAGAACTGGTAGTAAAAAAAATTGAATCCCACCACTGGGCCATACCCATGCCTGGTTTAGCAAAGGGGGAAAAAGTCCCATTTGACACTCCTGCCTTAGTGTATTTCTGTCACAAGTATGTTAAAAGATATGATGATTAGCATGGAGTAAGTATTTTGTAACAAAATAAAATGGTTCAAGTACAGGATTTTTTAAACTTTCTTCTCAGAGAAATAATCTCAAATATCCAACTATACTGAATTTTAGTTTTAAATTTTTGGAAGCCAGTATAAAATAGCTCCTAAATTTAAAATAATTTGAGATATCAGCTAGTAATCATATGAAGTTATAAGCAATGTTTTAAAGAACTTTCTAGAGGAAAAAAAGAATAATTTCAATTTCCAAAAAAATAATAGCCAAATTAATTTTGACTACTTTTGGTTTGTATATTTATTCATAAGCTATTTTATTAAGTATTTAAATTTCTTAAAGTGTAAAAACAGAAAATATGTTTTGGAACTGTTTCATTAAAATAGAAATATGCCAAATAATTTTGAATTACAAATAACTCAGCTCTCAAAGAAAGCACATTTTAGCCTCACCATATGTGTTCTTATATTAGAACAGCCTGTTATCAGAAATGGTCCAACCTCATTTTCAAGGTTGGTCAACTTCCAATGAAATGGAATACAATATTTTGAGCTCAGAATATTTTGCTCTTAAAATGGGTGCAATGTTATCTGTTTTTATTTTGCAATTTTAAAAGCAGAATGGAATTGAAAATCTATACTTAAAAGTAAAAAAAATCTAGGGAAATAAAATGTTATATTTGCAGAATATGAACATATTGGAGACATTAAATATAGAGTTAAGTTTTGGGGAACTTAAGCTGTTATTAGAGAAAATTGCATATAAAGCTCCTAATTTACATTTATAGAGAAAAATTAAAAATCCATTCTGCTAAATAATCTTGTCAAAGGTTTTCTCCATATCTTTTAGTATAATTGATGAAAGTTTTATTCTTTCAGTTTGAAATGCTCACTGGTACTCTACCTTTCCAAGGGAAAGACAGAAAAGAAACAATGACTATGATTCTCAAGTGAGTACACTCTTATTTATATGTCTCAGATATTCTACCGGGTTTGCTCTCTGGGTTGTAATATCTAATGACTATTCTTCCCCTAATTTTGAAAGGTACTAATATATATAAATGCATATATAAATGCATATTCCAGATGTCCTGCTTTCTCCATCAGAAGATATTCAACCCAATGCTTTATAATTTGACATACAATAGCTATTACTCCTTTTAACTCACTAAATGTCTCATGTGTCATATTTCTTGTTCATGTTATCTTCAAAACAATATTGCTGGAATCCAACCTTGAAGCGTTTTCTCACATATTCAGTTTGTTAACAGTGAATAAGTGAAAAATATGTTTTTCAGTGCTTATTCCTACAATTTCTCCTTATTCTTGTATACCAACTTAATTCTAACATATACCTGATCATTTGAAAAATCTGTATTGACTGATATTTGTTGCTTGATTTATGGTAAGTTATATATACACACCATCTTGTCAGACTTTGACTCATGGTGAACACCCAAATAAATCATACAGTTTTCTTGGCAATTTTTTTCAAAGTGCTTGCATGGTGTGCAAGGTATAGTATATATGCTCATAAGATATTCCTTATCATACTTCATGCCATATACAATAATAACTCTTAATTCTTCAGATATTAACCCTGAATTCAGGAACATAGTAGAAGCTTATAGACAGAATATGAAGAATTGCAGAACAGAGAAATTAAACTCTGTATAGTATATATTTTCACTCCAAAGTATAAATATACCATATTTTTCAGACTATAAGAGACACTTTCCCCCAAAAAATAAGTGGGTGGAAATGTCTGTGTGTCTTATAGAGCGAATGCAGGCCTGTTTTTGACCCTTGTTTTCCTCCTCTAAACCTAGGTGCTTCTTATGGTCTGAAAAATATGGTTGATCCTTTCCTCCTAGCCTTTAAAATTAAGAGAAATTTGGCTATTCTTTTCTAGACCTTGAGTTAACTTCTCAATATTTACATAACATTTTGTCTGCTCTGAGAACTGCTGCCATCTCATCAGTTTTAGATAATACATTCAGTTACCTTGCAGAAAAATATATTCTCATTATTCTTTAGTTACATTTAAACCTATTAGAGGTTTGACCAGGATAATATGCTTTTCTATTTCCCTGGCTCTTTTTAATAGTAATTTTACCTTTTAACTGACACTTTATATCATTTTACAATATTAGCTCAGCCTTTGAAACATGATTCTTGGATCAAATACTCGGTTTGTCCCATTGCAACCACCTTTGGAATTGTGAAGGCTGGGAATGTGAATTGATTTATACTTTTCTAAGCAGATGATACTGGGTTTTTGTCTCAGCCCAAATATGTAGTGAATGTTAGACTGAATGCTATTATAAGAAGTACAGATATGACAATAAACCAGTAGTTGTGTTTCACAAGGAAAATGAAGTGAGCAATTGGAAGTTATACATAAATAAAGAGAATGTTATTTTTTAACACACTTTCTACCAATTATGGTCCAACCACAAATAAAACCAAAAAGACAGTTAAAATTAAGCAAAAGCAATAAAATCAATATACTTCATGGAATATTTTAAACCACAATAAAAATAGCACTTACACCACTATAAAATTCCACATCTACCATCCATCTTGCTTCATTCATAACATGTACAGAAAAACAGTCCTACCAGCATTCTCAGCATTGGCTCATAACTACTTGTACCAGTTGACTTTATTATATAAAAAGATTTTCAAATATTTCTTAAATGCATCTAAAATAAATAAAGTGGAATAGGTAGGAATAATTTTTTAAATCAAGGTCAAGTTTATTTTTCTATTATTCTTCCATCTTTACTACTAAATATGTAGCATAGTACATATTTATAAAGTACATTCACCTACTCACTTTAGTTTCCTTCCATTTGATGATAATATGCTCTCTCTTTGGCCATTTTAGCAGCAGCTGAGAGTGAGCCTTTTCAAATTATTGAACATCATCCAAATTTAACATGTATAAATAAGGTATAAACTAAGGTGATCAAAGGCCCAGAGACTAAAACGTATGAAGAATGGCTGCAGGATCTGATACAGTTAGTGAGCAAGGCTAGCTGCGGAGTTTTAAACATTACTACAAAAAGTTTGGATTGTGCTCCCTTCTTAATAGGGAGCCAATTTAAGACCCCGTGGCAGGTGGAAATATAGGAAAAATTAGTTCCAGAATAACATATACTGCAACTTCTGGAATAAGTTCAGAGAGATAATGAAAGAGCTTGCGCATTGATTATTGTACTCTGAACTACATACCGCCAGAACCTGAACTTAAAAATGTCAGTAGAGGGAAACTGTTGAATTTGGCTGATGTTCAATCATGAAAAAGACCCACTCTCATAGTTGCTGCTAAAATGGCCAAAGAGAGAGCATATTATCGTTAAATGGGAAGAAACTAAAGTGAGTAGGTGAAGTTCAAACTATATGTACTTTATAAATATGTACTATGCTACATATTTAGTAAAGGTGGGAGAATGGTAGAGAAATACACTCAAGAGAAGGGAAATGTATAGTATAAAGTAAAGAATGAAAGTACTATATGTAAGAGCATTTCTGGTTCAGAGTTAGATCAGGAGAAACATAAAGTAAATCAAATGCAATGTAAACTGTTTAAGGATATATGTGGGAAAAAGAAGAGACAGGGTCAAGAATGAACAGGTGCTGAATGAATGAATGCTGAATGAATACAAAACTTAGTAATAAGTTTTTATTTAAAAAGCAAAACCATTGCTAAAAGAAATGTATGAAATTGTTTATGAATGTAGTAGAAACAAGCACGGAAAAGCATGAAGTAGCAAGTGATGTACTGCAAACTTGATGTAGTTGTATTTCTCATTTTCTAATCTCATGCCTTTAATTTCTTCAGCTTACTATTTCTTACTTCCTTTTTGTGCTCTGTATGATGTTGCTTAGTCATGTTTAAAAGATCGGCAGCCAAAAAAATCGATTAAAATAAAGAATGATTAATGCTACCATTTTATAACATACCATGAGGCTTTTAACAGTTTATTTCCAGGCAAGAGACAGCATCCAATATCATAAGAGCAGAAATTTCTTCATTCTGTTTTACTTTTCACTCTTCAGCCTCTCTTTTTCCTGTCTCAGTCTGCATAGATAGTTTGAACCATCCCCACCTGACCTGAAGCTCATATGATGACAGGCAGCAGAATAGTGAAAAATCATTTGTGTCAGTGGTAGACAAGTGGCTATTAATTCCAATTATTTAACCTATAGTTAAACTACAGTATAACAGTAATAAAGTATACAGTATACAGTAATAAACTAAAACCAATGAACGTAGATTAATATTATTTATGTTTGTAAACTATTAATTTGTTTGCTTTTACAGAGCCAAACTTGGAATGCCCCAGTTTTTAAGTCCAGAAGCTCAGAGCCTTCTTCGAATGCTTTTCAAAAGGAATCCTGCAAATAGATTAGGTAGAATATTAAAGTTATCTAATTAAGATTTCAACAAATAAACAAACAAACAATAAATCAAATAATCATCTAAGGGGTTTTTGGTATTGTTTTTGTTAATAACCTCTAATAGGAGCGGGTCCTGATGGAGTTGAGGAAATTAAGAGGCATCCATTTTTCACCACAATAGACTGGAATGTAAGTACACAAATCAATAACAGCACTCACTATTATAAGAAATATATCATGCTTATCATGTTCCAAGTTATGATGGACACACCCCACAAAAAGCTAATTATCATTCAGTTCTGAAGTTCTCATGTCCCCTCCCACAGTCATGTGACATATTTTGAGCGCTTGGAAACCAGCCCACATTTACAGTTGTTTGCACCATCTGTGGTCACATAACTGCAATTTGAGCCATTTTTGTCAGAAACCGATGTTTATTTCTAGCAAAATCCACCCCATAAGGAATAATGGGTTTGCTTAGCGACATTGCTTAGCAATATTCGCTGAGGGACTGTTGCAAAAGTCTTAAATCAGATTTGGTCATGTGGTAACCCACTTTATGACCATCACTACTTATAACTATAATATTCAGGCTCAATTACAGTCGTAACTCACCTTTATATATTTGTAATATATTAAAATTTGTTTGCCTTAGAAATTGTACAGAAGAGAAATTAATCCACCATTTAAACCTGCAACTGGTAGACCTGAGGACACTTTTTATTTTGATCCTGAATTTACAGCAAAAACGCCAAAAGGTAAAATATATACTACATCAAGGAAATTTTAGTATACAGTAGAACAATAAGTATACAGTCATGACCATAGTTCGTATCATAACTTTGGCGATTTTTTGTCTTCTAATATTTCATCTTCAGGAATTTCTGGGTCAGGGGTCGTGTTTGTGACCAGATTCAAAAAATTTGTGAATTTTTTCATTGGAACCTGATTTTGTCACGGTCAGAAGCATTCATGACCAGAGGTTCTACTGTATATATTATTTTAATTTTTCTCTGGCACAGATATATTACATTTTATTTAAAAAAGCTTTGCCATAGTGCTCCTGCTATCATATGCAGTCCTTGTATATTGAAAGAAATCCCTTCTATGATTTTGCATTAAATGCGAGATAGCTCTTCTTGTAATTTAAATTAAATGTATCATGAGTCATCAAGCTATCCTTTATTGTCTACAGTTTGCCAAAATTTTGGAATTTATTTTCTTAGAAGTCTCATCTCTCTCTCTTGCTATTAGCCTTTCAGAAAAACGTAGTTATTGTCAGATATCTGACCTATCAGCCAACTGAAATGTTAATGTTTAAATGTATTGCAATTTAGTTAATTTTTAACATTTTTATTGCTGTTATAGCTTATTTTTTATTATGAACATTCTTAAATATTTACAAAACTTATTAAACATACTTATCAATATATTCTTTGCAGATTCACCTGGTATTCCACCAAGTGCTAATGCTCATCAGCTTTTCCGGGGTTTCAGTTTTGTAGCTATTTCATCAGATGATGAAAATCAAGCTATGCAGACATCTGGTGGGCATTCAATTGTTCAGGTGAATGTTCTTAATGAAGAATTTTTAGATTGACTGTTATCTAGGCCAACATTCATAGAAGAAACATCACTTTAATGTTCTTTAGCACTTCAGATTTTGTAAAATGTAATAATCACTGAAAAAAACTATATCTACAAGTACTGTATCAAACTAACTAGATTGCTACATAGTTTATATTGCTCAAGTCACCTGTACAAGTAACTTTTCCAAAGTAATTTTACACATGTTTCATGTGCTAGAGAACATAAAAGTCGTAAACATAGCTACATACTTAGTGACTTTTAGCATCTTTTAGAGTTATCCAATCATTCTTATGCCTATATAATAGCAGTGAGATGATGCTTTGCATCATTTCCACAAGTTGCTCCTAAGTCACTAGTGGGGAATTGCTTTTAGCACGTAAGTTATTCCCTTGCAAAATGAACAAGAGAATCACTACTTGTAACTTTCTTACTCTGGGCATATATTTTATTTAAATTCATTTAAACAATTTATAAATGTTCATCATACACATATGTTTTTCCCTGCTGTTTTTTTATCAAAACATATAGCCACTTTTTTTTTTTATTATGGTTAAGATCAGATATTTTAACATTTAACTGTTCATTATAAAATTATCATTTATCTCCCTCAGTGTATTTAAACACTAGCATGCGTGAACATGCGTGTTTTGGCAACAAAATAAAAAGTAAATTCATTTTATTTTAAATTTAGTACAAATTCACCTGTGAATATACTGTACATTTAATACAAAGAGCTAAGAGAACTCATTAATTAATAATGTTATTTTGGTAGCAGTTGCACAGGAACAGCATTCAGTTTACTGACGGATATGAAGTCAAACAAGATATAGGAGTTGGATCCTATTCCATCTGCAAGAGATGTATACATAAAACCACAAATATGGAATATGCTGTGAAGGTAATCACTGCCCAATTTTATCAGAAATACAGCTAGTAGTTGTGTTGCTGTTTGGATGGCTATGGGTTGGATTACGGAGGATGAAAGTTTATTTGAAGTTCTGACTCTTAAGAAAAATGTTAGGAGCTTATGAACTTCAGTAGATGGAAGATTTTAAGAGCCAGAAGTAAAAATCGATAGGAATGAAATGACGTTCTTTAATCTGTTTGTTTGTTTGTCTGACTATCTGTCTTCAAGTCAGTTTTTTGCTCCCGGCAACCGCCTAAACAAGTCCCTGCAATTTTCTTGGCAAGATTTCAGAAATAGTTCGCCATTGCTTGCTTCCTATGGGTGAGAAAGAGTGGCTCAAGGTTACCCACCTAGCTTCAAGTCTAAGGCAAGACTAGAACTTGTAGTTGTCAACCATCCCATCTGGCACATTCAACAAAAACAACCTCCCAGCTTTTTAGATTAACCAAGAGTGTAGCTTTATTGAAAAATCCATCTAGGCACAGCAGAAGCAAAGTCAGTTCTCGGATTTTTCTTTTATTTATTTGTTTGTTTAAAATTTTATTTCATTTTTAATGCAAACAATCCATCTTCCATTAAACAGCGTGTTGTCTGGGAACAAATACCTTGTGCAATAACAATTAGAGTTTACAGCCTTATTCATTACATTAATATTAATTATCTACTCTTGATTTAATACTGATATACATAATATATCTAATTATTATAACAACCCTCATCTTGACGATTTAATTCTATTAACATATTTTCTATATTTCCCTAATCTTCTTTTGTTTCTAACTTTCATATTTATTCTCTAGCCATTGATAAAATAGTTCCCATATCATATAATATTCAGTTTGTTCCTTCTCTTTAAATGCAAGTGTTTAACCTTTTCATTTCTGCACATTCTAATATTTTCATGATCACGCTCTTATCAGTAGGAATCTCTTCACTTTTTCAGTTTTGTGCAAATACAATTCTAGCTGCAATTAATACATGAATAATTAAATATGCATTCTCTTTAACTATAGATTTCAGATAGAATCCCCAACAGAAATATTTTGGGTTTTAAATCAATATGTTGCTGTATCATCTTTTCCAACCATGTGTGTATTTTTGTCCAATATTTTTTGGCTTCTACACATGTCTACCACATATAATAGTATAATCTGGGTACCTGGTGGCATTTTCAACATTTAGCTGATTTATCTTTAAACATTCTTGCCAACTTTGCCAGCACAAAATGCCATCTATAAAACATAAAGTTTTCTTTATATGCAGTTGACATTGTTAATTTATAGTTTCTATCCCTCAGTTTCTGCCATTTATCTAGTTCTATTGTATATCCAATAGAACTATACTATCATTGTCTCCTTCACTTGTTCTTCCTCCATTTTAATACTCAGTAGATAGCTATACAGTTTTGTAATCAATCTTATCCAGTTCTATCAATTCTTTATAAAAGCCATATAATTTAACATCTTTCTCCAGTGTGCTGTTTCGAGCATCCAGGCCAGGGTAATGCTTCCGTCTTGCTGTTCGATAGGCCAAGCAAAGTTCTGAGGACCCGCCTCCTTGACACTTGTCCCCAGTTTTTGTTCAGTCTGTCATTCGATCAAGACATGTTCCTTGGCTAGGATTCTTCGAACATTACTTGGTTTCGACCTTTAAGATCATCTAGGGTGAGACCATCGCCCTCAGGGCGCTTCAAGGATTTTTTTTGCTTAGAGTGATGTTAATTTTACCAGCTGTGTGTCAGTTAGCAGCAGGCCCTTTAACATGAGGGCCACAGAGGCGCAAAGAGGGGAGTTCAATTCCACCGATAAAGCCTTTTTCCAGCTGACGAGGCAAGGTCATAAATAGTGGCCTGAGCAAGAAGCACGTTGGCGCAATCCCACTAATCATCACTGAATTTGAGAGCTTTTTAATAGCTGTCGACATTTTGGCTTCTTAGATCACGCCGAGGCCTTTTTGACAGCTGGTGCCATTTTGGAACTCTGATTTTTTGTGCCAAGGCTTTTGAAAGCCAGCGCCATTTTTGCATCACGCCGAGGCGTTTTTTAACAGCTGACTTCAATTTGAATCTTTGACTTCTCGCACCAAGGCTTTCTGACAGCCAGCGCCACTTTGACAGCTTGACAGCTCGCGCTGAAGCTTTTTGACAGCCGGCGCCCTTTGGAACCTTGGCAGTTTGTGCTGAGGCTTTTTGACAGCTGGCACCATTTTGACAATTTGACAGTTCATGCTGAGGTCTTTGACAGTCTGCGCCATTTAAAACTGCTTGACAGCTCTGCAATCGAGCTTATCAAAGGAAGACTCTACCAGTTAAGGGTTGTTTTTAAGCACCTCAGCTGTTGCCAAGACAGCACCCCCTTTTTCCTACAGCTGTTATTTGCAGTTTATTACCCTCATATTACAGCGGCCAAGGCTTGAAAAATAGGATCAGGAGTCACCGCCCGCACTCCGCAGCAGAGTCCCCTGCGTGTTGGCCACTGCAATCTATCAGCCCCATCCCACTTGAAAACACCTGCCTGCAGATGTTCAATGGATGGAGAGGGCTCTGTTGGCTCCAGTGAGCTAGGATCCAGAGCATCTGCCAGCAGCCAGAAAAGCTTCCAAGGCAGAGGAGAAGGATAAGCAGAGCCAGAAGGCACTGGAGAAACAGCTGGAGAAGGGCCTTCAGAAGGCTGCAAAAAGCAGACTATCAGCCTCCCCAGCATCTGCGGTACCTCCTTCCCACCCCTTTTCAGCCTCACTTTTGGACCTGTCAGTCTCTAATTACTACCAATGCCAGCCTCTTCGGCTGGGGGGCTCATTGCCAGTCCTTGATGTCCCAGGGTCGCTGGTCATGAATGGACCTAACATACAACATCAATTGGCTGGAGCTCAGGGCAGCACATCTGGCCCTCTGCAAGTTCCAGAACGAGATCCAGGACAACATGTCCTCCTCCTGATGGACAGTGTGGCCACCAAGGGCCACATAAATCAGCAGGGGGCACGCATTCCAAGTCCCTCATGGCGGAGGCAGAATGGCTTTGCTGCTGGGCAGAGAGACATCTTCACTCCATCAGGGCGGAGCATATTTCGGGATTGACCAATGTTCAAGCAGACTGGTTGAGCAGGGCCATTGTCGACCATTCCAAGTGGTTCCTGCACCCGAGCCTCTTCTGGGAGATGTTGGATTGGTTCGGCCAGCCCTAATGGTCCAAATTACAGTGTTCCCCATACCTCTGGCAAGTCCACAATAAAGTCCGTGGAGATTTCCTACCAGGGGTTCATTGGGTTGGTGACAGTCTGCAGTAACATGGGGGGCTTCCTGGGCATTTGTTTCATTGAAGCGCACATAAGACAGCTGGCCATGTAAGCTTCTATTTCCTTTTTTCACCTTAGGCCACCAGAGTTGTTTCTTCGCTAGATACAGGGTCTTCATGAACCCAAAATGTCCTGTTGCCCTTGCGTCATGACTCCTCTCTAATATCTAAGTTGGCTGGCTTGAACATATGTTTTGGCATCCCACACCAGCCCCTCCTTCACAGATAGGTTGTCTTTGTGCTGCTGAAACCACTCACCTCTATTAGGGCATCTTTTAAGGGTCTTGGGCTGGCTCCGGCTGGGGCTTTGCTTGTTGGGTAAGAGCCAGTGCTGCATGCTGCTTGGATGGGATGATGGACGTCACCACTGCCTCTCAGGTGCTATTGTACTGCGGCATGCAGGAAAGGGCATCTGCAAGGAAGTTGTTCCCCCCTGTCAGATATTGGAGTATGAAGTTGAACTGGTTAAAATATTGAGCCCACTGGACCTACTTAGGGGATAGCTTCTGGTGGGTCTTAAGCACTTCTAGGTTTTTATGATCATCCAGCCCTCGAAGAGGATCTTTCTGCCATCCAGGAACCGTGTCCATGTCAGAAGAGTCCATCGGACTGCGTAAGCCTCCTTTTCCCAGATAGCTCAGTGCCTTTTAGTGTTGGACAACTCTGAGGCATTTAGGTGCATAGTTGTAATTCCCCTTAGGCATTCCTTTGGAGTAGGACCACCCTCACTGCTACATTGCTGGCATCTACCTGTATTACAAATGGCTCCTCTGGGTCAGGGTGTTTCAGGACAGGCTCTGAAGCAAACAGGTGCTTCAACTTTTCAAAAGCAGCTTGGCAGTCCAGGGACTGGCTAGGTTTTTGTTTCACCCCTCCCCCTGTCTTTAGCAAATTTGTGATTGGTAGGGCTATCTGGGCAAAGGTAGGGATGAATTGGCAGGAAAAGTTCACAAAGCCCAGGAAACTCTGTAGTTGCCTCCTTGTCCAAGGGGGTTCCCACTCTAGTATTGCCTTCATCTTACTGGGATCCATCTCCATTCCCTCATGAAGGATCCAGTATCCCAGGTAGTCTAAGCAGGTCTTGTGGAATTTGCACTTAGAAAGCTTTGCATAGAGTTGGGCTTCCTGCAGTTTCCTGAGTACAGCTCTGACTAGTTTCATGTGTTTATATACAATATTTTATAGATGGCATTTACTACCTGCTAGGTTAACTGGGTGTTTCTTTTTCTTGTGTTGGCTGGTGGGCGGAGGAGCAGTTGCTGGTCATAGTGCGAGGCACTTGGCTGCTCAATGACCCTCCCCCCAGCGCTTGACAATGCTTGCCTCCTGCGGCTAAGGGGGCATCCAGTTTCCCCCGGGACCGGGATGATTCTCGAGTGCTCTGCAGGGCCAGCTTCCCTGAGCGGTGTGCTCTCGGAAATCCATCAGGTCAATCTCCACTTCGCCAGCTCTTCGGAACCACACTTGCAAGTTCTGCGGCACCCCTCTGGGGATGCAGTTCTGGTATAATGATTGATCTAGCCCCCTTCAGATGTAGGAGACTAACATGCGTTCTGGCCAGTCAGGAAGATATACTCTGCCACTGGCCACTTCCTCTGTTTAAGGGTCTGAATGTGGGATTCAGTGTGCTAGGCTGCTGTGGAATCCTCAAATCGCCCTCGCAGGATCTGCATGAATGCATCCACAACACCCGGACTTCTGGTTGTGCTCCTGTCAGGTCAGAGCAAAATCCACGATCGTACGTGGTTTCCCTCTCCACTCACTCGTTGGAGGGTCCTGATTGGGACCAGAACCACCCTGGAGGGGTGGTGAAAAAGGGGACCACCTGGAGGGTTGAGGGGAGCCACATCTCCCCTTCCTGACAAGGCAAATCCCCTCTGAAGACGAGTTGCAGGGCCACCATGAAGATGGGAGGCAGTCCAGGAAACTAAGACTGTGCTGGAGCAGTGAAGTTGTGAGAGGTGTGTGAACCAAGTGAAATACATGGACATTAAAAGTAGCTCGGAATTAAGAAACAAAGAATTTTTATGAAAGATAGTGGAAGTGTCGAACAAAGAGAGAGAGAGAGAAGAAAATTGGAAACTTGTGAAATTGGATTTGGATTTTGAAAAGAATTAATTTGGAGGTGGAAAACTCAGAGGAAAACATTTGATTATAAAAGACTGGATAATTGTCTGGATTTTGGCACTAAATAGGCATAATTAAATGCTAGAATTGAATGTGTTAAAAAGAAATAATAGTTAATAATTGGAATTAGTGAAATTAATAAAAGCTTTAGAAAAGGAAAAAGTGAAAAGAAAGGGTAGAATGTGGAAACAGAACTGAGAGCACCACCTAATGATAAAGGAAAAAATTTCAGTGACTCTTTGAAAAGTGCTTGGTCTTTTTAAAATTGGAATTTGAAATGAAATAATTCCATTATAATAAAATAAAAACCCTGAAAAGTGAAATACTAGAACACTACAAAGAAAAAACAGATACGTGAAAAAATTGCCCTGGGATTGTTTGGCGACTTTGGGAAAAAATTGGAAAAGGAATTAATAGAAGGAACCTGGAAACAAAGATTTATGGACACTGACTGTTAAATATAAAAGACGCTGGTTGAAATAAACTACTGGATAATTGGCTTCAATATAAATATTAAAGAAAGGAAAAAAAGAAGTGTACAAAATGGGAGAATTATGTGTGGAAATAAAATTGGAGCTACAAAACATGAAGGAAATGATGAAAGGAAGCTTGGAAATATACAGTATTATACTACAAAAATTAGAAATGGCAATGCAGACTAAAGAAGAACAAAGAGAACCAGAAGGGGAGGAGTTAAACAAAGAAGAAACCAGCTTTAAAGAACAAATGGAACAACAAACATTAATACAGGGAGAAAAAGAATTAAAACTAAAATTTAAGGTTTGATGTGATAATTAAAGGGGGAATTGTTTGGAAAGTTAAACAAAGGAAAAGGAAACAGCAGAAGAGAGAATTACAGAGGAAAGATCAAGAGAGGGAGGGAGACAAACAAAAAGAATGCATCCAGGACATCCAACTCTCGTGGCCCAGCATCGTGCATGGACACTTAGCCCTCTGGCCTCCAGGTTGGATGCCACTGCATGAACCCGGAATCATCATCTGGGTACATTCCTTTATAGTGTTCCATGTAGTGCCAGGTCTGGGCTAAGAAGTGAGCCAGTTTGCCTGAGTCCCCATTCAATTGAACAGTGGGGGTGGTGGTCGCTCATCTCTCACCATGATGTACCCAAATGGTAGGAACATCGCTGCTGCCATGAGGGGAGGTGGAGGGGCCTCGACCCCTGCTTCAGCCACCGGGGCCACTCACTGCGACACAGGGGAAGGATGGTGAAATCCGCTGATCCTTCCAAGGGATATCCAATCGTTCTGGCAGGTACTGATACTGCCGGCTGCAGGAGGGGAGGGGACGGGGTAGTTAGAATCTTCACTGCCCTTGGCCACAGCTGCCTTGGCTCTGGGTGACACCACTCACTTGACCTCCAGGCCTCCAAACCTCTCTCCCAGATGTTCCATTGATGCGCTGTGGGCGACAGCAGGGAGCTTCCACTCGATTGACTCAGCAGACTCAGCTGGCTGCCTCACCTTCCATTAGCTCCCTTGGGTCACGTTAACTCCTGAAGGGATTAGAGGGTCTTGGCTTCTGCTGCCTTCCCCATGTTCGCTGCCCAGCCAGTCTCGGTTTTGGTACAGGGCACCCCACAGACATTCTCTGAAGTTCACCAAGTGCACCTCTGGCTTTTCAGCCCTGAGTTTGGGACATGCGCCCGCTGGCTGCACCCCTACCACAGTTTGCAGTGCCACCATGGCTTCTTGAGCCAGGGCTTTTTTCGGCTTCTTCCTCTCCTCCGATTCCTTGCCTGTTGCCGATATCTCAACTCTTTGGCCTGCTGGTGGGATCCAGGTAGGCACTACTGTGAAAACTGACTCCCATTTGTCACATTCAAAAAAAAAGAAATTCCCAGCTCTTTAGATTAGCCAAGAGTGTAGCTCTATTGAAAAATCCATCTAGGCATGGCAGAAGCAAAGTCAGTTCTGGGGGTTTTCCCACAAAAAGCCACATAAGTAACTCCCTTTTTCCCCTCTGGGCCACCCACAATTCAGGGTTCCCCAATTGAATTCAGTTCTTTTGCTTTGAGAAAAGCTGTCTGCTTCAGTCAAAACATTCTTCATCACTTGGCCTTGTCTCCCTGGCACCAGATGGTTCACTTGAATTCCACAGTCTCCCTTCATCCTTAGGAATTCACTGCCCCTTCCCAACACTCTTTGGCAAAACTGTGAAAGAAAGCAGGCACAGACAACTATGGAGTCGAGTAAGGTTTGATAGCAGTCCCCTGATTTTTAGCTCAGTACCTTAACTAGTACAGCAACCTAACTTTCTCTTTAAACAAGGGGAAAATACTGTTTTGAGCTGGTTGTTGTTACAAAAAAATAATTTAATTAGTTGTTAGTATTGTATAAAATTATTGATTTATATTTATTTGCTCCTCTAGATTATAGACAAGAGTAAGAGAGACCCTACAGAGGAAATAGAAATACTGCTACGATATGGACAGCACCCAAATATTATTACTCTGAAAGATGTAAGTTTATAATATAAGCATCTTCATTGTAATTAAGTCATTCATATCAATCTGTTATTTGCTTTCTATTAGCTTGTTGAAAGAAATATCCTTCTGGGTTCAGTTCCAAGTGGGGAAAAAGACCTGGATTCATGGAAGTTGCTTGGAAAGAAGGTTTAATGATGAACAAGGCCACATGGCTTGGGAATCCTGGGTGAAAAGGGTGATCACATGCTTCAAGATGTTGGGTGAAGAAAGAAAAGGGCTGAGATGCTGAGAGTGCCTGAATTTTATACCCTCTGTTGGGCCCCGCCTTAGTGTTTCCTGTTCCTGTGTGAGAAATGTATCCCATGGGCTGTCAGACTCCCAGGGGGCGGGGCTCTTAGCTCACTTTGTAGGCTTCGTCTGTGTCCCAGGCTTGTTTGAGTGCTGGTTGATGTAATCTTCCCAGGTGCCATGTGGTGAGATGGGCAGAGGGCTAATCCTATCTTTGTTATGTAGAATAGCCTGGCTCAGGCCTTAATGGCTCATTGACAAAGGGGGGGCTGAATTTCTGCCTTTCTAAGTTTCTACTTATCTTTTAGGAGAAATATTCTGCCTTTTTAGTATATCCTAAAATATTTCATTTTTTAGGAGAGGGGTGGGTTATAACTTCAACAAGCTATTAGGTTAGAAAATGTATTTAATTTTGTCCAGCATTCATAATGCATATATCCTAGGTTTTCTCTGGAGCTGTGAACTGTAAATCCTTTTTAATCCCAAACATTTGGCAGGCTGTTTATTTGGGTTGAAAGAGGTGGACTTCTTCCTTGGTTGACAGAAGCACAGATCAGAGAAATGATAGACCTTAATAAATATGCTCACAGTCTTTGGTGTAGAAATATGATCTTAGAATATTGATAGATTTATAATAAAATCATTGAGGAGGATGGCTTTCTAAGGACCTGAGGTCGTGAGTAGTGGCATTAATAGACCCACAGGTTTGCCAAGCATATTCTTGCTTCTTACACAAGTGCTGCCATCCAAAGTTCCCCAGGAATAGGATGTATAATCTTGCACAAAGGATAAACAAAAGTTTATGGAGCTGCATCAACAACAAAAGAAAAATACCCCTAAAAATATTACAGGTAAATACTCTCAGTGACCTGTTTTTTAATATTTCAACCAATTTTTCAATACTTGCGGCCATATGCTGTAGAAACTAAATGTTTGTATTTACCTTGCTGCATTATATACAAAGAGGCAGTACATTTTAAAACATGGATGTAAAAAACCTTTCTTGGCAGAAATGATACTAAAGGTACTGAATTTTAATTCCTGAGAAATTAAACAATACATGATTTTAAAATGAATGAATGTATGAATAAACATGCATTACAGTCATAAATGTGAATGTCAAAACTCTTTTATTTTTCATTAAGATAGTGGGAGATTCTCTTTCCACTCAGCTATAATTTTGGAAGACATCATTTAAAATAACTTTTCACATTGCCAGTTGAACCATTAAACTCTGTAATTTATTTTTCTCTTCCTTTCTGTGATTGTCATGCAATTTTAGGTATTTTTTATCTTATTTAAGTTGCACTGATTTTTTAACAGAGCTATCCTTTTATCTTGTGATATTTTCTGGATTCTTTAGATATCACGCACTATTTCAAGAGGTGATAACCAGTATTTTGAGGTTGATCCAGCAGATCCATTTCTTTTGTGAATCATTTTGTATGTCACTTTCAGGTGCATGGTATGATTGGATATTTAATGTTATTTTCAGGTATATGATGATGGAAAATATGTATATCTGGTAACAGAACTCATGAAAGGTGGAGAACTGCTGGACAAAATCCTTAGGCAAAAATTTTTTTCTGAAAGAGAAGCTAGTGCTGTATTATTGACAATTACAAAAACTGTTGAATACCTTCATGCACAAGGGGTAAGTCTGTTTTTGTCAGCTATCTATTTTTAAAATCATTATCAGCTTTTCTGAGAAGAAATGTCACACAGTCTTTTTAACAAGTTTTATTGAGAAGAAAGAGATGGGTTTACAAGAAATCCTGCAACTGAACTGTTTCCCATCTTAAACCAATGAGTACCAAGGAACAACAGAGATGCCTTTATCTTTCTGGATACTTTTCTGCAAAGCTGCAGAAAAACTGGCAGGTCTTTTCAGTCATGAAGGAACTTGCAGGTGATTTTGCATAATTTTTTTTCTTTGTTTTTCTTAAGGTTGTACATCGAGATTTGAAGCCTAGTAATATCTTATATGTTGATGAATCAGGCAATCCAGAATCTATTCGAATTTGTGATTTTGGCTTTGCAAAGCAGCTGAGAGCAGAAAATGGCCTATTAATGACACCCTGTTACACAGCAAATTTTGTTGCTCCGGAGGTAAGCTAACTATTTGTTATTTGTCTGCATTTCCTGTGTAGGAAAAAACATGTAATCTGAAATTTCCTTTTTTCTTTAAGTAAATGCATTAATTTACAGTTAAATATAAATTTAAATATAGGCATTTTTTTTAAATCCTTACACTTAAAAAAGATAGAAATCAGAAAAGAAAAGAGAAGCAGGAAAGCCAAACTAAAAACATCAATGTTTCAAATGTGACTATTTATAATGTAATTGCATGGAGGGGATAAAAGAATCATACTGTGGATTTGAAAAAAAAAATCTAGACATTAAGGAATGGTTTTTGGATGACTTCTGGTTTGGTGTCATGGCGATACAGTCAAGGGAAAGCTGGGTTCGGCTTTCCGCGATTGATTTCATCCTGCCAGAGGCCCCCAAGGGAGTGAAAGTTACCCCATAGAGGCGATGATAGAGGTGGGAATCCTGTAGAACATGAGCAGACAACGGTTTGCTCGTTCAATCCAGGGAAGTTGTCAAACTATCAGGAGAAAGGGCTAGGTCAGGGGTGGGCAAACTTTTTGACTCGAGGGCCACAATGGGTTCTTAAACTGGACCGGAGGGCTGGAACAAAAGCATGGATGGAGTGTTTGTGTGAACTAATATAAATTCAAAGTTAGATTACTTCACTTAGCCTTCTGGGAGAGCAAGAGAACCCTCTGCTCTTTCAGCTCCAGGCCAGATAGAACAGCCGAACAGGCCGGATCCGGCCCCTGGGCCGTAGTTTGCCCACGGCTGGGCTAGGTGCACTCGTGCAGCTTGCTTGAAGCCATTGACAACCAGAGACAGGAAAGCTCTGAAATATTACCAAAACCATGCTCTGAAGCTGGGTAAGACTACTTTTTCTCTATCCCTTTGAAGAATGCTTCCTGGAAAGGATAAATCCCAAAAGAAAGAAAAGCCCCCCCCCATGTGACTGGAGGAAGGGGGAAATGTACCCCCTTCACCAGAGGAGAAGAAGCGGCAGTCAAACAAATGAGGGGCCTGAAAGGGAAATTAAAATAGAAAACCAGAATGAACTTATAATTAAAAAAAACTCTATATAGTAACATTGAGAACTTTTAAAGTTTACTAAAGTTTTGTTAAAGCTTTGGAGAGCAAAGACAACGTGAAATAATTAATCAAATAACACTAAACTTTATTTGTGTTATGGATTCCTTAAGAATTAATTGAGGGAGAGTGACACCTTGTGGCAAGGAGGAGAAAATTGTTGAAATGTCTTATATGTAAACAGAAGATGTGGCTCTAATGCCCAGACATAAATAAGTGCCAGTGACCTAGAAGCGGAAAGTTTATTAGCTGAATTAAACACAGCTGGCAAATAAAGAGGACAAGGCATTTCATTGTTTATTATTTGGTGGGATTTATTGTTTGGGCTGAAAACCAACAGGCTATTGTGGATTACAAACATTGATTGACTTGGATTTATTGATTGGACAAGATGAGCTGGTTACACAGATCTCGTAGTTTGGATTACAAACATCCATTGAACTGCAACTTTGATCGAGAGAGCTGAATTAAAAACCTTACTTTGCTTTGATGGACTCAAATATTTGATTATTGGAAACTGTTAGATTATAAAGCCTATAGATAAAGGAAAGAGTATAAACTGTATAGTTAAAAGTTGTAAGATTTAAGATGTAATTTAAATTGCTTTTTGATAAGTTGAATAATTTTGGCTATATTAGATAATGTTAACATGTTACTAGTTATTAGCTGAAGAACTGAACATTTGCTGGGGGTAATAAAAATGTGAGTGCCTCAAATCTCACTAAAATTGATTAAAAGACCTCCTCTTCAGCACCTTCCTCTGGGGCTCCTAATCCTGTATACCAAAGATTGATAGATTTAATGCGCCAGCAAGAAAAAATTAATAACTTTCAAAAAGAAATTCAGACAACATTACAGATATTCAGGAAGCAATTGCCTCACAAAAGAAGATATAAGAAAGAACCACAATGAGATTAAAAAGTGGGATAAAAAGTAATCAACACAAGATGGAAGAAAAAATAGACAAGATAAGCAAACAGGTCCTTAATATAAGTTCCCAGCTAGAAAATTTTCAACAAAGGGTTATAAAGAATGAACAAAAAATTCAAAAAATGGAAGATAAAACAGAAGAAATGGAAAAAAGATGGAAGAAATAAAAGAAAACCAGTGATCGGCACAGGCAAACAAAAAATGTAGTAGCAACATTTGAAATGGAGAAAGCTTCATACATATTAAGATTTCAGAATATACCTGAAGATAAGGAGGAAGATTTAATGGAATTTATTATGAACCTGCTGGCAGATGCTTTGCAAATTGAGAAAGTTGTACTAGTAGAGGAGATGGACCAAATGTACAGACTAAACTCAAGCTACACAAGAAGACACAAACTGCCCAGAAAGGTCCATGTTAGATTTGTCAGAAGAAGAATAAGGGATGAAATATTGAAGAAATGAGGGAAGAACACTACAATACAGAAAAAAGGAAATCATGGTGTTAAAACAGATTCCCTGGAAGATAAGAGATCTAAGAAGACAATATCAATTTTTGACAACAAAGCTGAATGAAAAAGGAATAAATTTTAGATGGCTGGTTCCAGAGGGGATCCCAATTAACTGGAACTCTAGAAGATATGGACACTACCTTTAAGGCAGTAGATTTCTATGAGAGACATGCAAGCATTTTTGAAGGGAAACCACAAAGTGCACAAAAAGATAAGGAAAACGAGGAGAAAAAACAACAGAAAATACAGTGATACAAAATGAAGAAGACAAAGAGAAAGAAAACACTGACCAAGAAGAAAGGGGACTAATAAGAGAACAAAGACAGAAGAATCACTAGGAAACCAAACTCCAAATATAATTAAGTAAGATGGAGAAAAAAAATGGGATCCTTTCAATGAATAGGATAGAATTTCTTTATTGGCCAAATGTGATTGGACACACAAGGAATTTGTCATGGTGCAAATGCTCTCAGTGTACATAAAACAAAAGATACATTCGTCAAGAGTCAAGAATACAGCACTTGATAATAGTCATAGGGTACAATAAGCAATCAAATTATACTAAGAAACAGTCAATATAAATCATAAGGATACAAGCAACAAAGTTACAGTCATACAATCACAAGCGGGAGGGGATGGGTGATAAGGAATGATAAAAAGATTAATAGTAATAATAATGTAGACTTTGTAAATAGTTGGACAGTGTTGAGGGAATTATTTGTTTAGCAGAGTGATGGCGTTCAGGGAAAAAACTGTCCTCGTGTCTAGTTGTTCTGGTGTCCAGTGCTCTATAGTGTCATTTTGATGGAAGGAGTTGAAACAGTTTATGTCCGGGATGAGGGGTCTGTAAATATTTTCACAGCCCTTTTTTTGACTCATGCAGTATATGGGTCCTCAATTGAAAGCAGGTTGGTAGTAATTGTTGGGTTGCAGAACCAAACCAGACGGTTATAGAGGTGCAGATGACAGACTCAGTAATTCCTTTGTAGAACTGTATCAGCAGCTCCTTGGGCAGTTTGAGCTTTCTGAGTTGGCACAGAAAAAAATTCTTTGTTGTGCTTTTTTGATGACGTTTTAATGTTAGGTGTCCATTTTAGGTCTTGTGATATGATAGAACCTAGGAATTTGAAGGTCTCTATTGTTGATACTGTGTTGTCTAGTATTGTAAGAGGTGGTAGTATGGGAGGGTTTCTTCTAAAATCTACCACCATTTCTACGGTTTTGAGTTTGTTCAGTTCCAGATTGTTCCGGTTACACCACGAGGCAAGTTAAATATAAATGGATTAAATTTCCCCTTCTAACCAAAGAAAACTTTTTACACAATTGCGAAAATTGGACACAGAAATAATCTGTCCGCAAGAAACACACATAAAGAAACAACACTATAAACTTTTAGAATGCCCCAAAATTGGAAAACTATATTTTATATCAGCACAACAAAAAAGAGTAGCTTTATATGTATAAAAGAATCATTGGATTCTAAACAGATATACTCAGATGAAGAAGGAAGAATTTTGATGGTGGAAATAATAACTAATCAAAATGTATCAAACAATAAGCAAGAAAATTTTTACCAAGCATTACATAAGAAAATATTGGAAATGGAATATAAAAACATTTGTCTTCTAGGATATTTTAATGTAATTGTGGATGAAACACTAGACTACAAAAGCGCCAAAATTGGGTAGTGGGGAGAGAAGAAAGAGACTACCTAAGATGTTTTTTAAAAGGATAGAAGAAATTTGTATACAAGATGTTTGGAGAGAAATAAATTTGAAAAAGACCCAATACACATTTTATTCAAATAGACACAAATCATGGTCTAGAATTGATATGATATGGATTTTCCTGGAATTAAGAACTGATATACTTAAGGTGGAAATAGAACCTAGTGTTTGGGCGGACCACAATCCAGTAAAATTAACTTGGAGAGGAGTAAAGAAGAATCTTAAGTGGATGCTGAACCATGTTAAGAGAAAAGAATTCACAGAACCTGCAGCAAAGGAAATGGATTTTTTTCTTTAAAGAATATAAAAGAGAAGATACAGTACCTCACTCCAGAACGTATGGGACATAGCCAAAGCATATGTTAGCTATAACCTACATAGCTAAAGGAGAAAAAAAGGGAATGGCTTTTGGAAATAGATAACTTAGCAAAGGCTTTTTCTGGGTCTAAAGCTACTAGTAGATTCCATCCTGACTATACCCAGTATATCAACTAATAAACATATTGTCTGATGATTGATGATCTTTTGTGAACTCTTGATGGGGTACTAAATTATATGCGGTAAAAGATTTTGCAGCTATGTAATATGTAACCAGCATAATAAATACCTTAGTGTAATCATTAGTATAAAACAATGCTGGCAGTTTAACATCCTGAAAAAGATTCATTACTTACATCAGGGTTGGCAACCTGCAGCTCTGGAGCCACATGTGGCTCTTTCAGCCCTCTGCTGCAGCTCCCTGTCAGCTGATCCCACCACTGGCTGGTCCCGCCCCTTCCCTCCCAGTCACTCCTCGTCTGGCCTGAGAAGGTAAGGGCGACAGCAGGGGATGGAGACTTGCTCCATATTCCAGAGCAGAAGCAAAGCAACCCTGTACTTGCACAGCAACAATATTTGCCTTCATCATGATACATTTGCACTCAAGGCAGCCCTTGCCTTCTGCCACTTTGGGCTTGGAGCTGTAAGCCACTTTGAGCTTGGAATTGTTGCCGCCTCCATGGCCTGCCTGCTACTCTCACAGAGCCTTGTGCAGCACAGTGAAATTTAGTGCGCTTCACAATGGGGAGGTGGTCCCCCCCAGAACCCATTACGATCTGGAGCCACAATGCGACCCTGCCCCACTCCCCCCTGGCAACAGCGGCATGAGAGAGAGAGAGAGTTGAACAACACACCTGAGGCTGGGTGTGGCAAGAGGTAGCTGGGAGGGAAGGGGTGAGGCAGGCCGGCTGGGGCAAATAATTCTGCCCTAATGACCAGCTGGGTAGGCATGACTGGAGGGGGGGTCATGTGTCTGGGTGGGTGTGAGTGATATAGAGTTGGTCACGCCCTCCCAGTCACCATTTCTTAAATTATTGGCTCCTGGTGTTTCCTGTGGAAACAGGTCCAAATGGCTCTTTGAGTGTTTAAGGTTGCAGACACCTGACTTGCATCCAAAAGATTTAGAATGACTCAGCAAAAACCTTGAAAAGCCATCCAGGCCAGGAGTATTACATTTTGTAACAGCTGTTTAGAATTCATTAGTTCCTGAAGCAACAGGAGAGCTTTCCACAAATCTGATTATTAAAAATTGAATATCCACCAGACTCAAATTGATTGCTTCATATTGGTCCCCCTTATTATCCAAAGAATATATTGGCTTACAGAAAAAGGAAAAAAAATTATTATTAATAGCTTCAGAAGCAAAAGACAATCTGGCCATTCTTAGTGACAATTTCAGAATCTTACAGTCTATTTAACCAAAATTTCTAGCTGTTTGTGCAGAACATTTTTTCTCACTTCCTTATAAAAACATAAGTTATATACTGTAGGTAGTCCTCACTTAGTGATTATTTAATCAGTGACTGTTTAAAGTTGGGCGGTGCTGAACAATTGATGCTTATGGCCAATCCTCAAAGTTCCAGCCATCGCACCACCCCTGCAGTAACATGATGTCGATCTGATAACTTGGCAAATGGCTCATACTTATTTATTTTTATTTTTTATTTTTAATTACATTTATATGCCCTTCTCCGAAGACTCAGGCTTACAATTTTGGGATACAACCCAGTGTGCTCAGCAATAGCCTTCATTCCATTGTATATGCCTGCTTATTACTAAGCGGCATTTTTACAAAGTCAGCTAATTGCCCCCAACAATCTTGGGTCCTCAATTTACCTACCCCGAGAGGATGGAAGGCTGAGTCAACCTTGAGCCTGGTGGGATTCGAGCCTACAGCAGTTGGAGGCAGCTGGAACTTAAGTGCAGGCAATTAACAGCCTGAGTCACCAAGGCCCATACTTATGATGGTTGTAGTGGTCCACAATCACATGATTACCATTTGCAGCCTTCACTGACAGCTTCCTATAAACAAAGTCAATGGAGAAGCGAGCCGGAAAGTTGCAAGTTGCTCTGGCAAATCTCCCTTTCCCAGGAGCAGCCACCTCTGAGCCTGGAATCGTTCATATATACCACTGTAGCCACCTGCTACCCCCGATAGCAGCCACCCCTGTGGCTTGTGGATTCTGTTGCAGCCATCTATGCCCCACCTGCCATCGGCCACCTCTGCTCCTCAGGCATGAAATAACTTATGCACCGCTGCAGCTACCTGCATATCCCCCACCTACCCAGCCACCTCTGAGCCTGAAATCGTTTACATATGCCACAGCAGCCACCTTCATAACCTCCCTCATCTGACAGCCACTTAACTTCCTGTTGACCTGCAAGCCACTTGGTATCTCAACTTTCCTCACTGACTTTGATTGTTCTTAATCCTGCATATGGGACTATGTATGCATTGGCCAAGTCTCAAGGTTTATGGAACATTCCTATCTTTTCCATATTTTTTAAAGAATTTGAGGCTGATGATCATATACAAAGGAAACCAAGAAATTGGATATGTGGCTTTCTACTTCTTTTTGAATTACATGAGATGTAATTATTGAACTAAATGGATTCTATGAGATGGAGAAACAACTCTGAAAATGAATTTATCTAAACTATTTAGTGTTTTATTTTAATAGTGCTATATTGATTACCCATAATTTATGTAAATAATTTATTTCAGTTTTGGTTTTCTTTCTTTTATAGTACAGTGATTTTTAAACTGTCATCTTTTACTGCAATGGCAAAGTTTAAATTGATTTAATAATTCAAATATTGTTTATTAAAATATTCAATTATTAAATTAAATTATCCAATTTGTATTGTACAATTTATAATGGATACAGCAACTTCAGTTTCTCAGTGATTCAGTAGGAAAAGTAACATTACAAAAGTAATATTTACAATTAAGATAATTGATTTTTCTATATGATTTAATTAATAACATGATTTCCATAGGTATTAAAAAGGCAAGGGTATGATGTAGCATGCGACATATGGAGCCTTGGTGTCCTTCTATATACAATGTTGACTGGGTACGTTTGTATCAATTTACTTTGTCCTGTATCTATGTATTGTTAAAATCTTCATGCCTGCAACCATTAACTGGGCTAAACTGTTTATTTTAGTAGAATTTTAGTACTGCTAAATATAATACATTACTTTTGTTTCCTAATTCTTTTTGGAAAGCTTTTTATTCACATTAGTAATGGGTAAGCAGTTACATCAGAGGTAACTCAAGGCCTGGGAACCAGATCAGGCCTGTGGGGTGCTTAGATCTGGCCCATGGAGCCACCCTGGAAACAGCAAAGGACTGACCCACAGTGCCTCTGCCAGTGAAATGGAGCTCGGGAGGGCCACACATGGCCCTCCCAGCCTCTGTTTTTGGCTGCTACTGCCAGCGAAAATGGAGCTCCATTTTCGCTGGCAGAGGGCTACATTTTTATTTTTATTTTTATTTTTTTGTTTGGACTTGTATGCCGCCCTATCTCCTGAAGGACTCAGGACGGCTCACATCATAAAAAACACACAATACAAAAGATTAAAATTATTTAAAAAATTATTAAGCCCAATTCAAGCCAAACAAATTATCTAAAACCCACAAGACACTAACATTTTAAAAAGCTAAAAAAAAAACCTCAATCCAGGCCGGCTTGTTTGGATAACCATGTCTTTAGGCTGCAGTGGAAGGAGCGGAGGTCGGGGGCCAACATGAGGCTGTTGCAGCCAAAACGGGGCCTGGGGGTCACGTGGGGCCCACCCAAGCTCTGTTTTTGCTGGCAGAAGGCTGCAGGAAGGCATCATGGCCAAAAACGGAGTTCAGCAGCCCATTTTCTCTGGCAGAGCACTTGAGCCACCACAGGTGCCACCAACATGAGTGACATCAAGCTGGCCATGCCCACCCTGCCCCTGAGGTCAAACACATCCCTGATGCAGCCCTCATTAAAATCGAGTTTGACAGCCCTGAGTTACATAGCCTCATGAATAATTATTTTTACAATTTATATTAAATACAGGTAGTCCTTGACTTACAACAATTCATTTAGTAACTGTTCAAAGTTACAACAGCATTGAAAAAGTGACTTATGACTGTTTTTCCTACTTACAACCATTGCAGCATAGTCACATGATCAAAATTCAGCCATTTGGCAACTGACTCACATTTATGACAGTTGCAATGTCCCAGGGCCATGTGATCACCTTCTGAGACTTTCTGACAAAGTCAGTGGGGAAACCAGATTCACTTAATAACCGTGCTATTAACCTAACAATGCCAGTCATTCACTTAAAAACTGTGGCAATAAAGATAATAAAATGGGGCAAAACTCAATTAACAAATGTCTCAGCAACAGAATTTTTGGGCTCAATTATGGCCGTAAGTCAAGGCTACCTATAATAATTTAGTACGTCAATTCTGATAATAATGGAATTGAGCAGAGCTTTTTTTAAAATATATATGTTAAAACTATTGTCTTTGTTTAGTTATACTCCCTTTGCAAATGGTCCTGATGATACTCCAGAAGACATTTTGGCACGAATAGGTAGTGGGAATTTTTCTCTCAGTGGCGGATACTGGAATTCTGTCTCAGAAACAGCAAAGGTATGTAAATTATTGTTCTTGAGAGCTCATTAGGTAAGGCAGGATATAAATCAATGTATTAATAATAGCAAGTTGCATAATGTTTTATGAGTGTATTTTGGGGGGGAGGGTTGTTTTGCTTTTTGTACCTTCAAGTCATGTGCCTTCAAGGCTAGCCTGGCAACTAGTCCATGGCAGAATCCAGCTGCCTGCAATTAGTGCAGGCTCGAATCCCACCAGGCTCCAGGTTGACTCAGCCTTCCATCCTCTCGGGGTAGGTAAACTGAGGACCCAAGATTGTTGGGGGCAATAAGCTGACTTTGTAAAAAAATGCCGCTTAGTAATAAGCAGGCATATACAATGGAATGAAGGCTATTGCTGACCGCATTGGGTTGTATCCCCAAAATTGTAAGCCGCCCTGAGTCTCCGGAGAAGGGCGGGATATAAATGTAATTTTAAAAAAAATTGGGAAGTGGTTTGCCTTCCTAGAGCTGAGAGTGAATAACTGCCCTACGGTCAGCTGCTGGTTTTTTGTGCAAGGCAGGACTAGAACTCAATAGTCTCCCAATTTCTATTTAGAATTTTTTTATTGACCAAGTGTGATTGGACACACAAGGAATTTGTCTCCAGTGTCTAAGTTCTCAGTGTGCATATAGACAACAAAGTGATAGGTCATAGATCAAAAATCATACTCACAATCAAGTAATCCTAAGATAGAAACAACAAGTGATAAATTGTAAGATACCAATAGGAGAAGGTAGTAGGAAAGATGAGAAAGAAGATGAGAAGGATAACAGCAATTACAGCCATTTACATGGATAAATATTGTTAGGCCTAAGACAGTACTGTGAGAATTAGGTGTTCAGCAGAGTGATGGCATGGGGTTAAAAACTATATTTAGTCTAGTTGTTTTTGCTTGCAATGGCCTATACAGGAGTCCTGAGGGGAGAAGCTGAAACAGTTTATGTCCAGGATGTGAGAGATCGGTAGATATTTTAAGATATATACATTTTTGTAGCTATGTGAGGCGTCTGTAGATAGATATACCAGTGCTTTAGTCACTACACCAAACTGGCTGTACAGTGTCATTACATATAATGGAATAATTAGGCTATTACTAGGAGTACAGCTCGACAGTTTATAAAGCCTTCCCCTGATATTAATGATTGACGTAATTTGCTTTTAGTTTTTTGTATACGTGTAGGGGAAGGGATGTCCCAAAAATGGCCATTTTTAATTCCCATGCTCAGTATTTGGTTCTTTTATTTCCTGTTTCCTTTTTTACATCCATTTGTGCAATTAAGTATTAATACCTTACCAGGGCATTTTTTTTAAAAAAATATTTTTTATTAAAGCTTTACAAGCACATAAAAACACAAGCTAATGAAGCATAAGCTATAAATAAATAAACAAAAGCACAGAAAGAAATAATTGGAAAGGAAAAAATAGAAGTTTCTGGTTTCTTTTTTTTTTTAGCAAATATAAGTACATTATAAAATTTTATCTTACTCTGACTACAAAATGTCCACCTAAGGACTGGGGAATCCTTTCTAATCTGAAATGTTGTTTAATATATCTGAATCAAAACCATCATTTTATTATTTTATAAAACTTGTGCAATTTAACTAATCATTTACAGGACTTAGTTTCACAAATGCTTCATGTTGACCCTCATCAGAGACTGACTGCTGCTCAAGTTCTAAGTCACCCTTGGATAGTTCACTGTGATCAGTTGCCTCAGTACCAACTCAACAGGCAAGATGCTCCACATCTTGTGAAGGTAAAAAAAAACTACCCTATGCATACTATTCCTTAGAGTAGGCCTTTATGGCACACGAATGGCATATATTGGACAACATTTTCTCAGAATGGATATGCTCTTCTGGTCATCTAGAGAAAGCCTGCTAAGAATGTACATGGAAGTGGATAAGATGGCAGGCTTCTCTGCAGTAACTCCCATTTTGTGGAACTTTTCTGTAGAGGAAGACAGACCCTGTTGTGTTTTTCTGGAAACAAAACTGCTTTATTTCAGTATGTTTTTGGTCTCGGTGAATGACTGCATGGGAGCATCAATTAGGGAATTCATTTGCAATATGCAAACATTTCTTTTGTATAATCCTTTGTGATTGGAGTGAGCTATAAAAATAGTTAAAATGAATAAACATTCTGTTTACTATATTTTAATCTGCAGTTTGCCCCCTTATTTCTTCCATTACAGGAGGTCCTAATTTAACAAAAATGTTTTCAGTGACTATTTGAACTAGCAACAGTGTTGCATGAGTTAGTTGCACTTACAATTGGTCCTTGAAATTCTGACCTTTGCAGCACCCCTTGACCATGTGATTGTGATCTGAGCACTCAGCAACCAGCCTGTATCTCTGAACATCATGGTGTCCCATAGTAACTTAATCGCAATTTGTAACCTGCAGTGCTGGTTTCCCACAAGCAAAGTTAATAGGGAAGCAGGAAGTTATGATCACATTAAGTTCTCACTTAAAACCTGCACTGCCCTCACTTAACAGTAAATAGGGATTGCTAGAAATGCCATCAGTAAGCAGCACAATCATGTGACATTGTGCTTTATGATGGCATTGCTTAGACACTGAAATTCCAGTCCCAATTACCATTGTTAAACAAGGACTACCTGTATTTTTACCATTTCCATTTCTAGCAATGCTTTGAAATTTGTACATTTAAGATTTCTTAGTCAATGATCCATTTTTTCCCTATAATAAATCTTTCATCATTAAGGAACAAAATGAGTAATTGTTTACTTCTGTCAAGCAACTCAATCCTACCCTATTGGCTTAAAAGGAAGTCTATTAAAACTTGGCGGCACCAGCAGGCCCTGGAGGTTGGGACATTTTAATATAGTTCATTTTGGCTTTGGAGTATTTGTCTAATATAATGGAAGTTCCCAGTGTTATATATAAAGAGATGTACTTTGATTTGATCTTATGAGTTTTTTTATTTTTAACATTTATGGATGTCACATAGATATGCCATTCAGAGATGTCAACAACAGGAACAGCATATAAATAAGTTCTTTCAGTGTTTTTCAAAAGGCAATTTATTGCTATTACATACAGGTTTAATAAAACTACAAAATTTGTCTAACGTGCTTCATATTTTTCTTTTTTCCAAATCTAATGCGATAGGATAAAAATGTAAAATGCTTATTAGAAATCAGAATACTTCGTAACCAATGATACTAAAGGCACGTGCAGTACCATCTAACCCAGGGGTCGCCAATTTTTTGACCTCAGGGACCACCAAACTCATAATTTTAAAACCCAGGGACCACTAACCGGTTCTGTGGGTGTGGCCTAATTTGTGGGTATGGCGTGGTGGTCATGTGACTGGCTGGGCATGGCTTGTATGTAAATATTATAAATATATAAATATTGAATTTTTTATTAAAAAAGAGCAACTTTTACCCAAAATTAGGCAAAGCAGGCAGGCAGATTGAGTTGCTCACAGAATCACAGATTCATCCAGAGATCTATCTATCTGCCATCGGCTAGCTCAGTCTGTCACATAAACTTTGCTTGCAAGCAAACTCATAAAATTTGCTAGCAAGCAAACTCACAAAATTAACTCACAACACACCATGTATGTAAATATTGATTTTATTTAAAAAGGGCAACTTTTACCCAAATCAGGCAACGCAGGCAGGCAGATTGAGTTGCTCACAGAATCATTCAGTGATCTATCTATCTACCATCAGCTAGTTCAGTCTGTCACATAAAATTTGCTTGCCGTGAGTCTGAATAATAGAACCTTCAGTCCTAAGGGAGGTTCGGCTGTGCTTAAAAGCAGAGCCGAAGATCTAAAGACTAGCTAGAAAACAAGAAATCCAACCATTTCCTGCTTCCTAGCTAATCTAAATCTCCCAGCACAGCACAATAGATAGATGATGGTTGGAAGTTTGCCGGGTAAGGAGTGAGTGGGCGGGGAGGGTTCCCGTGGGCCATGTGGGCTGTGCAGCCTCGTGTTTCTGCGCAGCCTGGATTAATTGATTTGGTGGGGGTGCTCTGGGGTGAGATTTCTCTGCAGCCCACCAAAATTTTCTCACGGCCCATCAGTGGGCCATGGCCCACCGGTTGGCGACTGCTGATCTAACCAATCATTGTAGCTTCTGCAAGATAATGGTTATTTTGTTATTTGCACAATTTCTTCCTATTTGAGAACTGCAGTTAGCATTATTAAGAGCAAATCTAAATCACATTTGAGAAGTATACAGTGCTAGAATGTTGGACATTCCCTGTCAACTAATGTTTTAAATGATTGGGCAATGTTATTAACACACATTTCTGCCTGCATGAATATGAGGCACAAAACATAAAGGCGGAGACATATTACACTGCAGATTAAGACAAATAATGTTTGCGTCTTTTAAATATTAAAATTCTACATTATTAAATTCTACTGTTTGTTTAAACTCTGCAATGTGATCATTTAACCTAGGATTCACAATTTTAAAAATCTTTTTATTCCTAGGGTGCCATGGCAGCTACATATTCAGCATTGAATGCAAAGTGTTGGAGCATTCACCTGTCAAAGAAGAGGAGTAAAAAATTACTCCTGCTGTATGACCTCATAAAAAAATTACACTGAGATAGACAAATTATGGCGTAGCAATATTAAAAAATTCTTCCAGCTGGTACTGTTATGCTGCAATGTGATCATTTAACCTAGGATTCACAATTTTAAAAATCTTTTTATTCCTAGGGTGCCATGGCAGCTACATATTCAGCATTGAATCGCAATCAGTCCCCAGTTTTGGAGCCAGTGGGTCGCTCAACGCTTGCTCAAAGAAGAGGAGTAAGTCTGTGAAATGACATGTGGTACCACAAAGTTTTATGGCAACAGATAGCACATACCCCAATTAACTGAAAGCACACTCTTCCAGCTGGTACTGTTATGCTGCTGCTGCTGCTTTCATCTTTTGAAAACTATTAAAGACAAAACATTTTCCTTCAAGTTGAGAAAAAAGTGGAATCAGTGGAAAAAAACTATTAATGGAAATAATTATGAAGACCTCTTGTTACAATAGATACACTGAAAAAGCACTCTGCACCATATAGCATTATTTTTATAGGGAATGTTTTTTTCCCTTAAAATTATTTGATACATGTAAGGATGGACAGTTTATGTTAAGCACTTACCTTAAAATATGTTTATATTAGCACTATGTAATTTGTGCCATCCAGTGTTTTATATGTTTTGTATATTTTTCCTAACAATACACTTATATACTGTTTCCCCTCTCTTTAGACTAATTGATTTGACAATTAAATCTGATTAAAATATTAATCAGTATGATTGGACATCTCTAAAACAGCTTGACTGTTAAACAGCTATTGAATGTAATTCTGTGAATGTGTATTTCCTTGCTTGGATTTTCCCATGGACACAATTATTAGAAATCTCGGGAATTGTTAAAGCATTTAATGATAAAATGGCATATTTTAATCACATGTGGTTTGCTATGTATGGAAGCAAAAAGGGTCTGCATATTGTCATGATGAGTGTCTTCTTTTTGTGAACCTCAGAAACTATGGCTAAGTAGTTCAACTTTGGTTCAGCTGATGTTACTTGTGGTTTTTCTTTGTTACTTAAGCAGCAATAGTATTTATTGCACAGTGCTGATCAGAAAATGGAGAGGGCAGAAATGTAATGTTTAAGCTGAAGTAGTGCATTCTCCAATAATAATGTTAGATCATTTTTATGGCTAAAAATTAACAGCGGGTCTGTTATACTTGGGCCACTATAGATAAAAGCAGCATTGAGTACAAATTGAATGAAATGTGTCCCAGTGTCTTCAACTGTTTCTAGTGGCTCTGCCTTCCAAGTTTGTCATGTTCGTAGATTACAGTCTTGAAGAATGCTATATAATCAGATGCTAAGATTGCAACCCTAAACACACATAATGGCACTACTTCTGTTGTTTTATTGTTTTCATGGGAACTGGGGAAAATTCACCTCTTCAAATTGTTTTGGGATCAGATATGTGAGATATTGAACTTTTATGTATTGCAAAATATAATATTCTGAAGAAATGAAGAATTTTGGGTGGATCATCAGAATTCTGCCAAAGAAATTACTCTTTATACAGTAGTAATATTTCTTTATTGTCTTGCATTTTGCCAATAAGTTAGTCTCAGATCATTGTGGTAGATAAAAGTAGGAAATGAAATATATCTTTTTTTTATCAAATGTTCGTGATCTCTTTAATCACTGGGTCCTACAGTTTGTTTGTCTTCCTTTTAATTAATATTAATTTTAGTACTTTCCGGAGTTTCATCTCATGTTTCTGCCTTACAGACTCATGCAACTGTTTCAGGTTACCACAATTTTATTTGTACTGTAAGTTAAAATCCTTTTCACACACTAGTTCTTAAATGAGTCTTTGCTTGTATAGATGCTGCTAATTAGCCACCAAGAGGCCTTTATTTCTTACTGTTGGTTAAATATTGATGTGTTTAAAATGCTATTTTCTTCTGTCATGCTTGAAAATATTTTTAAATTTTGCTAAATGCTGCCTCAAGATTTAATTGCAATGACAGATCTTAAATAGGTGATATTTTATAGTTAAATATCAAAGATGCTGAAAGACAGCTTTTCATGACAGGGTCTAGTAACATGGGGATTATTCATAGGATTTGGATTTTCCACACGAAATACATGGGCATGGGCTATTGCCTAGATTTGGGTGGATGGAAATACAGGTAGTCCGACTTATGACCACAGTTGAGCCCAAAATTTCTGTTGTTAAGTGAGACATTTGTTAAGTGAATTTTGCCTCGTTTTACAACCTTTCTTGTCACAGTTGTTAAGTGAATCACTGCAGTTGATAAGTCAGTAACTTGGTTAAGTGAATCTGGCTTCCCCATTGACTTGCTTGTCAAAAGGTTGCAAAAAGTGATTACATGACCTTAAGACACAGCAACGGTCATAAGTATGAGCCCATTGCCAAGCATCTGAATTTTGATCACATGACCATGGGGATGCAACAGTCATAAATGCGAAAATAGTCGTAAGTCAATTTTTTCAGTATTGTTGTAACTTTGAACAATGACTAAATTAACAATTGTAAGTCAAGGACTACCTGTATATGGTTTTATCTGCTGAAATCTTCTGATACGTCTATTTTTAACATCAATAGTTTTCAACCCTAATGTGTTTATTGCATTTACTTTGCCATGATTTCCCTAAAGCATCTATGGTGCAATTCACAACTACATAAACATAAGTTCTGAGGTACTTTTAGAATTGTAAAAAAAAAAATGTTGAGCTTTTTCAAATGGATGCCTTATTTTGATGTGTATAAACATTTGCACTAGTTGTTTTTGGACATGGGTTAAATCTAACAAAGATGCTGAAATGCTCAGTGTTGTTGCTGAAGCTCCAGAAATTTCACAAATTGCTCGTTCCATTTTGGGAGAAGATACAAATCTTACTTCTTTCTTAATAAGAAAAGAGCAGACATAGAAGGCAAGTTTATATCTTAAACCTTAAAGAAAATGAATCCATTCTTTGTATCAGTCTGCTGCTCCACTTATTTTAGTTCACTTTGCTACTATATATATATTTTTTAATTACATTTATATGCCGCCCTTCTCCGAAGACTCAGGGCTTACAATTTTGGAGCACAACCCAATGTGCTCAGCAATAGCCTTCATTCCATTGTATATGCCTGCTTATTACTAAGCGGCATTTTTACAAGGTCAGCTAATTGCCCCCAACAATCTTGGGTCCTCAATTTACCTACCCGGAGAGGATGGAAGGCTGAGTCAACCTTGAGCCTGGTGGGATTCGAGCCTACAATAATTGTAGGCATCTGGATCTTAAGAGCAGGCATTTAGCAGCCTGAGCTACCAAGGCTCTTGGTATTTTATTTTATTGTCTTGCAGGAAAAATATTCTATCTCTGTGTGCATGAACATTTTTAATAACCATCTTCCAAATGGAGGGATTTTATTAGAAGTTTTAAAGATGCTATTCACATTGGACTCATGCAGTTAGATTATATTTAACAATATATGTTTCTTAGAAGATCTTATTTAATATTCTGCAGGAAATTGTGTGTGTGTGTAATACATATACATACACGTCTATATACATATTTATAAATATGTCTTCTCTACAAAACAATTTTAAGCAGTTGGATTCAAGCATATATAGTTATATTCAATATGTAATCCATTTATAGTCCTAGGTTATTTTATGATCTTAAATGTAATAGTTAGAGAATGTGAAGGTGAGCACATTGGAATTTACCTATAAATAAATAAGCAGATTTTTTTTCCAACTGGATTTCACTGGAAATTTTAGATTTCATCTTAACAATAAAATTTCATCTGCCCCTAAAACAATTAAATGATTTACTTTTCCTAGACAGGAAACAAACACTTTTACTTTATAAAGCAATCATTTATGCATATTATATTTAAGAAAAAGAACAGTTCACTTAAACATTGATATATTTACAATAGCTCAGTTGTATTTTACAAGTTACTTAAGAAAAATAGGTAATGTATTTTGTTCCTTTTTAAAGTATTTTAAAACTGATAAATTATTCCATTACTCATTATTCCTCAGAAATAATGTATTTAAGCCTTTCTATAAATTTCAAATCAGTATAACAGATCAGAAATTATATAAATTATAAGTTTGAAGTTAAAAAGGAAACTATTATTTCAAAGTCTTCTGTGACTTTTGTCTTCCTTGGCTGGGAATATTAGTATCAACCAAATTTTATTTATAAATTGGAGGTGATTTCCAACTAGTTAATCCTAAATAATATGTTGAGTGTTTAAGCCTGTCCAGATTCATGTTTTCTAAAATATTACTTAATAATGGAGTAGAAAAATAGTGTTTCTTTTTTTAATTCTTGCCTTTAGATAATCTATACTCCCTGTGTTTTTATAACAAAAAAAGAGGGAAAGATATTATAAACCCCAACATTCATTGATAGCTATTTTTAATTTTTAGATTTTTTTGAGATTTCATATAAAAACATTAAAAATTTCCTCATCACTCACTAAAAATGTGGTTTAGAACTTAAATAGCCATTTTATATATTTGCAGTGAGAATTTCATTAGGAACTTGAATTGCTATACTATCTTAAATTTATTTCAAACCTAAGGACATTTCATAGCTTGACATGAGAGCATTGTCAAAGACCTATCCCTAACTACTGAGACATAAATTGACTTTTTGGCTTTCTCAATTGTTCAATATAAATACAATGTCTTTTGTTCTTGCTCTTTTAAAAATGAGCTTGGACATTTCTATGTAAAAGTCTAATCAATGTATGATTCTAAACCACAGGTGTCAAACCTGTAGTTTCACGTTGCCGTCACATGATGTTTTATGCTGTTTTCCCCCTTCGCGGAGCTGGGGTGGGGCCTGGCCTGCATGTGATGCATCCAGCCCGTGGGCCGCCAGTTTGATACCCGTTCTAAACATTATTTTACCAGTATGTGAAATCAAGGATATTGTGCAATAGTTTGCACATTTTAAATCTCCTTAATATTGGTAAGTATTCTGCAGTTTGTCATATTTCTATAGATACTCCATCAATTCCTGTGACCTTCCAACTTGGTAATGATCTATCTTCTAGAACTGGAAGTTCTTGTAAACAGTATATCTCTTCTAAAATATTTTAGATGTTGATAACCCTTATTTATACACGTTCCACTTTTGTTTGAACTTCATTTAATCAATTACTGTCTGTTGATTGGTATCCTTTAGTATAGGAAATGGATACAATATCCTGACATTGGAGATGGGAGATCTTTTTGGAAAAATGTTCTTCGTTTTCTGTTTTCATCGTGTATGACTTATGACATACTGATCCTCTATTTTAACAGTTCTATGAAATTCTTGTTACGTTCCAGATATTTATCTTTCTTGGCTTTGTTATCTCTTCTTGGGAATACCCACCATCTGCAATGACAACATTCCAATTTGATTTCTTCTGGGCAGGTCTTTGACAGTCCCTTTCCACATTCCTTCAAACATCAGCTTCTTTTACATCATTCCACAGTTGCTCTGGTTTTCTATTAAGGCGCAGGCCTTCAGAGCAATTCCTGATGTTGCCCCTTGAAAACAATGAGTGTATACTCAAAATCATATCAGGGAAACTGGTTAACCTTGTTCTTTCATTTTGGCTTGATTTGAAATTTACATAGTTTGTGATCTGTTCCACAATCAGATCTTGGCCGCATTTTTGCATTCTATAACCAATCTTTTCCACTTCCTCATACCAATAATATACTCAATTTCTTTTCAATGTGCTCATATATATGTATATAGTCCTTATTGTGTTTGTTTGAAGAATGTATCAGCAATGAAGAAATCATTTGCCTGCTTCATTTCTGTTCCCTAGGCCATGTAGTCCAACTACATTTTCTTCCTTGCTGTTTCCACCTTTGGCATTCCAGTCAGCAACCACAAACAACACATTTTGTTTGAACATTATGTCGATTTTCGATTGAACTTGGCTATAGAACGCATCAACTTCCTCTTCTGCATCAATGGAACTTGAATAATCATTATATATTGTCTGCAGAATCTAATTGATATTGAGTCATCAAGTACTGTCTTTGTTACATCTTTCCTGACTGAAAACAAACACTTTCCACTTAGTATTTCATGTCCAGGATAATAAACATTTTCTTACTGAAAGTGCCCAATGTCTAGTCCATTTCAATTTCCTGATGCCCTAGATGTTGATGCATTCTTTGTATCTTTGTGTAACTTTCCCATAATCATGTTTTTAAATTCCATGTTCCCTCCCTAATTTTTTCTTTACAGACTTTGAATTTTTTTCATGCAGGGCAATATCAGCACTAAGTTTTCTGAAAACTTTAATCTAATTGCATCATAAATATCATTGGTACTCCAAAAGCTTTTCTTCAGCTTTTCTTCAGTAGCATGTTGTGTGCCATCCAACTTGATGGGATCATCTGGCATATCAACAATCCCTTTATCCAGGTGGTTTTCTTGGTAAAATATGGTAGTCAACTATTGTCTTCTCCCACACAGTTTGAAACAGTTACTGAAGTAATCATTTCCAGCAGTCAGAAGAAGATAAGAACTTTTAGCCAAACAAGGGCAGAGGCAGGCCATAAAGAGATAAACGCTGATACATTTTATTTAGGTACCTTATATAGATATAGATCAATTAAATCACTGTTTTTATGATAATAAAAGTGTTTCCAAAATAAGATATTGAAGTAAGACCTAGCACTATTTTCTAAACCTGCCCTAATATAAGACCTACCCCAAAAATAAGACCTAGTGTAAATCTCCAGTTCCAGGAAGACTTCAGGGAGCAACCTGCACCAAACACCCTACACACTCACACCCACTATTTGGCACCATAAATATATAAGACCTACCCCGAAAATAAGACCTAGTGTGTTTTTGGGAGCCAAAAAAAATATAAGACAGTGTCTTATTTTCGGGGAAACACGGTAAAAGGTTTTGCAGCATATAAATTATTGATTAGTAATGAGTAGCTTTTAATCTTGATGCTGATGTATAGGTATCTTGATGCTTCTGACCTAAACAAAAAGAAAGTCCATTTATAAAGGGATATAGTTATTTTACCATTTTAATGAGAATGTGGCTGGTAACTGTTTAATATATATATATATATATGTATATGTAGGACTTGGTGTATTCGGGTCTTATCCCGTGTAAGATTGAGATTATCTTGGACGAGAGCCATCTGGTGTCTTCGGCTTTGTGCAGAAAGCCGAAGACACCTGCCTGAAGATGGCGGATGAGATTCTCCAAGATATCTCAATCTTACACGGGACAAGACAATACATCAAGACCTACATACCTTTACTCATGAAAATCTACGAATATATATATATATATATATATATATATATATATATATATATATATATATATATGGTTCTGTACAATAATTCTTTACATTGATTTCATAAGCATAGCATGCAAATATAAGATATAGTAACATATTTAACTGCTATATCTTTCAGACAGAACATTAAAGTTGCATCAGATGCTTTCATTAGCATTGCAACTAATTGGTAACCAGGCAAAAAGTATGGGATACTTTTGATTATTTTATTGAGAGCTCTGTTTTTAGAATATATATGTGTAATCCTATTTCCAAACAATACCACGTATGAGCCTGGAAGGATACTATTGCTTGTATTCTTGTCAAGAAAGGTTTTGTAGTCTTCAAAAGAAAATCAAGTGATAATGCAAATAAATTTTGAAAATAATGCATTTATGAAGCATTTTATTTCTTGTAGGTGTCCCTTGCAAAGCAGTTGTATAGATAGTTATAAGAATTTAATAAACATGTTTGTTACTATAGGGATCTATAAGTTTGAGTTTTATGTAGTTACCAAGCAATATTGAGGGCTTTCTGTGACAAGTCATGAAACATACATAAAAGTTAAGCAGAGGAAGAAAAAAATTGAATGCTTAAGAAGACATGCCTAAAATTGGGCTGGTGTTTCTTTAACATCTGAGGAAGGTAAAAGCAGTGTTGATCTTTGTTACAAGAGAAAGGGTCAAAAGAAGGCCCTTTGCAGAAAGCCAGGGAGAACTGTCTTTAGTGAGCAGAATTAGGGAAAGAAAGTTACATATAGAATACTATTTTCTCAGTTAATGTGTCTCCTCTTACAAAACAAAAAATGTGGCTAAATTTTGGGAACTTAGTTTTTATTCAGACAGACACAGCACTATAGATATATTGCTATGTGCTTCATGGATTCAGCCGTTAGAATTGCTTTGTGTTTACACAACTTATTTTTACTTTAAAAATAATAGTTCTAGAAAGCAAATATGTTGAATTAGAATTAGAATTCTTTTATTGGCCAAGTGTGATTGAACACACAAGGAATTTGTCTTGGTGCAAATGTTCTCTGTATATATAAAAGAAAAGATACATTCATCAAGAGTCAAGAATCATAAGGTACAATGCTTAATAATAGTCATAGGGTACAATAAGCAATGAAATCATATTAGAAAACAGTCAATATAAATCGTAAGGATACAAGCAACAAAAGTTACAGTCATACAGTCACAAGTGGGAGGGGATGGGTGATAAGGAGTGATGAGAAGATTAATAGTGGTAGTAATGAAGATTTAGTAAATAGTTGGACAGTGTTGTGGGAATTATTTGTTTAGCAGAGTGATGGCGTTTGGAAAAAAAAACTGTCCTTGTGTCTAGTTGTTCTGGTGTGCAGTGCTCTATAGTGTCACTTTGAGGGAAGGAGTTGAAACAGTTTATGTCCGGGATGTGAGGGGTCTGTAAATATTTTCACAGCCCTCTTTTTGACTCGTGCAGTATACAGGTCCTCAATTGAAGGCAGGTTGGTAGTAATTTTTTTTTCTGCAGTCCTAATTATCCTCTGAAGTCTGTGTCTGTCCTGTTGGATTGCAGAACCAAACCAGAGAGTTATAAGGTGCAGATGAGAGACTCAATAATTCCTCTGTAGAACTGTAACAGCAGCTCTTTGGGCAGTTTGAGCTTTCTGAGTTGGTGCAGAAAGAACATTCTTCGTTGTGCTTTTTTGATGACGTTTTTGATGTTAGGTGTCCATTTTAGGTCATGTGATATAGTAGAACCTAGAAATTTGAAGGTCTCTACTGTTGATACTATGTTGTCTAGTATTGTAAGAGGTGGTAGTATAGGAGGGTTTCTTCTAAAGTCTACCACCATTTCTAAGGTTTTGAGTGTGTTCAGTTCCAGATTGTTCCATTTACACCACGAGGCAAGTTGTACAACCTCCTGTCTGCATGCGGATTCATCGTTGTCTCGAATGAGACCAATCACTGTTGTGTCATCTGCAAACGTCAGTATTTTAACAGATGGATCGTTTGAGATGCAGTCATTGGTATATAGAGAAGTGGAGAAAGCACACAGCCTTGGGGGGCCCCTGTGCTAATTGTACAGGTATCAGATGTGATTCTGCCTAGTTTCACCTGCTGCTTCCTGTCTGTTAGGAAGCTTATGATCTGCTTACAAGTGTGTTCAGGTACCGCTAGCTGGTTTAATTTAGTTAGGATGTCTGGAATGATGGTACTGGATGCTGAACTGAAGTCTACAAAGAGGACCCTTGCATAGGTATTTGGAGATTCAAGGTGTGGTAGGATGTAGTGCAGAGCCATATTAACAGCTGTTGATCTATTTGCTTGGTATGCAAATTGCATGGGATCTAACAGCAGATCTATGATGGTTTTCAGGTGGGACAGCACTAGCCTTTCAAAGATTTTCATAACTACTGATGTTAGAGCAACTATCCTGTTAGCATAACATTCAACTTCAGTTCATACTTTAGGATGTTTTCTTCCTATAGAATGGCAATGATAATACTTATCTACAACAATAGGTCTTCACATTCAGTTATATCTGCTGCCATAGTATAAAACTCTTATTTCAAGCAGGTGTGAGAAACAAATTTCAACTCCAGGGGTTGAAATATTTTGCAAGTTTGCATATATGATGTATGAATACCTGATTGGGACCAGCCAATTTTAAGTATGCACTTTCTTCAGTTGCTTATGCCATTCATGCTGTCTCTGTCAAGGTCGTCCCGATCCATAGAGCTACTACATTGGGAGAAGACTTGCACAGCCTTTAGTTCCTGGTCTAGATTAATTATCTGGTTTATACTGTTCTGTAGTTGCAGCACTCAAAGGTCAGCCTTGTTCTCTTTCACCCAACATCCAACAGTACAGGTAACATACCACAGAATTTTTAAAAAGCCCAGCTACATGATCTTTTGGAACAAATTGGGTCTAGGAAATTATAATTACTGATAGAATGGAAAGGAAATAACCTCTTTATATACATAGAATATACACAACCTGATGCCTAAAATCTTTGTGAGGAAAATTTTAAACACAGCATTAAATACATTCAGTTATTTAATTTATAAATTTGAGAAAGGATATACTGCCACTTTATACACAAGTTCATTCCAGCCTACCCAAAGCCGCCTTCATTTCGGTACCTTACAATATACTATGGAATACAAACATCTTCAAAGTCCTGCATTTCTCTAACAGATCTTACTTTTTTTAGAGAAAGCAGGGAGGGACGTAATCAGGCTAACAATCCAGGCTGCGAAGCAGCAATAGTAAAGAGATACAGAAAGTCGACGCTTGTTTGAATTTTTGCACTCCAGGAACAGCAGCTGATGGGCTGATGGCTAAAGGATGAGTTCGTAAAATTGCAGTAATGAATCAGGCACCCTTGTTTGGAAGGAGGCTCACGGCTATTTCTGATGCTATTATGATACCGAGTAAACAGGCAGTATAATACGTTCCCCATTGAGTGAAGTGGAAGGGATTTCCCAATCGTGTTCCCTTTCACGGGAGTGGAGTGGGCGTGGCTTGCGCGTGACGCATGCGCCCCGCGGGCCGCCCCTTTTGACACCCCACTTTAGTGAAAACGTCACACCCCGCTTATAGGACCGCCTTCTTCAAGCAGCAATTCCTCCCACCGGAAGAGGGCGCTAGAAAGGCCTGCGAGCTGCCGGAAGAAGTCGAGGGAGCCGCGAAGCGCATTCTGGGAACCGAGATTGTCTTCCGCCTTTCCTTTCAGAGGGTTTTGGAGGAGGCCGCATCGACTTTTTTTCTACTGGTTGCGCGACGTCCCGCTGTCAGTTCTCCTTTTGCTCTGAGCCAGCAGTGTCAAAAAAAGGGGCTCTTTCCTTTCGTTCGGGCTTGTCAAGGCTTTTGTCCGCTGACGGGTAGCTGCCACCATGCCGAAAAACAAAGGTGAGGCCTTCTGACCCTCCCCCTTTGGTTTCCACGCGACTCCTCTCCCCCGCTCGTTGTCTGTAGAGGAATCCGCCCGAAGGGGAAGGCGCCACTCGCCCCATCGACCTGGCTGTTGCGGTGCTTTCTTGGACCCAAAGGCTTTCGTGCTGGGACTTCGGTTCTCCACGTGATTCGCCCCGCGCCTTCTCCCTTGTTTCTGGCTGAAGCCTTTTCCTCAGACAGTTGACCGATAAAACTAATAAAAACTCCTTCAGCTAACAGACCTCCTTTCAATTTCGCGCTGCTACGTAATTCTCAGACAAAGGTCTCCGTTTAGTAAAGTGGAGCTAACTGCTAAGGGTTACAGGCTGATTCATTCTCCTTTTGCTACTACATATGTAACACAAATAAGAGGCTGTTGGTTTAATTTTATGAATCATAGGTTGGCCTTGATTTTTAGACACGCTATTTTTTGTTTTTGTTTTCGTGCTTGATAATTGATATCTGGATTTTTGTTTTGACCTTGTGTATCTCATTTTTCAATACCTTTCGGAACTGCTTAAATTATAGAATGTTCCTACTGTTTATATACTTTTTTTTTAAATTACATTTATATGCCGCCCTTCTCCGAAGACTCAGGGCGCTTACAATTTTGGGACAACCCAATGTGCTCAGCAATAGCCTTCCTTCCATTGTATATGCCTGCTTATTACTAAGCGGCATTTTTACAAAGTCAGCTAATTGCCCCCAACAATCTTGGGTCCTCAATTTACCTACCCCGAGAGGATGGAAGGCTGAGTCAACCTTGAGCCTGGTGGGATTCCAGCCTGCACTAATTACAGGCAGCTGGAGCTAAGTGTTTAACAGCCTGCACCACCAAATGTCAGTTCCCTGTGACATTTTAAAACATCGCACATTGATGAAACACCGAATAACTGATTTCTTATATAAACTTAATATATTGAAAATGGCATTTCATTACTGTGAAAGCTAAATTGTGGTTTATTTTGTAACACGTTCAGAATTGAAGCTGTTCTTAATTACATATGTGTACACCTGTATACCATGTGTGTGCATACACAAGCATGCATACAAACAAATGCATACAAACATAAATGCATACAAAATATTTAGAAAGCACCCTGGTTTGCTTTCTTTCATTTCCACAGCAAAGTAGAAAAATATACCAGGATTTACAAATATTTGTGAACCAAAAATTATTTATATCCTGCTTTTAGAAGATAGCCACCTTCTATTTTCCCTCCAACAACCATGTGAGGAGAATTGGACTGAAAGAGATTGACTGGTCCAAGGTCACCCAGCTGGCTTTCATGATGAAGGCAGGAGGCAAGGTTGAATACAGCTTGCCTAGTAATGATTAAGATACTTTTTACTGATCTAAAATGTCTGAGAAGTTGTACTTCCATAATCTCCAGATATTCTCATCCTATAGGCTAAGTATTCCTGCTTTCAGTAACACTAGGCTAGGCAAATCTGACCTAGGGTTTATTTTAGAGTGTGATTCCACATTTGCATGTAAGTATCTAAACTTTTGTTTCTGTACTAGTTGCTATTAATTGCAAATTTAAGCATCTTTGGTATTTTCATTGCTATTACTTTAATTCAGTTACATAGGATGGATATAGAAAGTACATGCCCCTGTTAAAATGCCAGATGTAAAAAAAAATCAGATCAGGGTAATCACTTCAGAATTCTTTCTACCTTTAGCCTATAAACTGTATAATTCAATTGAAAAACAAGCAGAGATGTTTTAGGGGAAGAAAATAACTTACAGTGATATGGTTGTATAAAGATGCACAGGCTAAAATCAATACTTTGTTGAAGCACCTTTTAGGATAGGGGTGTCAAACTCACGTCATGGCAACGTCACGTAACATATCAGGATTTTTTTCCCCTTCACTAAACCGGGCGTGGCCAAGGCCAATGCACGATGCATTCAGTCCATGTGGTGGGAGTTTGACAGCCCTGTTTTAGGACAGCAATCTTCTGGGTCTATCAGCAAAAGTCTGTCAGCATGGCACATCCTCCTTGGGAATCTTTGTCCATTTTTCCTTACAAAAGCGCTCCAAATCTGAGATTTTGAGGGTATCCTGTGAACAGCCCTCTTCAGGTCATCCCACAGATTTTCAGTTGGATTCAAGGACTGGGCTCTGGCTGGACTATTTCAAAACTTGATTTTCTGGTGAAGCAATGAAGCAATTCTTCTGTTAATTTGGAAGCAAGCTTTGGGTCATTGTGTTGAAAAGTGAAATTTCTCTCTATCTTCAACATTTTAGCAGAAGGTTTTGTGCCAAAATAGACTGATATGTAGAACTGTTCATAATTCCTTCCACCTTAATTAAAGCTCCAGCTCCAGCTGAAGAAAAGCAGCCCCAAAGCATAATGCTACCATAACTATGCTTCACTCTGGGTATGATGTGCTTTTGGTGATGCACAGGATTGTTTTTGTGTCAAACATACTTTTGGAATCATGGTGAAAAATTTCAACCTAGCCTCATCAAACCATATATATTTTCCCACATGCTTTTGTCACACTTTATGCAGGTTTTTGCAAAATATAGCCAGACTTGGATGTTTTCTTTGCAAGAAAAGGCTTCCATCTTGCCGACCTACTCCACAGTCCAGACATACGAAGAATACAGGAGATTGTAGTCACATGTAATACACAGCCAATACAGTCAGAAATTCCTGCAGCTCCTTTAGTGTTGCTGTAGGTCTCTTGGCAGCCTCTTGGATCAGTTTTCTTGTTTTTTTTTAATCAATTTTGGAGGAACATCCAGTTCTCAGTAATGTCACTCTTGTTCCATATTTTCTCCATTTGTTGATGACTGTTTTCACTGTGTTCCCATGATATGTCCAATGCCTTGGGAATTTTTTGTACCTTTCTCCTGACTGATACATTCTGACAATGAGATTGTCTTGATGCTTTGTAGACCATGATTTTTGCTGCAAGAGGCAACTGAGTAAATGTCAGAAAAATCCTTTTAGCACACAGCTGAAGTTTATGAGTGGTGATTAGTCACTTTGAGGGCAGGTGTGTACTGACTTTATTTACTGTAAGTTCGAATGTGATTGGTTAATTCTGAACATAGGCACATTCCTTCTTAAAAGAGGCTGTGAACAGTTCTGCAGCCACATTATTCTAGTTTTTCATTTTTTTTTCTACAAATTGTTTTTCAGTTGAATTGTACAACTTATATGTTTTCTAAAGGTGGAAAGAGTTCTGAAGTGATTCATCTTAGTCTGATTTTTTTTACAACTCAAAAACCTGACCTTTTAGCAGGGGTATGTAGACTTTCTATATCCACTATATTTGGTATGGAAATCTAATGTATCATAATAATTTCACACTTTATGGAAAGGGTCTAACATAGCGCTGATTTATCAACAATAGTATTATTGGAAGGTTTACTGGTTATACCTTAACCCTTAATCCTCAACCTTTCCAGCTCCATGGATCAGTGGTGGTGGGCAGAAGAGGGTATGGTTTCATGCATGCAATCCCAGACATGCGCAAATAGACCTTCGCGCTCGCCTGCCACTTGCACAGCCTGGTTCCCAATGGACTGGGGGTTGGGAACCCTATCTTAAACTATTACTTTTTCATTTGTTTGCAATTTAGGAAAGGGAGGTAAAAACAGAAGACGAGGTAAGAATGAGAATGAATCTGAAAAAAGAGAATTGGTTTTCAAAGAGGATGGACAAGGTAAGATGTATTGGCTTTTTTCATTTCCTAACATTAAGCAGTTCTGTAGGAGGAAGGCTTATTTGTGGTGTTCTTGCATAAGATTGTATTGGTAGATGAAAAATTAGGCCTCCCCCAAGTGATGTACCCTAACAAAAAGAACATTTTTTGTTGAAAAATGTGTAAAAGTTGCAGAGAGTAGATCAGAGTGTATAAAATGAGAAATATAGTAGAATGTTTTTAGGAAAGTTCTGTACTGCATTTGATATGTATCTGAGTGTCTGTAGTTTTAAAAAAACTTAGTTTCTTTGTACACTGTCATTCAGTTATTTGGTGCTGATATTCTTTTTAAACCCTAAGCTGAAATAAGATAAATTTCAGTTTAGCTTAAAATCTTATTTTGTTTTTTAAGTAGCATTACATATAAAAAAATGAATACAACTCCTGTATTACATTGGATGCCATAGTATTAATTTAAATTTTAAATTTTGTATTAGACTTGCAGGAAGCCACAGAATGAAAAAAACAGGAGCTAAAATACGTGAATATAATATCATATGATACAGAGGTCATGTGGCCTGCTATTAACATGTTTTTTTCTGAAAAAACATAGTGATACAAAAAATGTAGAACAGATTTTAATTCTAGCGTAAGATGTCTTATATTAGTTTAGCATAATAAATTTTATTTTTAATTGAAGGGGTGAGATTTGCAGTCTTCTTGTCATTGGGCTGATGTGCCTCTGTGTGTGTGTGTGTGTGTGAGAGAGAGAGAGAGGGAGGGAGGGAGGGAAGGAGGAGAGAGAGAGAGAGAGAAATATATTCCTATGTGAAATGGGGAGGGTTTGTTTGTTTTTTTACGATGGCAATAGCAAATAGCACTTTCACAATATTTGCTGTTGAACTGCTGCCAAGGCTTTCGACAGATTGAAGCATTCCAGCTCAGCAGGGCTCATCTGGCCATTTGTGTTGGGGGCGGGGGAATGAGCAACCTGAGCAACCTGTCAATTACAAAACCAAAGAACTGCTCCCCAGTTTCAGGACAGAAAGAACCTGTCCTTGCTGTTCTGTTCACGTACTCCTGTTCCTGACTCCACTATAGAAGATTCTCACCTGGAATTGGAAATAAGAATCCCAGCATTTAGAATTACAATAAGACCACATGAAAACAAAATGATAGCAAGGCAAAAGAGTGGCAGCTTGCTTGGGAAGGAAAATGATGGGAGCTGAAGCTTTACAAAATATTGATTCTAGTGAATCAGGACTGGAAAATTAAGGATCCCCAGAGAGTTAATCTTCTGCTGGAATACTTCTCTGATAACCTTCTTGAAGTTGTATGTCACAGGGACTGCATGAATTCCTGATCTTTAGATTGTACATGTAACTCTTGAGACATAAATAAGATCAGATTGAGGTACTGGAAGAATTAACTATTAATTCTTTATAGAAATAATTAGTTAATTCTTCCAATACCTCTGTCTGATCTTATAGATCCTATAGAATTAATCTGATCTTTATAGAATTAATTCTCTGTTAGGATTTAAATTAAAAAAATTACTCCCCAAGTTCTCGTGCAAAATATGTTGATGCAGGGCTTAGTGATGGAGTTTTCACATTTCTTTTTGGAAGGACAAATGGGCCCCCAATCAGTTCCTAAGTAGAGCAATGCCAAAATCTTTAGCAGGAAAGAGGGGGAGCTAAACAGGGCATTATTGTCTTTAACAGAGGAAGAAAAGGCACCACGCAGAAGAGAAAGTCTTTGTCTATTGTGGTCACCCAGAATAGGTTTTTTTTTAAAGTTTTTATTTTAAGACAAACATACAAACAGAACATAAAAACATAAAAACCATCTTCCATTTTATATACATACAGTGTGTCAGTTGGTTACAGATCCTTTGTGTTATCCTTTCGTAGTCATCACTCACAATTTATAAAAAAGATTCTCATATTATCAATATAAAACATTCTTATATATTTATCAATTATTATTTATACACGACTAAACTATTTATTTCATCATTTATACGAGATATTCTCAATTTTGTTATAAAGTTTATGTTATACTTTCATCCAATGGTTATATATGTCTATATTTTATATCAATCTATTAAATTTCTATTACAAAATTATATAAACTATTACATTACCAAGTCTTTTTTTCCAACCATTGATAAAACAAATCCCATATCTTATAAAATTGTTTATCTTCTTGATCTCTAATTTCAAATGTCAACTTTTTCATTTCAGCACAATCCATAATTTTCTTAATAACTTCCTCCTGCATAGGTATTTTATCATTTTTCCAATTCTTAGCAAATACAATTCTAGCTGCTGTTAAAACATTTACAATCAAATATTTCAACTCTTTATTGTAAATATCTGGTATAATTCTCAATAAAAATATTTCCGGTTTCAAGTCTATATGTTGTTTTATCATTTTTCCAACCATGTGTGGATTTTAGTCCAATATCTTTTTGCATCCAAAACACATCCACCACATATGGTAATACAAGCCAGGTATCTGATGACATTTCCAACATTTATCCGATTTATTCTTAAACATTCTTGCAATTCTCGTCAGGGGTAAGTGCCACCTGTAAAACATCTTATACAAATTTTCTTTATAAGCAGTTGACATTGTCATTTTATAATTCTGAGACCATAGTTTTTGCCATTTCTCTAAATCAATCCAATGTCCAAAATTTTTCCCCCAAGCAATCATTGTTTCTTTAACTTCTTGTTCTTCCAATAAATTTCTTTATTAAATTCTAATAAATGTACATAAAGTTTTTTAATTACCTTTTCATCAGTACCCATCAAAATTTTATCTACCTCAGTCAACGTATCATAAATACCTATTTTAAAATCTTTATCAAATCTAGATTGTACTTGCAAATATGAAAACCAATTCATTTTTATACCTTGTTCTTCCAATGCTTGCATAGATTTAAGTTCACGCTTTTCATTCAATATCTCACCATATCTAACTGTTTGTTCCTGTTTGTATATTACTAGATATGAAAAAGCTTCAATAGTAGATATCCATAATGGAATTTTTAAATAGTATTGCTTTTTAATCTTCTCCCAATTTAAAAACAAAGCCTCTCGAATATAGTGTCTTCTAAAGTACCCTTGTGTTTTAGTTCCCTTATACCAAAGGAATGCATGCCACTCCAATAGCAGGTTTGTCCTTCTAAAGTCTACTATTCCTTAGTGTTATCCATTCTTTTACCCACATCAAATTTGCTGCCTGATAGTATAATTACCAATTGGACAATGCAAACCCTCCTCTTATTCTTATATCCTGTAGCAGCTTAAGTTTTATTCTTGCTTTTTTGCCTTGCCATATATATTTCAACACAATTTTATTTAAATCTTCAACAGCCTGAGCCACCAAGTAAGGGCCTTGGTGGCTCAGTTATCCTGCATTTAAGTTCCAGCTGCCTACAATTACTGTAGGCTCAAATCCCACCAGGCTCAAGGTTGACTCAGCCTTCCATCCTCTCGGGGTAGGAAAATTGAGGACCCAAGATTGTTGGGGGCAATAAGCTGACTTTGTAAAATGCCGCTTAGTAATAAGCAGGCATATACAATGGAATGAAGGCTATTGCTGAGCACACTGGGTTGTATCCCAAAAAATCGTAAGCTGCCCTGAGTCTTGGAGAAGGCATATAAATGTAATTAAAACAAAAAACAAAAACTCTTTCCTAATCTAATTGGAATTGTCTGGAATAAATATAAAATTCTAGGCAGTACATTCATCTTAATTGTTGATATTCTCCCAGTCAATGATAGTTGTAAATTTTTCCATTTTTCCAAATCTGTCGCTATCTGCTGCTTGAGTTTAATGTAATTTTCCTCCTTCAGTGTACTACATCTTGATGTAATGTGTATCCCTAGATACTTAACCTTGCTTGCGATCTGTATTTCTAGAACTTCTTCCAACTCTTTTTTTCATCTTACTAACATGTTCTTTGTTAGTATCTTTGTTTTATCTTTATTAATTTTCAAACCTGCTACCTTTCCATACTCTTCTATCCTTTCTATTAATTTAGGTGCTGATTCCAATGGATCCTCTAGTATAAATGCCAGGTCGTCTGCAGAAGCTTGTAACTTACTCTTTTTAAATTCTCATTCCTTTTATTTCTTTATCTTCTCTAATACACCTATTCAACACTTCTAATGTTTACACAAACAGCACAGGCAACAGTGGACAACCTTGCCTAGTCCCTTTTCTTATATCTATAGATTCTGTTAATTCTCCATTTATCAAGACCCTTGTAGTTTGTTCATGATATATCGTCTCAATGGCACATATAAAAATTTTAACAAAGCCCATTTGTGCCAGTTGTAATAACATAAAACGCCAACTCACATTATCAAAGCTTTTTGAGCATCTAAAAACATCAAAGCCATTTGCTTTTCAGGGTGTGCCAGAGTGTCCAGAATTATTCTCATATTATGTTTAATTTGTCTCTTTGGCAGAAATCCGTTTTGATCAACATGTATAAAGTTATTTAAATATCTTTTCAATCTTTCTGCCAAAATTGAAGCAAAAATTTTATAGTCTGAATTTAGTAGGGAAATAGGTCTATAGTTTTTAACTTGCTGTGAGTCTGTATCTTCCTTTGGTATAAGTGTGATATAAGCTTCTGACCAAGTCTTGGGTATTTTCTTCTTTAACATAACTTCATTCATAACTTCTAATAGTTGGAGGTTCAACACCTCCTGAAATGTCTTGTAAAATTCCACTGGCAGACCATCTGGACCTGGTGCTTTCCCTGTATTTTGTTTCTTTAGAGCTTCTGTTAATTCCATCATTGTTATATTCCTTTCTAGCATTATTTCAATGTCTTTGGGTATCTGTGGTAATTTTGCCTTTTGTAAATATTGTTTAATTTTTTCTTCTTGAATGTTTTCTTGATAATACAATTTTCTAAGGTAATCTTGTATAATTCTTTTCTTTTCTTCACTTCCCTAGTAGACATATCCTTCTTCGTCTATTAAATGACTAATTCTCCTTGATTCTCTTTCCTTTCTAAGTTTATAAGCTAACCATCTTCCTGGTTTATTTGCGTCTTCAAAATAATTCTGTTTAGCATTTTTAATCTTTTGAGCTAACTCCTCTTTTTCCATTAATCCCATTTTATGTTTAGTTATATCCATTTTAATTTTAATGTCTTTTTTTGCGGAAATTCCTGTAATTCTTTTTCTGATTTTTTATAATCATCTTCCAGTATTTTAAAAGTCTTTTTCTGTTTAATATTTCTTTTCCTTGTATAGTCAATTATCAAACCTCTTGTGTGGCTTTCATTGCGTCCCGAGATTCTGTAACGATGTATCCTCTTTTTTATTTTCTTTTAAAAAGAATACCAATTCTCTCTCAATTTTCTGTTTAAAATCTTCTTCCTTTAATATGTTATTTAAAGTCCATCTAGTTATCGTCTTTTGTCCTTTCCGAGTAACAGTCATTGGATTATGGTCTGCCCAAGTACTTGCTTCTATTTCAAGTTCTTGTATATTAGAAAATAAATCAGCTGATGTCCATATCGTATCTATTCTTGACCATGATTCATGCCTGAGTAAAAGGCATATTGCTTATTTCCCATATTTCTTTCTCTCCATGCATCTTTTAAATTTATTTCTTCTATCATTTGAAAGAAGGATTTTGGTAGTGTCTTTCTAGCTTTCTTTGTTGCTTTCTGTGTTTTATAATCCAACTGTTCATTAATTATTCCATTGAAGTCTCCCATCATACAGACATTAGCATAGTCCAATTCAATTATTTTCTTATACAATTTCTTGTAAAATTCTTCTTGATTATCATTTGGAGGATATATTGCTATTAGAAGTGTTTTAATATTATTGTCTATTATTTCCACCATTAAAATCCTTCCATCATCATCTGTATGGATTAATTCTGCCAAAATTGTGTCTCTAATATATAGGACCACACCTCTTTTTTTACATTATGCCAATGACATAAACAATTTCCCTAACTTTTTTTGTTTCAATATATATTCATGTTGTTTTTTAATATGTACTTGCAAACAAATTATATCGAACTTTAATTTCTCTAATTTGTGAAATACTTTCCTTTTTTAGTAATTGAATTAAGTCCATTTATGTTCATCGTAATCAATTTTCTCTCCTCCATTTTAGACTTTATAAGAGGGTTTTGTTGCTCTATTAGATCTTACTTCTTGTTGCTCTCTGGGCACACTGCCTACTGCACCTTCTTCTTTTTCTTTTTCAATTACTGCTATATACTCCTTTTGAAATTCAATCAAGGACTCTTCTTTTCTTGTATCTTCCTCTTTTCCTCTAATGTATTCATAGTAAAATAATTCTGCCTTTTCAACCATATCAATCCTGTGTCTTTGTTTCCACCAAGTAAACAAGAGACCTTCTGGTATCAACCATCTATAATTTACTCCTCTTTTAAGCAACTCTTTAGTCAAAAAAAGATATTCTCTTCTCATCTCTCTTACTCTTCTTGGTACCTGTTTCAGCGCCACAATTTCTTTATCTTTATACTTTAACGTCTTCTCTCTTGTCACTTGCAGTATTTGTGTTTTAATAATTTTCTTAGTAAATCTAATATGAACTTCTCTTGGTAACTTATTCCTCATTGCATATCTTGTATAGACACAAAACACTTCATCCATTCCATCCATCATTTTCTCTTCAGTTATCTCTAGTGCCTCCACCAGTATTTCTGTCATTTTTTCAGCAAGGTTTTCACCCTTTTCTTCCTCCACATTTTGAAATCTCAGGTAGAATTCTGACCTGTCTATCTCCCATCTCAGTGGTTCACTCCTGCCTTTTTCAACTTCGCTCAATCTAGTATCGATATCTCCAATTTCCTTGTCCCTTTGTTCTTCTTGTTCTTCAATTTTCTTGATCCTTTCCTCATATTTCATCATCATCTGTTGAATATTTTCCACTTTCTCATCTGTCTTTTCAATTCTTTTCTCAATATTCTCTATTCTCTTTTCAATATTATCTGTTTTTACTTGTATTTTTTGGATTCCTTGCATAATCATCTGTAATGTCACTTCCTTCTCCTTTTCCTTCTCCTGTTGCAATATCATCTGCATTGATCGTTGTCCCCCAGATGGTGAGGAGGAAGGAGCTGGTATTGGAGAAACTGGAGCTGTTGTTTTTCTACTCATTTTATAATTATTTTCAAATAAAAAGTCAAAAACAAAAGTCAGGAAAAGACAAAAATGAGAGATGGGTGGGGAAAAAGGAAAAAAGGACAGGAGTAAACAACTGCTACTCCAATAATAAGTAATAAAAAGGAAAAATAGAAAAAATTAAAAAGAATAAAAGTAAAAGGGAGATCTTCAGGTTCTTGTACACCTTAATCCAAATAATTCCAATTATGTGCAAAAAAGGGGGAAAAAAGAAAAAGAGAAAAATAATAATCCCTTGATTTAAAAAAGAAAAAGAGAAGGGAAAAAAAGAGCACCAAAAATAAAGAGGAATAGGTAAGGAAAAGAATAAAAGAAAAAAATATAATCTGGTTCCTGGGTAAAAAGCTAAGATCCCAAAATAATCCAACTAGCGGGAAGTGAAAAAATATAATAATAATAACAAATCATTCCATTAGGCGAGTCACTGCCACTAAATGTCCAAGGCTCTAAAATAAAACGCTTCAAATTCTTCAATTCCAGTCCTTTCAAGGTCACTTCAATCTTCTTTCTTTCTTTCAACTTCAACTCCAGACTCTGGCTATCAATAGTTACACAGAGGAGCACCTGTATAAACAATCTACCATGCTCTTCCCACTATCTTTTCAGTAAAAAGCTCAGAGTCCTTGAAGTGTAACTCTCATACATAAACAAGTAAGAAAGAAAAGAAAACAATATATCCAGCCTCTAGATGGCAGTGCTAGTTATTTCTCTCTGCTTTCACTCCCCATGTATCCAAAGCCAGAAAAAAAATAGAATCTTTTAAAAAGGAAAGTGAAAAAAATAAATAAACCTCAAGTAAAAAGAAAAGCCTGTCAAAGCAAACTTTCCAAAGAAAAAAGAAAAATTAATCAAAAAGGAAAAATAGTAAAAATTAAAGAAGATCAGTCCAGTCTAAATTAAAAAAACTTGCCAAGTTCCAATTTCCAGTAAAAAGAAAGAAAAAAAAAGGCTTCCATTTAAACATAGCTTAATTTCGCCGCTTAGTTTTGATGGATTCAAATAATTTCACAAGCCTGGAGTTTACTTTTACTTAACCAGAATGCCATGTTCACTATATAAAATTCCAAATGCCAGTGAGCTATATTACAGTGAAGTATGAAGGAATCGTAAGCTACTTTCCAAATATTCCAAACTTTGACATATCCTCAGTAGAAAGGAAGCAAGCTAATTACCTTCTCATAGACAACTGTGTTATAAACATGTCATACTGTTTTTATTCTCTCTCTACGTGAACAAGAAACCTAGGCGCAGGAAGGCAGATATTTAGACTTTATCTTCCCAGTGACAGTGACATCAGTAGAAAAGTCTAGGAAATTATATTATATAATAATTACAGAGTGACAACCTGATTAATGCTTCAGAATAAATGGCAAAGCATATTTATTTCAACTTATTAAAATGTCTTCTTTGTTACCTCCACTAAGCAGGATTTATTGAGGCATTCAGCTTAGATCAAGGGTGTCATACTTGTATTTAAACCTGGGGGCCCAGGGCGGCCGTGGCCAGCTCAATGTCACTCGTGTCGGGGGCACCTGTGGTGACCAAGTGCTAAGGCAGAGCCTCCCTCAGACTCTCCCTCCCTCTCATTATAATCTTCCTTCCTTTTTTCCCCTTCCCTCTTTATTCTCCTTCTTCCTTCCCATCTTTCCTTCTTTTTCTTTGTCTTTCCTTTTTCCCTTTCTCATTTCCTGTCCCTTCTTGGATGCTCAAATGCAAAAGAGGAAACATTTCTCCTTCTGTTTTATTTTGCTTTTAGTTTGTTTTGCTAGCCCTCTGCCAGTGAAAAGGAAGATTGTGGGGGCCGTGTGCAGCTCCCCCCCCAGGCCCATTTTCAGCCATGATAGCCTCCTGCAGCCCTCTGGCAGCAAAAACTGAGCCTGGAGTGTCGCACATGTCTCCCCTTGGGTCCCATTTTCGGCCATGACAGCCTCCTGCAACTCTCTGCCAGCAAAAATGGAGCTTTAGGAGTCCAAAATTGCCCATACATCTGCATTTGTACCAGTTGAAGCTTCCAGATACTTTTCAAAGTGCTTTTATATGTATGTGTAGCATTGGCACATACACAAAGCAGGGCTTGCATCACAACACCATGTCTGCGATCTTGATTTTTTTGACATATAAGTACCCCATGAATATCACTGCATAAATAGGTAAAGTCATGTACCATTATCCCAAGCAATTTAAAAAGTCAAATACAACAGCTTGAATTGAGATTGAAAGAAGGTGGGAATAGAATACTCACACAACAATATGTTTTAAGAATAACCAACAGTTGGCTGTACGAGCGCAGGTTTACAGATTTTTTAAATTATACTTTTATTTAAAAGGTAATATAAGCCTACAACATGTTTACCTCATCTGGATTTAGTTTATTTATTGTTACCCATCTGGATCCTCATATTTGACAGAATATGGCTCAGTATTTTACTACTATTCTTAAATCTGGGAGGGAAATAATGACTTGAGCAGCAGCTATCTTGGTTGAAATCAGCCCTGCATCCTATGATGCATTTTCTTTTAAGATCCTCATACCCCAAATCTGAAATATCTACATACAAACTTTGCTTTTTCAATATGCGAACCTTGAGTCAGTTGATGGATAAAGAAATTCAAATAACTAGCTACTTTATATTATGAGATTTTTAAAATCAACTGTCACGTATTAAAATCTTGTGTCTCTTTCTCTCTGGTATAATAGCTATAAATGTGTTACACTATTACAAAATTATCAAATTCCTAAATCATGTGTTCCAGAATATGCCCAAGTTATCAAAATGTTGGGAAATGGCAGACTGGAGGCGTTATGTTTCGATGGTGTAAAAAGGCTGTGTCATATCAGAGGAAAGTTAAGAAAAAAGGTATGTTAACACATTCTGATATATGGGCAACCTCAAATATGTTGGTATATTAAACTAATGTTACAGTATCTTGTGTATGTATCCTGCTACTGGTTCCAAGATCTTGATTTGGTGGAGTGACCTGTGCCCTTCATAGCACAATACTTCCTTTACATATATCACTAGTGACTCAAAAAAAAAATATTCTGTGTTGACTGCTGCATTTGCTGATTTTTTTCATTACATTTTTTAATTTTCTTTTTAACACATCTTTTAATCTTGCTGTATTTTTTTTGCTCCAATTTCTGGTGCCTGTGGAAGTTCTACGCTACAAGCATGTAATATGTCTTGTAATTGTTCTGTGTACGGAATCCTGATTTTGGATCTTCCATGCCTGAACTAAAATGTCTTTCTCAGATTTTAATTTTTTTTAATCCATGCCCAGAACAAGATAGGGCTGTTTTCATCTTGGTGGAAGTGATTAAGTGGGAGGTAGAAGAAAGCCAAGGAACTGAATCTGCAGCTGAAGGGAAAAGGCTGAACAGATCGGTTTGATGTGTTGTGCTTGAAACTAAAGGGGAGGTCAAGAGAAAGATGATGTGCATCATTCCTGCCTAGACTGCCTGCTTGGATTTGTTTTATCTAAAACCTGAAACAAAAACACTTTTTGGTTCTGCCATAGATGACTCTAAATGGTTTGATAGAACCCATGAAACAATTATTTTTCTTAGATTTGAAACAAAATGTTTTCCTGTTTTGCACATATACCTGTTCTCTATATTTTGTTTGCTACTTTTTATGTGCATTTCCAGCTGATTATGGTTCTGATGGTAAATACTTCACATTTTAAGAATTTCATTTCCCTTACACATTTTGTTCCTTAATGGTTTTTTTATATTGCATACCGTTTTGAGCACTGAAAACACTTCTTAAATAAGACTAAAGAATTTCTCCAGTGCTACTCCAGTTCCTGGAAATCTGTCTTCCTTCTCTATGAAGAACTACTCCGTTACTTAACTTATCCCACTGCTAATGACTCATTGCAGATATTCTCCCCTCTAACTGTAAGCATGCAATGTTTAGGATCTATTCTGCATTAGCATTGCAGGTATCTTTATAACTCAAAGCCTCAATGATGCGAGATTAATGGAATAGGTGCTGTTGTACATTATCCAAACTTTTAAAAGTTTAAAAATTTCTACAATCAGAATTTTGAAAGTTGAAAGTGGCATCTTGTTACTTTTTTTCCATATGGTGTTTCTGCTCCAGAATGCATAACTAAATGTGAAGACATGCAGGTATTCCCAATTGTGATTTAACCTCTACAGTAGGGTGCAATATTATGCACACATCATGTTGTATTCAGCAACTGATCAAGTACTTGAATTATATAGCATTAACCAAGATTTATTGCTTATCTCAGCCAATTGCAGGTCTTTTAAAGATAACATTTCATTAAGTGTTTCAAAACTTAAAGAACTCATAATTTTTTAAATGTTAGTCTGGAAAAAAGGATAAAAGTTCTTTCTTTTTTCTTTTGATTTTTAGGTTTGGATAAATACATCAGATATAATATTGGTGGGTTTAAGAGACTACCAGGTAAGTTAGTTACTATTTGATAGTTACTCTTATTACATAATGCAATGTGATGACAGTTTGGTTTAATTTTTGTAAACAGACGTGGAACTCATGAACAATGATTTAGTCAGTCACATTTATCTTTATTTTCTACTGTGTTTCCCCAAAAAATAAGACCTGGTTGTAGTTTCTTTTGGGCTTGAAAATAAGCACTTGGGCTTATTTTTGGGGATGTCCTTTTTTTTTAACGTACAAGAGGAGGCGAGCTGATGGGAGTGCTGCTACCACTGGCCTTACCCTCTCTGTCCCACCATCTGCTTGCCCGAGCTGCAACAGGCCAAGCTCTAGATGTGTCTCTGCCTCCACCTGCCCTGCCTGCTGGCCCTGCTAGGGGCCCTTTGCCAGCCATGTCGCCCACCATCAGCTTAAGGCTGCACCCTTCCCCTTCCCTGCGGAACTTCAATGGGTGGGACCTCTGTGCCAGCCCTTCAGCAGGACAGATGAAGGCCTTGGAGGTCCGCGCCAAGAAAGAGCAGCACAAAGCCAGCAGCAGCAGGTACAGGAAGGGGGTTGGTCAGCGGATGCTGCAGAGGCCTCCAGCCTTGCTATCCTGTGCAGGGAAGACAGAGGTTTGCTCTGGAGTATGGCAGTGTTGCACCGGCAGGCCTCTGCCTTGGGGATCCTGCGCACACCCCCAGTCCAGGATCGTCCCAAGAGCCAAGAGGGTCAGGGCGCATTGCTTTGCATGGCTTCCATTGCATGACATACCGGTAGCATAGAGTTGCGTGTCTTGCTCGCCTTTCCAGCACAGGGGTGCAGGCTGGGGTAAGGGTTTGGGGGTGCAGGCCAGGGCCAGGGCAGACAGGGTTTGGGGGTGCAAAGGAGGAAGGGGTTATCTCCCCTTCCTCTCCGTTCCGCTGCAGGCCTGCCATGCAGCTGCTGCCTGCCAAAGCCACAGAGAGGCCAAGAGTGCAGCCAGGAGGGTGAAGAGCCCCCATGAGGCCAGCAGCAGCATGCCCAGCAGCCAGCCAGAGGCCACATGGTGTGCTGGCCACCCCCTTCACTAGGGCTTATTTTTTGTGGTAGGGCTTATATTAGGCCCACTCTTAAAATCAGGCTAGGGCTTATTTTGGGATAGGTCTCATTTTTTTTCCCAGGAAACACAGTATGAATGTAAAAAATGTAAGGATACCTTTCTTCCTTTGGAAGTTTTTTTATAAATCTTGAACAGTGCCTTAGGGTAAAAAAGAATTAACATTTATGAAATTTATGTTTAAGCATTTATTTAAGCCTAAAGTGCTGAAAGATGTAACGTTATCTTTCAGAATAGATAACTTACAGGTTACAAGATAGGAAGAAGACCTCTTTCTTTCACCATTGGTAGTTTTGCAGAGAGGTTGAGTCATGTCCTAAATATAGTGTTGAATAAGGATATGATTAGGAGACACTAACACAAGTGACAGACTATAGGATGTTACAAACTGTGCTTGATTGATTAATCTTTAAACTAAACATAAGTATGTAAATATGTAGTTCTATATTAGTAGTAAGACCAGGAGTTACTTAGCATTAGTATTGTATGTGGGAGGCTGAGTGGGTGACTAGTTTTTGCATTACCTAATAATGTAGGTATAACTTGGTATATACTAGTACAGTCTCTGTAATAGCTTTAATAATATAGGTTTGAAGAATATGTGACCTAGTGAGCTATTTACTATAATGTTCTATTCTCATAAATAAATGGTACAGAGAAAATTAAAATAAATTCATATTTAAGTGTCAGGGATTGTGTCTCTCATTAGAGACAGCTTGGTAAAAGAAGATGTTTAAAATGTCCTAATAAAGTTTTCACAGAAGAAATCATTTTTATCAACAATATTGTTATTTAGGATAACAAGGCTGATGTCATTCTAAAATACAATGCAGATGAAGCCAGAAGCCTGAAGGCATATGGAGAACTTCCAGAGCACGGTAAGAAATTCTCATCATTGCCCATGTCACTGTGAATAAAGGACACACATACACTTACCCTCTTACTCAAAAGCATTTTCAAAAGTATATTCATGGTTTGTTTTTATTTTTACGTAGCCAAAATTAATGAAACTGATACATTTGGGCCTGGTGATGATGATGAAATCCAGTTTGATGATATTGGAGATGATGATGAAGATATTGATGATGTAAGTAATCAGAAAGATTTCATCTTAAAATTAACATGTCTGTTTCAAAGAGAATGTGAATTCATAATTTTCATCTTCAGCTTTGTTGTATCTTACCTTGGTGGACAGGAATTATCTAGCAGGGATATAGTGAAAATTTCTGAGCTTTGGAAGGTAGTCTTTCCACTGAAAAAAGTCTCTGCCCTATGTAATCTGCTAACAGAATTAAGAGGTTCTTAAATAACCTATTCCTGCTTCACAGTCCAATTACATATGCATCTTAAATTTAAAAACTTGAGTTCTATACTTTTGTAGTAATATTCTACAATTTTGTTCCTATAGTGTAGGGTGACAGTGTTTGAAAAATTGGGATTCAGTTTTACCTCCTAGAGGACCATAGAAGGTTGAAGGTTATTATGCCACCGGAAGGAATGTTGCTGAGATTCTTTTCAACCTACAGTGGAACCTTGGGTCGTGAACACTACTCCTGTTCATGACCAAATTGGGTGGCGAACAAAAAAAATCCACATGATTTTTGAATCAGGTCACGATTCAAAAATCGGGTGGTGAACAAAATCAGCGTGGAAAGATCCCCTGCCATTTTTTTACTGCACACATGCACAGTCGGCTGTGCTTCCAGATACGACCAAATCGGGTCGCGACTGGAGTCTGGAAACGGATTACAGTCGTGACCCAAGGCTCCACTGTATCTTCATGTTTTGGCAGGGGATTAGAGTTGGTGACTTCTGAGTAGGAAACACTTCATCCAACCCATAACACTCCCCTCAAAGGTTGCACGACTGAAATTTGGCCATTTTGCCACCAGAATTTGCACTACATGAAACCTATAGGCTGTTATCCTTGCTTATGATAGTAACAAATTTGGAATTTTTTTTGTTTACTTAACATGAAATAGACCTGAAAGGCAGACAGTGGTAACCACTGCTCAGAATTAGGGCTGATCTTTCTTCCTTGGGAGTTTAATTTGATTTCATGTGGCTTGCCAGAAACCACCTCTAAGCACTTCCCATCGTGAGGAGATGAGATTAATTCCAGTCATTTAATGCATTAAAAGCAGTTTTGTTCCTAATATGTAAATGGATTTCTGCAAGACTGAACAAAATTGCTTACATGAAAGTACTATAATGATTTATCATTCTTCAGTGCTACAAAACTTGAGACTTTGTTTATAAATCCTGAACTCTCTATAATTATACAGAGGTTAATGCTTTTTTCAGACATTGCGGTAGAATTAATATGTGTACATTATAAAAAATAATTAAATTATTTTGTTATACGCAGTTGAGTTACATGGTTACCTCAGTAGTGATATAACTATTTCATTTGGTGTCTTTTGTTGAGGTTAGAGTTAGGGTTATTTCATTGTTATCACATTGTTATTTCAGTGTTCATAATAAGATGGACAATCATATATACATTTTCTAAATAAAATAATAAATGAGAATAATTTCAGTTTGAGTAGAGTAGTTCTGAATACAACAGGTTAATTTTATTGTGGCTGTTACTAGATAGTACTGCCTATCTGTTCTGATCTGAGCAATTGTACTTTAGTTGCAACATTTTAATATTTTTTTCATACTTGCAGATCTAAATGGAACTGAGAGGAATACATCCCAACTTTCCACCTCAATTGTTTTCAAATCCTTATGCCTAAGAAGACTGAAACTGCACAACATTTGTAGTTACAGCACACCAATATGTACCCAATGTTTAAGTATTTATATTTCTTTAAAAACAGAAGTTGGACTCAAAACTTAAATGAAATAATGCGGCAATTTTTATCTCTACAATAGACTCTTACATCTGTATGTAAATACATATACTATAAACTCTCACACTCGTTTATCTGTTTTCATCAATAAATATCACTGACATATTTTTGAAATAAAAAATATCACCCTATAATTATCAAGAATTTTGATTAAATGCTAATTCAGGTTAGTATTCAGTTGGCAGGTGTACTATAGTTTCCTAGGATCCCTTGACAGCAAAGAAGAATTCATTAACAAATGTTAATACCTGAATCTGCTTTATAAGCTTTAGTTGCATGTTATTTTTATACAGGATTTAATTAGTTTCCTTTTCGCAGATAATATTTCCAGAATGGAGAAAAAATAAATTTCTAAAAATTGTGCACAGTAGTGGCCAAAATTACGGAAACCTTTTGGGAAAAGTGTATTTTTGAGGTTTGATGGCTAATAACACCACCTTTTTGGACTAGTACCATAAAATTATATATCAGTGGATAATATAATATAGATAATATAATCAAGAATGTAATGCAACAAACTTCGTTCAATTATCTGTATTCTATGAAAAGTTATAGCCAAATAACTAGAAAAGGAAGCACAACTTGCTTAGGTTGATATCAGGTAACTTTCCTTCATCTGATTTGTAGCCAATAAGCATGAGTGTTTAGAGAGCCAATTGGGTGACATTTTGTTTTGGCAATGAGCCAATCAGATCACAGTCGGATTCAATTATTGATATGTATTGAAGCTGAGGGGAGGACATTTGTCAGTGTGTTACGTGATCACTATCAAGTTGGTTGGGTTTTTTTGTGTTCTTTCATTTATTGAGCTTGTAAAATGTAATAAAATTAAAATAATGGTGCAAAGAGTTGACTGGTCACCCAGAAAGTGATGTAAATAATAATATTAAGTGAACAAGGCTACAGTTATAAAGAAATTAGAAGAAAAATTGGTGGAAAATGTAACCAAAGGTGGCATTTCTAAATTTTTGAAGAGATATAAGGAGACTCAGTCACTACAAAACCACACTGGTAAATACAGGAAAAGGTGCACAACAGCAAGTGATGATAGAAGAATTAAGAGACTGTGCCTACATGACAGAAGAAAATCATCTGGGTGTATACAAGGAACAATGGGACTGTTATTTGGTGATGAGACCAAGATCTCCCTGTTTGATAGTGATGGCATAAAAATTCACTTTTCCCAAAAGGTTTCCACAATTTTGGCCACTACTGTATGTTTGAACAGCTATTCTGTATTTGGTAGTGATTGTATTTAAATTAATTGGGGGGGGGGGCACCAAATTTAAGGCATTCATTAACATACACTTGCCAGATAACCCATTAAAATACTTTGCCCTTATTAAATATTTCTCTCTGTGTGTGTGTGTACATATACATACATACATTCATACATTCATTGCTTCAACTGGAAAGATTAGGGAGAGTTTGGCTTAGCAGATTCACTTCCCTTCCTGAAAATTGCTGTAGAGATTTGGGAGTGATGTGCTCAGATGGGGGGGGGGAGCCTGTATCTACCATAACAACAAAAATTGATGCTATTTGTGGAAGGTCAAGCTTAGATTCAATTCAGTTAAATATTTTTGCATCACAAATTCTTTAGATTTCATTTTAGTTTTAGATTGAGCCTATTATGAGGTACAATTGGATAAACAATTTTGCATGCTCATCAGAATATGTAAATATGACATTCTGAAAACTAAAAATACGATAAAAAAAGTGAATTGTTTCACATTTGAGTAGAAGTAAAAACTTAAACTTTCAGCAAAGATTAATAGTCATATTTATACATTCTGAATTGAGTTTGATTATCCCTTAGTATTGTATTCTGTATTTTCTGACTAATGTATTGACTATAACAGTTTACATATGAAAAAGATGTTCAGAAACTTAAGTGTTTTTTTTAAACAGAGATTATAGTTATTCAGAAATCTGAATTCTGAATATCACATGCATTTTGTTGCATTTGATTGCAACTGCATTATAGATTGTTCACAAATCATGCTGAGCTGTACAATTTAACATTGCTTATCTTGCTGTATGAACACAGAGAAATATAAACATGGGTCAACAAGCAATGGCTTTGTATGCTAGACAAATACAATCTTGTATCGCTATTCAGTTAGCCATGAAATGTTGAATTCTCAAGTTGAGGGCTCCTAACAAGTACTGAAGTTCCTACACTGCTTGCCACATATGCTATTGAATCATATCAAATTTGCTATCATGATACCAAATACTTGCATGTTGATAAGGATTTTATCATGTTGCAAATGTGGGAGGAAAAGGTTTTTTTAAACCCACAAAGCCAGTCTGTTCTGTTGAACCCTGTATATGTATCATGTCAATTAGCTTTTTGATCTTTAAATAATATATATGAGTTTGGGATGAGAATCTTGGAGTTTATGACCAATAAAATTGCAAATATTTACATTCTCTTGACTAAACACACACACTCTTCAGAAACAAAACCAGAAATGCTTAGATGGAAGAAAGTTGTAGATACAGAAATACTGAAAGTCTTACCCACTGGTAATATTTTTATTAATGCCAAAATTACAGTTGCATCGAATGATTTGATTTATATATAAATTTATTTTTTAACAGCATTTATATGCGGTTCAATTCTGTTTGCTCTGACAGTAGGTCTAAATACTTAAAAACTCAGACATGGGAATTTACTTTGGAATAGCAGTAAAAAGGCAGACACTTTATAGTTTTGTATCTTAAAGACATGCTTATCCAACTATTCTAAGGACCTTGGGTCAGGTGGGATGTTTATTTTCACAGCAACATAAGTGATACATGAGAGAATATGGTTTGTTAAGATCTCCCAGTGAACTGTGCAATCCACTTTGATTAGATTACTAGTGTTTCTCAGAATATATTTTTCAGACATAAATTGCATAATGTTAATAAGTTCATTAATTTAAAGGTTTTCTGAAGCTGGTGCTGCTAAATCTCTGATGAATGAATATGAAACTTTCTCAGTATGTAAGATATAAATTTTGTTCATGTATTAGTATTCTTGGCCTTTGATATAAACTCTTTTCTTAAAAACTGATACCATGTAATAATATAGTGTGCTGATCAATTGTATTTGAAAAATATGTTCTTAAAGGTTGTTTATGATGGCTTAATTAAACAGGCATGTAACTCAGTTACATTCAGCAGAATTGACTGAAACCAGGTAACATTTAGTATATATTGTTCCTTTGTGACATTTCAATTCCCAATGCCATTGAAAAATAATCCTAACAGTAGTAATGTTTTCTATTATATTCAGTTATCTTTTTCATTGGTCTAATCAATGAAGTAAGGATTCATACACCAGCTGCTTCAGTCTCTAATTCTAGTCCCAGATCAGTACACAACTGATTTTTGTTAATGAATTATATAAATAATTGAAAAGCAGGCCAGATTTTAATTGGTATATTGTAGTAGGTATAAATGTATTCAGTCTAATTGTTTGGGGATGAGAAGATCAAACAATAGTATTTATAGTAAGGAACTTTTTTATACATTTGGGAATTTAAACTTTTGTTGCCTTACTTTTTCAGAGAATAAAGAGTTTTTATGTTTCCAGATGCCCATCTATCTTAGTTTCTGCTCCTCTTCACACCTTGTAAATTCAATGAGGGCAGTTTAAGATGGAATTTTATGCAGCCTTTTTACAATTATGAATGAATTGTCACTACAGGTAGCATCAAAGAGCTGATTTCCAACACAAACAAAAATGCTTGGACAAGATTAATATTGAATAAATAATTCAGCTCAGGGCTACAGGCTAAGCTAGAAGAGGGAAACAGGATCTTGGATGAAGGCAATGGCAAGGCACCATAGGCAAAAAATAGAGGTTTAGGCAACACCTATATTGTTGCCAAAAATATCCTATTTGAAACTATCCACATGGTCACTAGTAGTTAAGCTTTGCTTTTTGAATAGATTGCCAAACTAAACCTGAAACAACATTCCCACTTGTAAAAACTATATTATGTAGACTTAGAATATATTCTACTAAGATAATAAATTGCATTCAATTGCATTGATTGAAAGTAAATCAATATATAAGAATAAGTACAATTATAAGAGTTTGGTGATAATTGATTTAAACCAATACTTACATAAAAGTCTAGTGTATTCCTTATTTTCTATCAAACTTAATACTTTAGCTTTAATTCTAGTTAGGGTCACTATCTCATTAGTAAAATATTCCTGATTAAAGTGAAATTGAACTGTTGTGCTGAATGCTACCTGTTGCACACAAATGCTATTCAATGGTAATATTTCAACTGGACAAACTGATAATGGATGTTTCAAGCAATATTCCCAGTATCTTGATTAAAATGAACATTCCTCATAAACAGGAAATAATCTGTACATATTGCTGAAATGGAGCATGAATTCAAGTTAGGAATTCAAAATTCTAAGATTCTGTTTAGTGCTTGCATTATTTACATTTCTTGAGTAAAATTTTATTTCTAGTTTAATAATTAGAAAATCTGATTTTTGTTTCAAACCAATTTTGTTTAAGGTAAACCATGGTATATATGTTTCAGGTTTGCAAAGCTCATTTATGGGTCTGCTTTTGCATTGCTGTAGAACGTAGATATTGATACTCCCATATAATAATCACATCAATTTATTACATTTTTGCCTCTGAATGTTCCTGTTTGGAAATTGAAACAATCTTGGAATTAAATTCCATTGAAATAAACTTTATTTCATGTAAATATGAGGATTATTTTTCTTATGAAAATGACGGTATATAAGTGGAATGCATATGTGATCTACAAAGACCTTGTCAGTTAAATAGATTTATGTAACTATAAAGCTACAAAATCTTCAGTTTGCTATCAACTGTCAACAAATCTATTCTTGTTTTTTTTGTAATCCCTTTCAATTTTCAAAATTGTTTATTTTACTCACATGTTAAATGTTAAAAAAACCCTAAGGGAGTGGTTCTGAAACCTGGATACCCAAAATTAGGTAAAAGTGGTTTTTCTCTGAGTAAGGATACACAAATGCATTACCAAATCACAACAGGGACATTTACATTGACTTAAAATTTTTACTTGCATTGGATAAAAAGGACTTTCGGATCAGCAGTTTTGGAAAATGAAGAAAGAAATTTGAGGAACTTGCCCTAATAGCTATCATAAGAATTACTGCCAACATGTTAAATATACTTGTCCTGCAAAAATTAAAGGCCTGTGGGACTTCTGGTACAGATGTGAGGAACAAATGCTTAGCATAATGCTGAGAAAATGTCTTTATGCATGTGATTTCCCCCATGTCATTCTTGGACAATAAAGTCACAGGCTTTAATATTCGTGTAGAAAAATGCCTTTTGACAGTTGTTAGCTACTAGATTTTTCAAAGAAATGCCTTTTGCTCACTGTTGGTCAAGGAAAATGGAGGGGATTGCAGATTCAGCAGGATTACTGAACTGTGCTGCTTAAATGACAGATTCAGGGGTGGGTTCTACGGTTCTGTCTGGCCCTACAGAACCGGTAGCTCTGAAGAGCAGCAGACACAGAACCGGTTCTGTGCTGCTGTTTTAGCCCACCCACCCGCCTGGGCTCTTACCAGACCTTTATTTCCTGCTTTTTCAACTGCAGCTGCTTTGTGCGGCACAGCTGCGGTTGAAAAAGCAGGAAAAATGGGCTTTTCCAACTGCTGCGCACCCCCACGCAACACTGCTCAGCTGTCCGGGCAGCTCAGCAGGTTGTGCGCGACTCGCACATGCACGCACAACACAGAACAACAGAAGCGGTAGTTATACCGGTCGGATCCCATCCCTGGACAGATTTATTATATTTTATAATAAAACCTACCTATGGAGATAATAGTCATTCTGTTGAGATTGTCTCCATCTCTTTCTTAATTTCTACCCTAATAAAGTGGTTTGATAAAACCTGACTCGCTTTCTAATGAGCTGTTATAAAAAAAAATTATCTCTAGCAGGGAGGAGAAACTGAAAGAGCATAGCTTCGATATTCTGATGTCAATTATTAGAAGCTTCTGACCGCAGGAGAATTCCTGAATATGAAGCATTTCAGTAATCCAACTAGTAAGATATTAAAATACAGGTAATCCTCAAATTACAACCACAATTGAGCTCCAAATTTATGTTGCTAAGTGAGAAATTTGTTATGTGAGTTTGCTAAGCAATTTGCTAAGTGAGTCCCATTTTATGACTTCTTGCCGTTTGCCAAGTGAACCATTGCAGTTGTTAAATTAGTAACACGGTTTCAGTAAATTTGGTTTCCCCATTGACTGCTTGTCAGAAGGTCACAAAAGATGATCACGTGACTGGGAGCACTGCGACATCATAAATATGAGTCACTTGTCAAGCATCCAAATACAAATCACATGTCATAAATGTAAAAAATGGTCACTTTTTTCAGTGCCATAAGTTCAAATGGTCACTAAGTGAACTGTTGTAAGTTGAGGATTACCTGTACTGTCAAAATTATAAGGGCATAAGATGAAATCTATGAAAAATGCTATCTCCACAGGCTTTTTAAATCTCTTCTAGGAAGCTGTTATCAGACATTGTTGAACATTTTAGCTATTTGTACATTTCACTTCGCCCATTATAGAATTATTTTGAGATACTTTGCCTCAGTTCTTATAGTGGAGATCTATAAGCTAAATATTTGTCATTACATATCCTTTCTATATTTGCAAAATTGCTGGTAATCTGGAACTATATTGATATAAGACCAAATACTTATCAATTCTGCAAAAACAAGGCTTTGAGCTGGAAACACAGTTGAGACACTGTCCCAATTAAAGACAGTTCACTGAAGGGGTGGGGTGGCCCAAATATACTTCAATGCTCAGAAGAAATCCAAACATCTTATAATGGATAGGATTGTTAAAGAAATCGAACAAAACAAAAAAATGTAGGAAAAACATTTTGGCTGAAAAGAAATGAGGTATAGGTGTGGATTCAGAATAAAAATGTGATAAGAGTAAGCTTGATGGTGGCTAAAAGTGATAAGCATATTGAAAACTTTGGAAAATTAAAAGTGTAATTAAAAGGTAAAGTACCGTGTTTCCCCAAAAATAAGACACTGTCTTATATTTTTTTTGGCTCCCAAAAACACACTAGGTCTTATTTTCGGGGTAGGTCTTATATATTTATGGTGCCAAATAGTGGGTGTGAGTGTGTAGGGGGGTGTTTCGCGGGTGCACGGTTGCTCCCTGAAGAGTCTTCCTGGAACTGGAGATTTACACTAGGTCTTATTTTTGGGGTAGGTCTTATATTAGGGCAGGTTTAGAAAATAGTGCTAGGTCTTACTTTCGGGGTAGGTCTTATTTTCGGGGAAACACGGTAAGAGTGGCATAGCAATTTTATCATGTCAGGGCAAGAAGTGCTTTTTATCTTCCTGTTTGTATATTTTTACTGTTTTTTAAGCAGGTTCTTGCTGGAGCACTCCTTTTCTGCCTCATAGTAAGTTACTACTGTACATCTGTGGTGTTTGCATGTGCACACTCAGATATGAGTGATCTATGACAAATATTAAGAGATTAGATCAATTGGAAATCATATTGAACATTAGGACTGGGCAGTACTTTGGATTTAGTTCCCAAAAGATATTTTATGGATACTTGCAGCTTCTTCAAAGCAGCTTTTTTCCAGATTGTATGGCTGCTTTAATGAGTTACAGACAGCTACTGCATTAGTGTCCCTGAACGGTTTAAATCGCATTGTGGAATTCAGTCTGCATTATCATACAGCTCTATTAGCATATGTCACTGTCAGTTTTTTTTTAATCTTCTGTATTTCATTTCATTTTACTTAATTCCATTTGTTATTATTTATTCTTCCCCCCACTTCCCTTGCATGGGTGTATATTCCTATCTCAGTTCAATACAGTTTATCTTATGAAAATTATATTTCATGAAAGCTTATAAGTATGTTCAGATATAGGCTGTCGTGAGACTTGTTTTATCTTTGTTTTATTTATTAGCTTCTTTATGACAGATTAACTTCCTCATTCCGTGAAAACTGTACAAACTTCTCTCAGGACTTACATCATACTGACTGAAGCATCAGGGATGACTCAGCAACCACATGGACACTCTCCAGGATATGTCTCCAGTTGATCCCTTAAGGCTGCCAACAGGGCACCCACTGTAATCAAGTCCATCCACTTAGGCTTCCAGCTGTGCTTCCAGTGGTGTTGGAGGCAAGGACCCACTCCAAGCTCTCCCCATTGGAGGGCTCCAAAAGCAGCCATAGCCACCCTATAAGGGTGGTGAAGTAAAAGGGGGGCACCCAGGGGTGGTATTCAAATTTCTTAACCGGTTCTGTGGGTGTGGCCTAATTTTTAGGTGTGGCTTGGTGGTCACATGATTGGCTGAACATGGCTTGGTCACATGACCAGCTGGGTCTGGCTGGGTCATCATGTGACTGGAGGGGTCAAAAGATAGAAACTCACTTTAACAATGCTCTTGGAGCGGGGTTGGACTAGATGACCTCTGAGGTCCCTTCCAGCCCTGGATTGCTGTGCTGTTTCAAAGCATCCTCTGAAGCTGCATCTAGTGCCAGGGTTTGTGGTCCTTCCTTCCTCTCCTTTTTCTTTCCCTCCCTCCCTCCCTCTATCCATTCATCTATCCATCCACCCATATCTCATTCACTTTCTTTTCCCTTCCCTCTTTCTCCCTTCCCTCTTTCTTCCTTCCCCCCTTTCTTTCTTTCTTCTATCCCTCTCTCTTTCTTTTTCTTCTTTAAGAGAAAGAAAGAAAACTACCATGCATCTCTATGCACAGTGTATTTTCAGCTGGAACCTCTTTCTACTTAAACCAGGGGGCCCAAACTTGGCAACTTTAAGACTTGTGGACTTCAACTCCCAGAATTCTCCAGCCAACACCTGGGAGTTGAAGTCCACAAGTCTTAAAGTTGCCAAGTTTGAAGACCTCTGACTTAAACCTTAGTACAACACCCAGATATTTAAAGACATTAAACATCTTGGATTAATCTTGAAGCTTTTTTGCATACTTGTACTTAATCAGAAAGAATTTTGTTTTAACACATATGGCTTCAATTCCAAAGCTACTTTTTATGAAGACCAAGTCAGGAAAAGTAGATTGGAAACAAAGCAAAGGTTAACCTTCTCATTCTTTCTAACCCTTTCTAAATGGCAAGTAGAAGTGACCCTTTCTACTTGCCATTTTACTACCAAGAATCATCTTCAAATTAAAGAGTTGCCTTCCAATAACAAAAAACACAAGTGTGCAAACTGCCTGAATAGAAACACAGCACATAATTTTGTATGTTAAATATCGAATCACAAAGTGGAAGAGGGAAAATATTTGTGAGAAATATTGACTGCGTTTTTTGCTTGTCAAATTTAAAAGACCATTGGACTCCATAAAGGTTGTGACAGCAATAGAAATAATGAAGCAGCAGCTAGGCAAACTGCTGAATAATCTGAATTGTGCTTTGGAAATTGTGTAAGGTATGCTCTGAAATGGAGCAAATGAATGAGACCTAAAGGTAAGCTGTTCTCTACAAAATCCGTTTGAACTTACCACACTAAGCCTGGCATGAAAAAGCAGAGCAACTTACTAGTTTTGAAGAGGAGGATATGGAAGAAAGAAAGAAGATTGGCTCCAACAGTTTTAGGAGACTGCCTAATTTTGTTTACCCAGAACATTCCCAAGGCAATAATCAATACAGTATTAGCTCCAAATGTTCTTTTGGCTGAACACTGAATCCAGGCATATTGGATGGCTGGATGCTCCCAGGAGGCTGCAGGGAGGACTCCTAGGCCCAAAACAAGCCTCACTAGCAAGCCTCCTTGGAGCCTTCTGGTGTAAAAGCAGAGTGGGGGGCATTTTCGGCCTAGAAAGCCTCCCTGGAGCCTCCTAAGAGCAAAACCAGGGTGGGGAATCTGGCCCCAGCCTGTTTGGCCTAGAAAGCCTCCCTGGAGCCTCCTAAGAGCAAAACTGGGGTAGGGGAGTGGCACCAGACCCCACCCCACACCCTGTTTTTGCTCCCAGGAGGCTACCCTACACTTACCTGGGAGCCAGTCAGGCCTCATGGAGACTCCTGGGAGGGAAGGGGAGAGGTGGGTGGGGCCAGCTGTTCTTCAGAACTACCGGTTCACTGAACTGGATGTAAAATTAACATCCAATTCACCTGAACCAGCCCGAACCCATAGAATCCCTTCCCTGGGGGCACCTTGCAGGTCAACGAGAGCCGCATCTCTCCTCCCTGACTTGGACAATCCCCCTCATCTGAAGAGCAGCGGCAATCAGTCAACATGGCTACCATCAAACCGGGGGGCAGTTCAGAACACCCAAGAAAGTGTAGGAGCGAAGAGAGCAGTGAAGCGAAAATAAGCACTTCTGAGATTTTTGTTGAAAAGCAAATCGAGAGCACCATCTACTGACGAAAGGAAAAGCGACTTCTACATGTCTAGAGAGTTACAGAGGAGGTAAAGGAATTTGATATCCTGTGGAGGGCTGTGACTTTTAACTGTTAAGTGTCTCACACTTACCAGAGGTGGAAATAAAGTCATTTTATTAAAAAAAAAAACTCTGGGAAACCAGAATAAAAGATTAAAATCACAGAGCTGAGTTAAAGAACTTGGAAAATAATTTGGACTATTAAAATATGGAGTAAATGCTGGAACTGGTTCATTTAAATAATTGACTCTGCTTTATAAGAAATGGATCTTGATTGAAATTAATATCTGCTGGAAAAAAGGCAGCATGAAAATTTGGGAGGAAAGTGCCACCCACTAATGATTGGAAAACAAAGCATACTCCTACAACTTCAGATCTTTTTTGAAATATTTTATATTTGGTGGTTGTGATCTTTAATTGTTTATTGCCTTATGCTTACTAGAGGCGGAAATAAGAAAGACATTTTATAAAAGAGACACTGGGAAGCTAGAATAAAAGACTAAAACTACAGAGTAGACTTAAATAATTTGGAAAATACCTTGGACTATCAGAATATTAGGTAAATGCTGGAATTGGCTCATTTAAACTTGACCTTGATTTGAAAGAAATGGAGATTGAGTGAAAGAGACATTTTATAAAAGAGACTCTGGGAAGCTGGAATAAAAGACTAAAATCACAGAACATATTTAAAGATCTTAAAAAATACCTTGGTCCAAGAGTAAATGTTGGACTTGGCTTATTTAAATAATTGATTTTGTTTGGAAAGAAATGGAGATAGAGTGAAATAAACATCTGTTGGAAAAAAGGCAGCATGGAAATTTGAGAGAGAGCCCTGTCTACTAATGATTGGAAAATAAACCATATTTCTATAATTTTGGACTCTCTGAATCAGATTGAGGTGTGATTGTTTATTCTACTTCTTTTTCCCACTATGTCTGGAGTTGAAGGAACAGCTGTGGAAATGAGAGGATTTTTCAATGAGACGTTTTTGTTGTTCCAAAATATGGATCTGATCGATAGGATGGATGAGAAAATGGAAAATATCTTGCAAAGAACAATTAATAAAGACCAAACTGCCCATGAATCGGTGGAACCAAGAGAAAGATTGGATGAAATGGACTACTTAAGCCAGCAAATGGAGCACGAACAGGGAAAGAACATGGATCAGAAAAACCAGCAAATGAAGCAACAGCTCGATGAAGAGGAAGACCAGATAAATGGCAAGCAAGAGGAGCAGTATAGAATAGAATAGAAGTATAGAATAGAATAGTATAGAATAGAATAGTATAGATTAGAGAGTAGAATAGAACAGAATTCTTTATTGGCCAAGTGTGATTGGACACACAAAGAATTTATCTTGGTGCAAATGCTCTCAGTGTACATAAAAGACAAGATACATTCATCAAGAGTAAAGAATCATAAGGTACAACACTTAATAATAGTCATAGGGTACAATAAGCAATCAACTCATACTAGGAAACAGTCAATATAAATCGTAAGGATACAAGCAACAAAGATACAGTCACAAGTGGGAGGGATGGGTGATAAGGAGTGATGAGAAGATTAATAGTAATAGTAACACAGACTTTGTAAATAGTTGGACAGTGTTGAGGGAATTTTTTGCTTAGCAGTGTGATGGTGTTCGGGGAAAAACTGTCCTTGTGTCTAGTTGTTCTGCTGTGCAATGCTCTATAGCATCATTTTGAGGGAAGGAGTTGAAAGAGTTTATGTCTGGGATGTGAGGGGTCTGTAAATATTTTCACAGCCCTCTTTTTGAATCGTGCAGTATACAGGTGCTCAATGGAAGGCAGGTTGGTAGTAATTGTTTTTTCTGCAATCCTAATTAGAACAGACGGATTGGTCACATCAACAAATAAACCAAGGACTAGAGCAAAAAATAGGACTGACAAATCAGATGATAAAGGAAAAAAGACTGAATAAAATAACAGATAAATCGATAATTGGAGAGACAGAAATATACTTTTGATAAGTAGATTGGGACATGGACAGATATTTGGGAGAATTGTCACCATAAGATTGTATTGGGAGAAATGTCTAGTTTGAATAAGAATGACATAGATGAAGATAGAGATAAAGACAAGAGTGTGGGAGGCGAATTAAAAAATGGATAAGAAATGAAGCACTAAGGAGAAGAAGAGATGATGGGTAAAAAGAATTGCCATGTAAATATTTAAGTAGCCTGATCATAAGCTAAAGGAGGCAAAAATAAAATTAGAAAGTGGAAATATTAGAATATAAATTTTTATAGAATGGATAAAAATAATAGATAAAAGACTAGAAGTTTACAGATGTTAGGCATTTTCTTTTATGTATTTTTCAAATAATATAATGAGAATTACATTTGATAAATGTGAGAGATTACTAATATTGTTAGCATGAATTGGATCAATATGAATTAGAATTAACTTTGTTTACATATGTAAAGAAATGTTCAGATTGAACAAGAAAGGATAGATGAAGATAGAGATAAAGATGAGGAGTTAGGGTTTTTTTAAAGTTAATGTATGCTTAAACAATATAATGAGGATTACTTAAATTCAACAAATGTGATAGAGATAACTAATATTGTTATGATGAACTGGATTAATATGAATGATACCCATAACCAACTCTGTTCACACACAATATGGATGTATATTGGGAATATGTATGTATGTATGTATGTATGTATGTATATATGTTTTCGTAGATTTTCACGGGTAAAGGTATGTAGATCTTGGTGTATTCGGGTCTTGTCCCCGTGTAAGATTGAGAATACCTTGGCAACGTTTTGACGAAATCTCATCCGTCATCTTCTTGAATCTTCTTGATTCAAGAAGATGACGGATGAGATTTCGTCGAAACGTTGCCAAGGTATTCTCAATCTTATATGGGACAAGACCCGAATACACCAAGACCTATACATACATACATACATACATACATACATACATATCTTTTAAAAAGTCCACCCACTTGGCTCATTCTTTATCTTTCCACCTTTTCCAACATTATAGACATCTCAATACACCTTTGGATTGATAAACAGTGCATCTTGGAAAGCAATGGGAATATATAAGCATACTATGACATACCCATTACTGCTCATGTTGCCATATTCTGGACCAGTTGTAGGTTCTGGGTGATCACAGTATAGTAATCCAATCATTAAGTGACTGAGCTTTGGGTGATTGAAAAGCCAAGAATATTGCAACTGGTACACCAGATCAATGTGTTAAAAGGCCTCTTGGGCATATCTGCCACCTCTGTTTAAACAGTAGACAGTTTGGATTCTACCAGTTTGGACTGGCTTGATAGAACCAATTGTTATGATTCTCTGTAGTTTGGAGAACTGGTAAATTGGACCTCTGGCTGGTCCTGCCCCTGTCCGCCCGTTTCTCCGCTCCCTGCCCAGTCAGTCCCTATCCCACATGTGCAACATTGTGCGCATGCGCAACATGCCTGCAGCCTGCTTTTGCCCACCCACCAGGCCAGCCATTGCTGCCTGCCTTTTGCTGCAGCCCAGCCTGATCTGATGATCTCCCTGGGTGAGTGAGGCTCTGCAAGTCTCGGTCTCCTTTTCACCACCAGCCTCGCCACTGTTCCTTCCAGCTGGGTTAGACTAACTGTAATCCCAACTGAGTAGGCCTGATCTGCCTGCTCAAAGGTAAGCCTGCGAGTCGCGCTACCCCCTCCCCCACTGTCCCCGGACCTTGCCGCCCCCCATCCCCAGGCTTGCCTGGCTGGCTAAGCCACCATGCAGCGCTCTCCCAGCTCTCCCTATCACATGGCGGCTGCAGTGCAGCAAACTGCGGCGGCAGTGCTCCGACCAGTAGGGTGGTGGACCCGGCTGCCTCTGTAAGCAGGGCCATCACCACAGCGCCTCTGCCCACTTCTCCCAGGGGCAAAACGAAAGGAAGCGGGTGGAGGCACTGCAGTGATGGCGCTGCTTATGGGAGGCAGCCAGGTCTGCCAACCCTACTGGTTGGAGCACCACCCCCGCTGCCTGCAGAGGTGCTTTGGGAGGGCTGGGGGGATGCTCCATGCCCCCCATTATCACCGCCATGCACCGCCCACAGAAATACTTTGGGTGGGCCAGGGGGGTGCTCCATGGCCCCATGCTGCCACCGCCCGCTTTCTTCCTTTTCCCGCCATCTGCTGCTGACTACACCTAGTGATTTTACTGCCTTTCTTTTGCCCAGGGCTACCACATATTTTTCAGGTTTCACATGCATTCAATGTCTATAGTCCAGAGCATAAATACATGTGTGTTTAACAGAGTTGAAAGAGACTTTGAAGGTCTCCTAGTCCAACCCACCGCTCAGGCAGGAAAACTGAGGATGCCAAACTCTGAGTAGAGGTCCTGGGAACAGTGTCAGAATAACAGAATAACACTTAGAAGGGACCTTGAGGGGGAAACCCTACACCATTTCAGAGAAATGGCTGCCCAGTCTTTTCTTAAAAACTTCTAGTCAGGAAGTTTCTCCTTAGTTTTAAGTTGCTTTTCTTTTGTTCAGTTTCCATCCATTGCTTCTTGTTTGCCTTCTGATGCTTTGGAAAATACATTGTCCCCCCCTTCTTTCTGGCAGCCCCTTAAAAGCCTGTTGCCTATCACACTCTTGAGCAAAGCCATTTCCTCCTTTCAGTGGTCCATGAAAGTGCATCTATAGTACGTAAAACAGTGGTGGCTAACCTTTTTGGGCTCCTGTGCCAAAAAAATGTGCCAGCACCCAGAAGGCAATGCACACACACACCCCTTGCATATCCATGTGCAATCCCCCCTCCCCCTGCCACCCCCTTACCTGCACTGCGCCTCCCAGCTCTGCAATCTTTGTAGGCTGAAAAATGGGCCCATTTCATCACTTCCGGTATTTCCGGAAATAATAATTGGTCAGGAAAGCATTTTTTTTCCAAAAAAGGTGACCAAAGAGCAGACTCCAAATATAAAGTGTAGGGAGACACATTGTCACAGAAAAAAATGTGGATGGCATAGGAATTATTAACAAAATAAATTAGAAAAGCAGTTAAAAACAAACCGGACTGGATAACAAACTCCAGTTGCAAGGAAATCCTTTTTCCAGGGTCAATTTCTTAAGGCAATGAAATTGGGCATGTGATATAATTCTTTGCACTGGCAGATGCAAGAGTTTTCTAAATTGGGATATGATGACCCATGATTTTGCTTCACTGACACTCGTTGAGAGGACTGGAAGACTTCTGATTTGGTGGCAGAGAAGACAACAGAAAGGATCCTTGAGGCTACAAAGACTCAACTTTAGGCAGCTTTATCAGAATTTTGCCTACAACTAGTCAAGGCAAGACTTAGCAGCATTTCTTTCCTTTCTCTCATTCAGCCTTTTTCTAACCCCAACTTTTCATTGCACTTTCTAGTTTGCATTTTTTTGCTATAGCGAGAAGGGTTTCTTTCCTTGCTTGGGCAGTTAGTTCCCTTGGCTGACTTTTCTGGGCTGAGTCTCCTTTTCTTTCTTCCTCTGGGGTTTCCTTTGCATCCTCTGGCTGTGACTTTTGCTCAAGAAGCCCTTGCAATTTGCATTCTTGTTCCACAGTCAGCTTTTCTTAACTTGCTTCTCAACTCACTTTTTCTCTTCTTTCTGAGACTATTCAGAAAATCGTATCCCTATCCCACCCTCTTTCTGGTTTATATTCCCCGGAGAGGTAATTAAACATGTCCTTCTTTTTAACATTCTACTTGTCACAGAAAAAGGACTGGTGGCTTGGCTGAGGTTTCTGGAGTCCTATGTTGACTTGGATTCTTCCTCTCTCTTTCTTTCGCTGTCTGTCTGTCTCTGTCTCTGGTGGTCCCAATCTGCTTTTTTCAACCCAACCCCATTTTTCCCCTTGAGGTCTTTATGACTATTTTCTGAACTTGCAACCTCACCCTTGAAGCTGTTTGTCATATTATTGAGCTCATTATCTTCCTCCCCAGCTTTTACACACATAATTCAACTAAAGTCAAATTGCCACACTTGCTTTCTGTTTCCCTGCTCATCCATGGAGTTGACTTCTATTAACTCTTTTCTTCAGGAGAGAGCCAAACTGTGAGCAAGCTGACTTTTCTTGATGGTTTCATTCTTTTTTCAAGTCGACTAGCATTGACCCCCCTCCTGTCCCACTTTGGCTGGCAGAGGGCTATCAAAACTAAAAAACAAACAAAGAAATGAGAAATGTTTCTCTTTTGCATTTGAGCATGCAAGAAGGGACAGGAAAGGAGAAAGGGAAAGAGGAAAGACAAAGAAAAAGCATGAAAGATGGGAAGAGAGCAAGGAAGAACAAAAGAAGGAAAGAGGGAAGAAGAAATTAGAAGGAAGAAGGAAGGGTATAAATGTGATGGAAGTCCTGCCTTAGCACTTGGCCACCACAGATGCCCCCCCCCAAGTTCCATGTCACGCCCCCTATGGCCCTCCGAGGTCAAACACGACCCTGATACAGACCTCAATGAAATTGAGTTAGACACCCCTGCTTTAGGATAACAATCTAAAGACCCTCCTACTTTTGCTGTCCTCTTTTCCACTGTATCCTCTCTATTTTCCCTCGTATCTCAAAATAAAAGCTTATCAAGTAGGACTGGGAGAAACTCTTTGGGGGCCTGTCCAAATAAGCTTCACCACAATACTCAAATACACAACACTCGAATACAGCTCATCAGTCTGGAACCCACATCACGTATCTGATATTAACACAGTTGAGAAAGTCCAGAAATATTTCACAAGAAGAGTTCTCCACTCCTCTACTCATTGCAGAATACCTTATGCCACCAGACTTGAAATTCTACACCTAGAAAACCTAGAACTACGCCATCTTCGGTCCAATCTTAGTATATAAAATCATACACTGCAATGTCCTTCCGGTCAATGAATACTTCAGCTGCAACCACAACAATACAAGAGCACACAATAGATACAAACTCAAGGTAAACAGCACCAAACTTGATTGCAGGAAATACGACTTCAGCAACAGAGTGGTCAATGTCTGGAATACTCTACCTGACTCTGTGGTTTCTTCCCCAAAACCCAAAAACTTTAACTTTAGACTGTCTACTATGACCTCACCCCTTTCCTAGGGCCGTGCATCACTGCACTAACGTGCCTACCGTCCCTGTCCTATTGTTTCTTTTTCTTATATGTATTCATTTCATGTATTCACAACTATGCTTATCCTTGTAAGAGCTTGACAAAATAAATAAATAAAACGATCGAGGGAGAGCATATGGTGCCTTTGCACTTTGGATAAATACAAACATTTGGGAGGAAATATTCTGCCCGAACTCGTTTCCCGCCCGCCTGCTTTAGCTTTAATTATCCGGTTAATTGAAAGGAGTGCTTAGCGTACATGTGGAAACCCAGCCAAGCCCTGGGGCAGCCGTTCGCTCGCGTTTTGCTCTCTGCGTCCCAGGAGTAGCGAAGGGCTGCTTTCGGGGATCAAGGGCAACCCCGCACGGATCCGTTTTGGCGCGCAGTCCCAAGCAGCTTTTGCCGAACAGTCGCTTGAAGCCCGGGGCAAACGAAAAGAAAGAAAGAAAGAAAGAAAGCGAGCACGAGCAAGTTCCCACCCGTTAACCAAGAGTTAGCGAGAGCCGCGGAGAGAAGGAATGTACACCTGGAAAGCGTTCGAAGCTACGCAGCCGCTCAGGTTCCCTAGTTGTCAGCAATTGCGCTCCCTCTTTCTGGCGCTTATATCCCTCTCCCGCCTCTCCAATTCTTTAACGACGCGTCAGGTGTCGTGCAGAAGCAGAGTGCGCCTGTGCGGTGGCGGCCGCGCAGCAGCAGCAGCAGCAAGAGTAATACTATTATTATCATCGGTTACGGTGCTTTAAGCGCGGATACCAGGCGGCTGAGGGAGAAAAGTAAGCAGTAGCATCTAGGGCGGCGGAGGGTGAAGATGGCGGAGCCGGGAACACCCCGAACGTCTCCCTTGTATTCGCGGGCTTCAGGTAGGGGCGAAGGACTAGATAACATGATCCTCCGTGGGTGTGGTTTGTAAGCGAAGGCACGGACTTGGTGGGGAAGCCTGCTGCCTGGGTGGGACTTCCCTGTCTCCCCCCGCTGGCTCTCTCCGGGTTCCCTCGGAGCAGGTGTCCTTTCGTTCTTGGTGCCCAAATTGTAGCCGCAACCCGGTGTTCCTGTTGTTCGGTTCCGGACAAGCCCCATAAAGACCCGCTCTGTAGTAGCGAGGTTTGTTTGCGAGGCGGTGGGTGTGTGCAGTGGCATTTGGCAGGCGGCTGCGTTGGAAATGGTTACGTGGAATGGAAGAAGCAAACAGTCTAGGGAAGGTTAGGGAATGCAAGGTTGGCTGTACAACATGGATGAGTGGAGGCCTTGGTGGAGGTGAGGACCGAAGAAGCAGAGGGCTATTTTATACCTAGTCTTCGGAGGTATTAAGTAGCCTAGGAATAAGTGGAGCAGTAAGAAGTAGGATGAACAATCGATATTCGGGTGGTAGGGCTTTTTCGCCCAGACAGCAGTCAGTTTTTTTAATTCTCCAGACCAAGACTTAGAAAATGCTAGGAAGCGATTCCTTTGGCAGATATGGTATCTCTGGACACCTTCATAACTGGATAGAAGCATTCCTGTCAAGCAGACAACAAATGGTCAAAATTGGGAGCGTCCTATCAAACTGCAACCTGTCAACAGCGGTGTCCCTCAAGGCAGCGTTCTAGAACCAACTCTCTTCATACTCTACATAAATGACCTCTGTGATCATATTAAGAGCAACTGCATTCTCTTCGCTGATGATGTAAAGCTATTCAACACCACAGACAATACTGCTACCCTTCAAAAAGACCTCGACTATGTATCAGAATGGACAAACAAATGGCAACTTCAAATCTCAACAAATAAATGCTCTGTCTTACATATTGGCAAAAAAAATCAGAAAACAAAATACAAGCTGAATAGTCTTGTTGATGATCCAAACTCTGTCAAGGACCTTGGAGTACTCATCTCTAATGATCTAAGTGCTAGAGCCCACTGTAACCACATAGCCAAAAAGGCATTAAGAGTTGTTAACCTAGTCCTGCGTAGCTTTTTCTCTGGTAATATCACACTACTAACTAGAGCATACAAAACATTTGCTAGACCAATACTTGAATACAGCTCATCAGTCTGGAACCCAGATTACATATCTGATATTAATACAGTTGAGAAAGTCCAGAAATATTTCACAAGAAGAGTTCTCCACTTCTCTACTCATTGCAGAATACCTTATGCCACCAGACTTGAAATTCTAGACCTAGAAAACTTAGAACTACGCCACCTTCGGTCCGATCTAAGTATAGCATATAAAATTATATATTGCAATGTCCTACCTGTCAATGATTACTTCAGCTTCAACCATAACAATACCCGAGCACACAATAGATACAAACTCAAGGTTAACCGCACCAAACTTGATTGCAGGAAATTGCAGCAACAGAGTGGTCAATATCTGGAATACGCTACCTGGCTGTGGTTTCTTCCCCAAACCCCAAAAACTTTAACCTTAGACTGTCTACTATTGACTTCACTCCTTTCCTATGAGGTCTGTAGGGGGCATGCATAAGCGCACCAATGTGCCTACCGTCCCTGTCCTATTGTTTCTTTTATTTTTCTTATATGTATCCTATTCTGTCACGGCCCCTGACCTTTGGAATCAACTGCCCTTGCGGCTCCGCCTGGCCCCTGACCTCCACACCTTCTGCCGTGAGTTAAAGACCTGGTTATTTGACCAACCTGGGCTGTGACCCCTCCTTTTAATGTTAATTATTGCAAATTTGTTTTTAGGATTTGGGCTTGTAATTTAGTTTAATCATTTTTTAAGTATTTATTGTCTCTGTTTTTAGCTGTGAGCCGCCCCGAGTCTTCGGAGATGGGGCGGCATACAAGTTCAAATAAATAAATATGTATCTTATATATATTTCTTATATGTATTTCATGTATTCATAACTATGTTTATACTTATACCTGTTATCTTATAATCGCTTGACAAAATAAATAAATTAAAGAAAGAAAGAAAGAAGGGAAAGTGAAATACACCCTTGTCGCTAGAAATGATAAAAAGATTTTTAAATTCCTTGCATGTCTTAACTACACTTGGCTAAATGAAGTCTTCTATTCTAAACTGTAATGGTTTGCTTTCCCCTGTGCCTCTGCACCCAGGTTTTATTCAACATTGACTGTCATGGAAACTAGTATCTTTAGAGAGATTAAGGTTAAATGGGGAATACATATTGGAAAGATGAATATTTGAGTTTGAAAGAAATCATTTTAAATAGTTTCTACGTGTTCTTTCTTTCTTTAAACCTGTTGCGTTGGCCTCTACAGCCAGATTTTGTTCCACATTCACTGGCATGGGAAGGAACAGGAAACTGTAGTATCTTTAGGGCACTTCAGGTTAAGTGGCTGAATACACACTGGCAAGATGAATATTTTAATTTTAAGACTTCATTTTAAATAGTTTCTGTGTGTTCTACTCTGACTCTAAACCTGTTGGATTGGAGTTGCAAAGCACTTCCATGCAGAAGAGACATTACTCAATCATGGAATATGCTGCCAAGTACTTGAGGTGGTGCTCTTAATTAAGGCAAGGACTCGACTAATTTTCAGCATTGTTCTGGTCTTTTTTATGAAGGTGTGCAAAAAAATATGGGGCAGAGATTATTTCCTACCTCCTCCAAGGTAGTAAAGCACATTTTTATTTAGCTGGTAATTCTGCAAAAGAAAGTACAGTAATAGAGATCTGCTTGCATCTAACTAGTGGCTTGATTCACGGACTATTACAATATGGTTTGTTTAAGTTTTGGCTTAGTATGATACAGTATTGGTAACAATTGTACCTTGTCCAATAGACTCTGTTTAAAGAAACAGTTTAAAATGATATACAAACAAATACATTCTAAGTTGCAATTTTATTTAAATTGTGGTATTTTAGTTTATAGAAAGATACACAGTAGTAGGTTGCAGTAGTAGCCAGGCTGGTTTTTACTAGATATATAATATATGATCAAATAGAAACTTTTTGAGGTTGAATTTAATCCCAGCTATAATGAATTGAGCAGTGGTGGGATTCAAATATTGTTGCCACTGGTTTGGTAGGTGTGGCTTGGTGGGCGTGCTTTGCGTGCATGCACACACTTTGCGTGCACACGCACGCCAAACACCCACTTTGCGCAGGTGCAGAGGCGTTTGCGCAGGCACAGAGGCGTTCTAACTCGCCTCTTAAAAGCCTGCACGATCCCGGTCGCTTCAGCAGCTGCCGTGTGGCACTCTTCTGTGCTGCGCAAAGCAGCTGCGCTTCAAATTCAGCGGATAAAGGTGAGTATGGGAGCCCAGGCAGGCGGGTGGGCCCAACAGCAGAGCCAGCAGAGCAGCGGAGAGAACCGGTTCGGTCTCCGCTGCTCATCGCTCCTACCGGCTCTCCAGAACCAGGCAGAACTGGTCGAATACCACCACTGGAATTGAGTTAGTTAAACATGAGTCTTAATGCCTTTAAATGTGTTTTAAATGTTTATATTTGAAATTAATTGTTAAGTAAAATTTGATACTTGGCTTTAAATCCTGTATGAATTTTCCTGACCTTATGATATCATACTCTGGATGCACTATGTAGACACATGTTTTTATTTATCTACAACATTAATATACAAAGTAAGTCAGAACTTAATATTCTGTTACAATTAGAAAGGAGCCCAAGCAAATTGCCAGGGAAGGTCTTTTTCTTCTATATGTCCAGAGGAAGAAGAAACATGTATTTGTCTGGTTTTGGTTTGCTACTGTTTGAGATCCAGAAGTTGTGGCAAAAAATACACTTTTATTTTGATAAATAGGATAGAATGTGTAATTGACATGTTGCCAAATTATTGATTTTTTAAATTGGACATATATACATACATAATATACATTCAATTTCATTGAAAGCCACAATGAGTACACCATGCCTCTGTGCATGGCTTTCATTGACTACGAAAAGGCTTTTGACTCAGTATTTCAGCAAGCAATAATTAATGCATTGCTCAATCAAGGCTTAGACATTACTTACATAAACTTACTACAATCAATATATGAAAAAACAATGGTGACAATTTGCCCTAATTATATTAAAGTGAAAATCAACATAGAATGAGGTATATGACAAGGTGACACAATATCACCTATCCTTTTCTTAGCCTGCCTTGAAGAGGTATTTCGCAAACTAGACTGGGCAAAAGATGGAGTAAAAATCAATGGCACCTGTTTAAATCACTTAAGATTTGCAGAAGATTGTGTTCTCTTCTCACAAGACTCAGAAGAGTTACAAAGACACATACAAGAGCTGCACAAAGCAGGAGAACCATTTGGCTTAAAAATAAACCTGAAAAAGAGCTAGGTTATGTTTAATAAATTCATTAAAGAAAGAAAAAAAATTAGTATCTGGAGAAGTAGTCATATAGACTATTACATATACCTTGGCCAACAGATCTCAATGGCAATGATACAATAAAAAAAATGGAACCTGTTAAATGTGATTGCTAGGCAGCTAAGCATAATTTTCAAGAACTGAAGAGAATTTTTTTGATCAGTGTGTGCTACCTGCTCTAATATATGCCAAAACATGGACACTAACTTCACAATTGATACAAAAGCTACAGGTGGCACAAAGAGCCATGGAAAGATACATACTCGGCATTACAAGGCAAGATAGAAAGTCCTGCACATGGATTAGAGAACAAATGAAAATATACAATATGATCAAGAGAGTAAAAGAATTGAAATGGAAATGGCCTGGTCACTTAGCAAGAAGAACTGGTGGCAGGTGAACCAGGACATTCAGAATGGATCCCACTTGACAAAAAGCATGTACAAAAGAGACCTAAAACAAGAGGGATTGATGACATCAGCAAGTATTGTGGGCCCAATTGGCAAAAGAAAGCTCAGGGATGTATTGGTTGGAAACATGTGGAAGAGGCCTTCATGCTGCAGTGGATAGACAATGGCTAAAATTATGATAATGATGACAAACATGCACACCTTATTCCCCTTTGGGATAAGAACTATGCTAAGCAGAAGTAAGAAACAGTAACCTAAAGAATTAAGAAATATAGCTAAATCTAGTTAACATCAGGTAAATCTTTATAAATCATCCTGTTTTCATCATATCTAAACTGCTTTATATATTGTCTTTTGCTATTTAAACTTCTCATCTCTGAAGATTTTATCAATTTCACCCAACTATTATTTTCTTGATCTTCTCCTTTCTCTTAGCCCATTCACTCTTTTCTTCTTATGTGTGTGTAATGGTTTGATTCTTTTGCATTTTCTTTGTATACCAATTCATCTCAAATATTAGGTGATAATCAGCACTCAGTTCTTGATCCTGTCACTTGTTTTAATATACACATCTCTTAAGTACTGCACTCTCATTGCATTTGATATTTCTATTTCTCTTGACATACTCAACTCTTATTTATATTTAACAAAGCTGGTAAAACATTGTTATTATATATATAGCCTTCTCTACTTTTTCCAAACATTCATTCCTTTCCAATCTTTCTACTAAGTTTCTACTTTTATCTCTAATAAACATTCTAACAGGATGCACAAATTAATCTACTTGGTCTAACTTTTCACTTTTATTGTAATCATTTTAATTTGGATTAATACAAATAATTTCCCCTGTATTTTGGTTTCAGTGCTTTAATTTTCTTTTTTAATATATAATTTTATTAAGAATTTTAATTATAATTTAATTATAATAGTAAAATCTGGTATATGTTAAACTTAAAGAAAAAATAAAAGTAAAAAGTACAAGAAAAAGATATAATAAAGAAAAATATATAATGAAGTGACTTCTAACCTTCATCAAACAAATATAAACAAATTGAGGGACTCTATTTTTTTCACTCCCAATAAAGTTACAAGTATATTTTCATCCCATATTCCATTTCTTATGCATAAACAATCTATGAAACATCATCTTTTCAATCTTGGTGTCAGCAATATTTTTATTTTTTTTATTTATTTATTCTGTCAAGCATGTATTAGATAACAGATATAAGTATAAACATGATCATTAATACATGAAATGGATACAAATAAGAAGAAAACATTAGGACAGGGACAGTAGGCACATTGGTGCATTTATGCACGCCCCTTACAGATCTCTTAGGAATGGGGTGAGGTCAAGAGTTGACAGTCTAAGGTTAAAGTTTTTGGGGTTTAGGGAAGAAACCACAGAGTCATGTAGTGTATTCCAGGCATTGATCACTCTGTTGCTGAAGTCGTATTTCCAGCAATTGAGTTGGTGTGGTTTACCTTGAGTTTGTATCTATTGTGTGCTCATGTATTGTTGTGGTTGAAGCTGAAGTAGTCATTGACAGGTAGGATATTGCAATAGATAATTTTATATGCTACACTTAGGTCGGACTGAAGGCGGTGTAGTTCTAAGTTGTCTAAGCCTAAAATTCAAAGTCTGGTGGCATAAGGTATTCTGTTGCGAGTAGAGGAGTAGAGGACTCTTCTCGTGAAATATCTCTGGACTCTCTCGATTGTATTAATGTCCGATACGTAATGCAGGTTCCAGACAGTGAAGGTATAGATTAGGTAACTAGCATTAGTGAAACTCATCTCATATGCAACAATCAATTCTAAACTAATCGTAAGCACAATATTATTCAGTGTTGGCATACGTTGTCTGTATGCCCAGAAACATAATCAAAACACATCTTTGAAGCTCATCCCCACTGGAAATTATATTTTTATTCCACACATTCTTGTATTGTAGTTGTGTAGATTATCTTACAGTATCTAGAATTTAGATATTGAATCTAGAAATTATATTGCAAGACAACATTCTATTATATCCTACAAAGTTGATGGTCCATGCGGTGTACTGAAATTAACTCAGGATGCTCTAGACTAGAGCACAAAGCAAAGAATTAGATTTTGTTTAACTTTCAGTAAGTATTAAAATATAATTTTGTCTGAGACTTTAAAAGTGTAGTTAGTTTATGGAAGTAAATAGGAATACAAAATGTTGATTATTTTGAAATAGTAGCTTTGTAGGAATGATGTGCATTGCTTTGTTCAAAAACTATACAGCTATCTGTTCATTTGACATACGCCATTTTAAAAAGTGTCAGAATTTATAGGGAATCCAAATGATAGTTTGTTGACTCACAGAGTGATGCCATGTCATAAATAACCTGTGTAATTTTCTTCATTTCTCAGTGCAGCCATATGTCATCACAGAATTGTTTTTGAGAGTCTCACATTTAAACATTTCTTCAGTAGATGTAGTAATCAACTTTTTCTTTAGGACTAAGCACATTTTATTGAAAAGAATACACATAGACTATCTATCTATACACACACACACATATCTATCATCTACTCCATGCTTTTATCAATGTTACGATCCTATATGTATATTTATTGAGGATTAGGCCTTTTTCTACTTATAGTTTAGTTATGATCAAACCTGCATTAGGTTAGGCTGTAAAATTATAGCATGGTCTTGGGCTAGGTGGACATTTGAAATCAGGGCATCTGCCCTCTGATTCATTCTGCACCGGTTCTGCATGACTGCTGGTAAATCAGTCTCATGTGCTTGGTTGCTCCTGATTCTTGGTCAATATTCATTTGTTTCTAAGTCCTCCAACTTATTTATTTATTAAATTTGCATGTTGCCCATCTCTCCAATAAAGTGACTCTGGGTGGCTTACAAATGATAAAAAGAGAAATATAAAAAATAAAATTAAGAAGAGTTACATAAGAACAGGGATGGATCCATCTCCAGCAAGGAACATCCCATTGACGATAGGAAACTTGGATGAAACTGTGGCAGTATAGAGTATTAATCCCAAACAATTCAAGCAAGTATATACACTAATAGAAGATCCCACATAAAAATTGCTTTACATCTGATAAAGAAACAAAATAACCACAAAAGGGACATGAGAACACTGAATGGTATGAAAACATTATAGCAAGAAAACAGTAATTTTGATATGTAGATTGAGCCAAAGTCCTGACATGAAGAGATAAGGAGTCAGAGCAGTATTTATCCTTGGATGCTTTCATGATTTATTAAATTGCCAAAAAAGGTTCTTTCGAGCTAAGAAAAAATATTACTTTAGAGATATATTCAAGGAAATTGAAATGGAAAGTCTAAACTTTGGAAGCATGCTTCCAAAAGACATTGATCACATTACTCTTCAATTGTAATAACAGTTGTTAGTTATGTATGGTATCCTGGTAGATTTCAAGTTTTGTCAAGCTTATTTATCTTCCTTATACTAACATAATGAAAAAGGCATTTCAACACTGTTTAGCAAAATGCAGTGTTGACAGATTTTCAGCTTGAAAGTCACTGATTTGAAATCTTGTTGGATTTTTTTAAAGAAAAAGATAATAAATGCACTGATGTTTTTTCTCCCAAAATAAAACTTGTTTGCATACTTCACTTATTTTCAATAAATGTCTTCCACTGAATTCCAAAGCAACAGTGTGGTTTGATAATCAAATCCAATCATCAGCATTTATTACCATGCCAAGATATTAACTACCTGTTTTACTGCATATACCAAATAAAAAGCGAATACAAACTTGCTGGTGAAAATTTTTTTCTCTGTTCTGATTAAAACAATACCAAAATGTGATTTTAATATAATGAAAGATAGATAACCAGTGAATAATGCTTGAATTAGACATTATTCAAAATAAAACATTTTAAGAAGCAAGTTTCTATGTCATATTAAACAATGAAGAGAGAAAGTTTAATTCTACCCTTGGCTTTTAGTTCATACGGTGAAATTTGTTTTAACACACACATTGGAAGGTGAGATACATTTTATTATTGTCCATTGTATTGGAGCATTTTGCATAACATACCATTTGCATAATTATGCATAATACCGTTTGGAGACATTCAACTGCATATTGAAGGGTTGGGGACAAGACAGTGACATGAGATGGTCACTCATGTCAGAGTATCCTTGTGTTATGGAAGCAAGAGAAGGAAGCAGAATGTTACAGTTGCTTGTGAAATAAAGAAAGGTTGAGTCTATGCCCGTGATGGCAAACCTAATTTTTTCCAGGTAGGTTTGTGTGCAGGGTCTTGGAGTAGGTTGGATAGTTTGGATTGGTAGTCTACCAGACATCTGGAAACTAGCCCTTATCAACAAATGAGTCCCAGCCACAAAAACCAACATCGGACCCAAAACAACACATGACACCACCACCAATCTCCTCACCAGACTCAAACCCAAACCCATCCCATAGACGAAAGGCAACCACTGTCCAGAAACCAGACCACAGCTGCATCACCAGCTGCTACACCCCCAAACTAAGCAAACTCACACACGCCATGAACACATAGCCAGTCCTCAAACTCGGAGCCAAACCAAGGCCCGGAATGTCACATCACAGCCACCCAGGATACTACATCATGGAACTCAGGAGATTACAACACAAAACCTCAGGAGGTTGCAACACAGACAACGACCCAGGAGATTACAGCACAAGACCCAGGATGTCACAACAATAGAACTCAGAAGATCATCACACAGCCCATTACCCAGGTCATTACAACACAAAAGTCTGAGAGACACATAGCCAGTACCTCAGCCACACAGGGTCTTATGAAAAAGCCAACCAATCTGCATACATCAACTCCATCAACCAATCAAGAAGTAACAACACAACCAACTCTGGAGTTTAAAAGGGAAAAACAGCCACTATCACACACTTCTCCCAGAAGAACAAAGCTGAAGACACCAGCCTGAAGATGACGGATGAGATTTCAAACGCTGCCAAGGTATTCTCAATCTTACACGGACAAGACTCAATACACCAAGACCTACATATATATATATATATATATATATATATATGTATATGTATATGTATGTATGTGTGTGTGTGTATGTGTATGTATATGTATATATAGATATATGAATTTTTTTAAATTTATTCATATTTATATCCCGCCCTTCTCCGGAGACTCAGGGCGGCTTACAATTTTTGGGATACAACCCAGTGTGCTCAGCAATAGCCTTCATTCCATTGTATATGCCTGCTTATTACTAAGCGGCATTTTTACAAAGTCAGCTTATTGCCCCCAACAATCTTGGGTCCTCAATTTACCTACCCCGAGAGGATGGAAGGCTGAGTCAACCTTGAGCCTGGTGGGATTCGAGCCTGCAATAATTACAGGCAGCTGGAACTAAGTGCTAGGCTATTAACAGCCTGCACCACCAAGGCCCTAAAAATGGATAAAAATCTAATAAGAATAATGCCATTAAAAACCTGCCAAAAGTCAAAGTTCAGTTTTCTGAGACACTTTGAACCTGCAAATGCAAAAGATGATAGCTGTGTAAAGTTTCTAGAGAAGTCTTTGTGACTAGAACAGAATGGGTATCTTGGATCAGGGATCCCCAACTTGTGGGCTATGACCCACTACCGGGCCATGGCCTATTTGTAACCAGGCCATATGAGTGGCCAGCCAGCTAGCACAAGCAGTGGATGCTGGTGTTCGCAGCCCCACTTGCGCAAGTGGTGGGCACCAGGACTTGCAGCCCCATTCATGCGAATGGCAGGCGTGCACACTTGCTGCTCAAATGAAGCTGTGTGCATGTCTGCACATGCACATACCTGCCCAGAGGTGCAATTCAAATTTTTAAACAACTGATCTGTGGGCATGGCTTGGTGGGTGTGGCTTGGTGGCCATGTGACTGGGTGGGTGTGGCCATGTGACTGGCAAACCAAATACAAGTGGTCCTCGCTTAATGGCCGGTTGCTTAACAAGTGCTTTAATTTACAACTGACCTCCCAAGAGATACTTGACCTTTTTTTTGAGTTTTGATAGCCATGCACACACACACACATACACACACACACAACATCCCACAGTCACGTGACTGAGGTTCTCTATTTTTTTCAGCTTCATCTTAACTTCATAGAATAGAATCTTTTTCTTCTCAGGAGATTCTATCAAGTGTCCTTTCCTGAGGAAATTCTCAGCTTTATTTATATCCATAAAAAAAGTCCTGTTATTTTGTTAGACATAAATTGGTCTGAAGCAAATCTTCCCTGATTAAATTTTCCCTCATTGAAATAGCTATCATATCCTTTTTTTCTCGAAGAATTCTCAGCCTTGTTAATATCCATAAAGCAAAAGTCCCAATCTTGACCTCTTAAAAATTGTGAATTTACTTGATTCACTTGTTTCAGTTGCTCTGGGAGGGTTGTACTCATACCAGAACAACTGAAGTCAGATTTATATTCTGAAGTTAGGTTATCTGCATTATCTGGTGTTTGTAAAGTTGACACAGTAGCTTGATACTTTTCTACATTTTATACACCTGGTTGTGTTTCTTGTTATTTTTAATACCTTCTATAGGATTAATATATTTTGGCTGATTCATGAAATGACAATCTTCTCCAATGACTGGTCAAAATAACAGCTCAGAATTAGGCATCCTTGTAGCTCCCTCTAGTGGCCAGAGACTTATTTATTTATTCATTTAATTATTTCTTTTTCAGCCAATTGGCAGATTTATTTATTTGTTTGTTTGTTTATTTATTGATTTGATTTGTCAGTCACTTACAAAATAATAGGTATAAGAATAAACATGAGTATGAATACAGGAAATAGGTACAAATAAATGGAGACAATAGGACAGGGACAGTAGGCACGATTGTGCACTTATGCACGCCCCTTACAGACCTTAGGAATTGGGTGAGGTCAATAGTGGAAAGGCAAAGGAGTGGGGGTTAGAGGATGTAACAACATTGGCCACTATGTTGCTGGAGTCATACTTTCTGCCATCAAGTTTGGAGCAGTTTACATTGAGTTTGCATCTGTTGTGTGCTCTTGTATTGTTGCGGTTGAAGCTGAAGTAGTCATTGACTGATAGGACATTGTAGCAGATAATTTTGTGTACTACGCTTAAGTCCAACTTAGGCGGCATAGTTCTAGATTGTCCAAGCCCAAAATTTCAAGCCTGGTGGTGTAGGGTATTCTGTTGCAAGCAGAGGAGTGTAGTACTCTTCAAGTGAAATACTTCTGGACTTGCTCAATTGTATTAATGTCCAATATACAGTGCGGATTCCAGACAAATGAGCTGTATTCGACTATTGGTCTAGCAAAGGTTTTGTATGCCCTAGTTAGCAATTCAGTATTACCAGAGGAGAAGCTTCATAAGATCAGATTTACAACTCTTAAAGCCTTTTTGGCAGTGCTATTACAGTGAGGTCTGGCGTTTAGGTCTTTTGATATGAGTTCTCCAAGGTCCTTGACAGAGTGAGGATCGTGAATGAGGTCATATCCGCCTAGCTTGTACTTGGTGTATTGATTTTTTTTTTACCAATGTGTAGGACAGAACATTTGTTGGTCGACATTTGGAATTGCCAATTGTTTGACTATTCAGACACATAATCAAGGTTGCTTTGAAGAATTGTCCTTTGAAGCATTGTCAGATTTCAATCATCCCACAACAAAACAATACAGAACAACTAATTATTTTAAAAGTAGTAGATTAAAGCCACAACGTTTATCCTTATATTTCAAACAAAAGAATATTCATTTTTTTAACTGCCTCTAGCCATCCTCTCCCTGTTGTTTTATAGTAAAGAAGAAGTCTCAAAAATGGCATTCAAAACTTCAAAGTGGGTGGTAAGCTGTAACTAAAGAGAGCATCTTTAGCTTGTAAAGGTAATAGTCTCATAAATTAAGAAAAGAAGGGCACAGCTTCTTGTCTGTTTGAAAAATAAATTCCAAAATGGCGTTTTATCCAACTTTGATCCCGCCTCCCAGCTTCAGCTCACCAGTAATCTTGGAAGCTCAGCTTTTAAAACTGCTTGCAGGCTGTTGCTTATTATGGGAGGATCTTGAGGAATGATTCTGGGGCTTTCCTTAACCTCAGAGAGTCAAGCAGACAAAAGGAAGCCTGTTCCTTCGGTTGTTGAGTTGGAAAAATGCAGTCCAGAGAGAGGAGATTCTCGGGGCGTGTCAGTTGCTGGCCACGTCACCGGAAGTCTGAACTGAATGTAAATCTAATAGAATGTATGGTGAGCCCACTGGTGGGGAATAATGAGAATTTTAGATCAACTGCAACCCTTTTAATTATTCTGACCCTATATTACCCTTTTATGCCATTTACTATCTACTTAGTTCCCCTTAAATGCTGCTAAAATTTCATGCCTGATGGAATTTAGCAGTCTTTATGACATAAAGACAATGTATGATACTGAGTTAAAACAAATAATAAAAGAAGCGATATGTGAAATATATTAAACTGTTTATAGTATCTGATTTTAGTGAAATACTTTATTAATATTAATAAAGGAGAATATAGCTCAGGGTTGAAATCAGGGTCCTTGGTGCTCTCTGAGTTTGCTAGTTTTCTTCATTTATTAATGTTGATTAATCTTACAATATGTAAATTGAAGTAAATATAATAAAATTGTCAAGGCAAAATAATAAATTGTTATAGCTGATTTTTTTCCTTCCTTCCTTCCTTCCTTCCTTCCTTCCTTCCTTCCTTCCTTCCTTCCTTCCTTTTGCTGTTAGCTGTGGATGGATTTCTGAAGACAGATGAAAGGCAAAGACTCGCTAGGGAAAGAAGAGAAGAAAGAGAAAAATATTTTGGTAAGTTTTATTTTCTTATTCAATAAACAAGAACAATCTACTTTTGAGTATGCAGCCTTCAGTCTTTTGACTACTAACTATACTTAAGAAATATGTATAGTTAATGTATAGATGGAGAAGTGGAGGACCCATCTTGGATTCATTAAGACACTTATTCCTGCTGTCCTCATCTAGGATCAGAGACATTTACTACTCTTCTAGCCAGTATCCCCAGTCTTCAGCGTAGCTACTATACATTTTGATTTTTCAGTCTACCAATGCTTCGGTATTATTAAAGCAACAAGAGCCTCTTGAATATGACACCAACATTTGGGAATCAAGAAAGCAACAGGGGTATTAAACTGGATTTCTTCGAGGGCCGGATCAGCATTGTAGTTCTCCTCTGAGACGGGCGGGGGGCAGGAGGGCAGGACGGATGCCCCCGCAGCAACCTGCTGGCCAAAATGGGGCATGTGGGCCATTTTGGGATGTTTTGCGGCTGTGTTTGACCTGTTATTTGGGCTGTTCTGGGCCTGTTTTTTGGCCATTTTCAACCCATTTTCCAACTGTTTTTGCCCTATTTTCCAGGCCGTTTTCAGCCCACTTTGGCCCATTTTGGGCCTCTTAGGGCCCATTTTCTGACCCATTTTTGCCCCATTTTCACCCCATTTTGGGGCTATTTTCTGGCCATTTTGGCCTGTTTTTAGCCTGATTTTGGCCCATTTTTTGCCCATTTTCAGCCTGTTTTGGGTCCAATTTTTGGGCCGATTTCAGCTGGCATAGTGCTACAGGAGGCCATGGAGGGTGAAAATGAGGTGCATGGGGGCCACACATGGCCTGTTTTAGCCACCAGAGGCACTGCAGGCCAGTCCCTTGATATATCCTGGCCGGCCCCATGGGCTGGATTTAAACACCCTGTGGGCTGGATCTGGCCCACAGGCCTTGAGTTTGACACCCCTGATTTAGAAGAATAAGGGATGTGTAGATCTAGTTCCACTCTGTCAACTATTATGAGCTCAGAGTAAACTTCTCTCCCCTTACTAAGTTATGCATATGAAAGGTTTACTTACATTCTTATATTATATCCAGATTTCCTGGGTTGTATCTAATTTCCTAGGAAAAAATATTATTTTTCTACATAAATGTTTAATCATCTGGTACAAACATATATTAGATTGAATGTTTTCAGCAAAATAAAATGCCAGTGAGTTTTGTTTTGTATATTATTTCCTTATTTGATAACTAATACTAGTTAATATTTAACTGTAAAAGACCTATAATGAAATACTGCAGTGCACAGGGTTCCTGTTCAAGAAAGTTAACCCCTTTTGATAACTCGACCCTGGGCATAATTGGTATTGTTCTGATTGCTTGAGGACTGGTAATCTATAATTTAGATAAAAGTTGGAATATGTGGGGGTCAAGTTTTATTTGAGATTTTAAAAATTTATTTTATTATAAGCTGTCAGGGAACAGCAAATCTTAGAAAAAGAAAGAAGAGCAAAGCTTCAGTATGAGAAACAAATAGAAGAAAGATGGAAGAAGTTGGAGGAGCAGAGACTGAGGGAGGAGCAAAAGAGGGCAGCTGTGGAAGAAAAAAGAAGACAGAAGCTTAGAGAAGAAGAGGTAGGCAGTTAATATGCAGCATTGTTATTACCATATTTGCTGGAATATTGGTTTGGAGAAAATATTTGAATGATTTTTAAAATATATTTTTAAATTCATGATCCCTGAGTGCTTAGATTATTTTCTTTGTTTGATTAAATATAGCTGTCTGCTCAGCATACAATTTAGGATAATATCCTCACCAGTAAAAAAGTGATAAAAGCAAAACATAAAAACACAGGGATCTGAAGAGCAGAAAAAATGCAGTCAACAGCAGAGCATTCTTTCAAGACAGTAGTATTAGCGTTTTAATTTTTTTGGGAGTAAAGATTCTATGTGTTTTTAATACTTCAAAAATGTATTCCTATTAAGCAGCAGATTTTATAGAAGATAAGTTGGCACCCTTTTGAGTTAGCAGAGTTGAGTCTGATTCTTTGCTGTGGTTAACTTGAATATGGGATGTCATGAGGGTCTTCAGTTGCTATTTTGTTGATTTAAGGTTGTTTTTTATAATGTTGGTTGTTTTGTATTCTGTTTTGTATATGGTTTTAACTATTATCCACCCAGAGCCATGCATATGAGATGAGCAACCATATAAAATAAATATCTGCAGCTTGGATAGGGTCTCCTGCTTGGGCTAGATGACCTACAAGGTCCCTTCCAACTCTGTTAATCTGTATCTATCTTATATGCCATCTGCCTTCAGTAGAGAACAGCTTTCTTTCTTCATATATACTTGCCAAATGAAAAAATAGCCAGGCAGTTTTGTGGCACTATAATAGGTGATACACCCCTATTGTAATCAGATATTAGGTTCATACTATCATATGTGGTGGACATGCTCAAGGGCAAAAAAATATTGGACTAAAATACATACTTGGTTAGTGAAAAATGATAAAGCAACATACAGATATGAAACCAGACATATTTTTGGATATATTACCAGAACAGTATAACAAAGGAAAAATATACTTAATTTTACATGTATTAATGGCAGCAAGAATTATGTTTGCACAACAATGGAAAAATGAAGAGATCTCTACAGATGAAAGTGTTATAAAAATATTAAAATGTGCTGAGATGGATAGATTAACACTTAAAAGAAAAGGAAGAAACAGAATACTTTTCAACATGGGACTTGTTTTACCAATGGTTAACTAGTAGAAACAGAGAATAGAATCTAAAAAGATCAAAAAGATAATCAAAATTTTTGTACTGAAAATTTTGTAAGATGGATAAACTAATTGTATTACTATTTTGCGACTATTACTGATACGTTTATTATGATTAATGTTGATTAAAGTTGCATTTCTACTTAAAACTAATTGTGCCCAGGCAACACACTGTTCAGACAATATGGATTTTTTTGTGTATAAAAAAAGTATTAATAAAACATATATATAAAAGTAAAAAAATAGGTGACACACACACACACACACACACACACATATGAGTATGGAACAAGTATTACACAAGAAGAAGTAGATAGATGCTCTGAAAAATGAGGAGGGGAAAAAACCTCTTATACCTGGCTGAATATATTATGATTAGCAATGATTAAGGAAATGAGAAAGATGCTGCAGCCATATTAGATAGAGTGGTTGTAGTGCTGTGTTTCCCCCAAAATATGACCTACCCCGAAAGTAAGCCCTCCCCTGAATTTTTTGGGTGAGCCTAATATAAGCCCTACCCCAAAAAATAAGCCCTAGTGAAGTGGGTAGACGTGGCCCCCCCAAGAAGCAGGCCTTTCCTCCCCTGATCATCTCAGTCACTTAATCGTGGTCCGTGGATCAGCTGAGTGTGCGTGAGAAAGAGAAACAATGGAGAGGAGTAACAAGAATTGCAGGCAATGCTGTTTGAAAGGGTTTCCTCTCTGCCGTTTCTCTTTCTTTCTCTCTGTCTGCCTCTCTCACACACACATATACACACAGACAATTGATAAAAAATGGCGGAGGGCAACTGGGTAAGACCCTCTCCCGCCTCCAGCTCAGCACCTGCTCAGGGTGGTGCCCCAAGGCCTGGCCTCTGCGTGGGTGACCCCCACCTGGCCAACAAGACAAATGGGCTCCCTCGCCTTTCCCATGTGAAGCAGCAGCTGGTGCAGGCTCCATCTGCGTGGCCATGAAGTGGGATTAGCATGGCCGATTCTAGCCCACAACATTGATGGACAGGATTGGGTCAAAGCTGCCAGTGGCCAAGATCAGCAGGCCAGACTCGGTGAGTCGGAGGTGCCACGCACATGCAGCTGCCGCCCAGGAGGAGAAGAGCACACTGAAGCCCAAACACTGAGCCTTGCCAGCCTTGGAAACCAGGGATCTTGCAGGCACACTGGCCATGTAAAGGCCACCCAAATCCCCAGGTTGTTTGCAACTCGAGTGAGCCACGCAGCCGTCCACCCCAAACCAAGCAGCAGGGAGGCTTCAGAATGACACTTGGGACTGCTCAGCCAAGGACAGCACCCTTCTAGCGCCCGCTGCCCTGGCAAAGGCGAAATGGAACCAGGTGGAGACTGTGTGGGGACCGCTTCCCCACCCCCGGCACTGTGGAAGCCCTGGAGCAGTGCCGGGAAGCTGGGGGTATCTCAGGATTGCAACACTGAAGACTTGAGATGGAGCCTTTTCTGCAGCCGGCAGGAAAATTGCTTTTAAATTTTTTTAATGTAATTCTTTTGTGGTTTTTTTGCTGTGAGCTGCCCGGAGTCCCTTGGGAGTTGGGCGGCATACAAGTTTAAATGAATGAATGAATAAATAAATAAATAAATAAATAAATAAATAAATAAATAAATAAATCTGAGCCTGCATGTCTTCTGTAAACAGCAAAACTGCTGCCCCTTTCGGAATCTGAATGTCCTCCACAAAATAGCTGAGCTGGGCCTGCTTAACAACTGATTTTGTTTTGTGGAGCCTGTTCAGGCTCCAAAAGGGGCGACAGCTCTGCTGAGCTGAGCCTGCATGTCTTCACTAAACAGCATTTTCCTGTCGAGCCTTCAGCGTTGCAATCCTGGGATACAAACGCACAGAGATTTGATTGGATCACCCTCTGCTTCTGCCTGCTGCCAAAGTGTCCCAGCATGTTTTGGAAGGGAGAAGGGGCAGCTGCCATTGCCTGTGTTGCAGTTTGCACAGCAGCAGCGAGAGACTCCAACATTTATTTTTATCTCCCTTCCAAAACATGCTGGGACAACACCAGCAGAGGCACGGGGCTGCCCACTCTGTGTCCAGCTGGTGCTGCAAGCTCATTTCAGGAAAGAGCCAAATCCTGCTTTTCGCTTTTGATGTGCTCTCCACTCATTCGCAGCAACTGGCACGAGCAACTGCCAGTGCAGCCACTGGTCTTGCGAGAGCTCTTCACCCTCCTGGCAGAGCTGCTCTCAGCTGCCCTGCTGAGCTGCTCCTGCCTGGTGCAGGGCAAGTCAGTCAATATCTACAACCTCCGGAGCGCCCCCCTCCGCTGGCCTGCCAAGGCCCCTTAGCCAGTGGCCACCAGTACAGCCATGCCACTTCACCTGCTGCCACATTTGGGCTGCTGATCACCTTCCTGCAGGTCTATTCAGTGCTGCAGGCCCTGGGCTATGAGCTCAGCTCAGTGCTCTTTGGGCCCTGGCTCTGGTGGGTGTTAGCTCTTGTGCTGGCTGCGTGCTCCGGGACACTTCGGAGGTCATAGATCTGGGATGACTCACCCCACATCAGGCAGGAGCAGGCCAGCAGGATGGCCGAAAGCAGCGCTGCCAGGAGGGTGAAGAGGCCCCATGAGGCGAGCAGCAGCACAGGCACTGCTCGGCTGCCAGTGGCCAAAAGTGTTCCAGCAGCAGTAGGGCCAATAAGAAGAGCAGGTGGAGGCTGAGGCATGCCAAGAACTTGGGCCATTGCAGCTGATTGAAGTAAGACTGTTCTTGAAGAGGGTGTGAGGTACGTGTGGCCTCCTGCTGCTTTTGCAGCCTCAATTGGCTGCAAAAGCAGCCGTGATTCTTTGAGGCAGTGGACCAAGCTGCTGGTGAGACCATTAGTCAAGGACGCAGGAAGGCAGCTCGCCTACGCCATTCAATACATGGGGGAAAAAAATAAGGCCTCCCTGAAAAGAAGCCCTAGCCGTTTTTTCAGGGGTCAAAAGAAAATAAGACCTGGTCTTATTTTCAGGGAAACACGAAATTAGCCAAATTTGGTCACAATCATATCATATATGTGTATTTAGAAACCAAGCTAGGATTTTGTTTTTTGTTGGTTTTTTTGGTAAAAAAATTTAATTTATATTTACAGTGATTCTATCTTTCATTCAAACAGTGTGTCGACTGGGTACATATATCTTGTGCTAACAATTATAATTATTACTTTTATTACCAATAATCACATTTTTTATAAGCCATTATCTCTTATATCTAATATCTTCATAACATTCTTATTTCTCTGTATATTCATCTACTCAATTTTAACTTAAACCATTGATAAAATAAGTCCTATGCCATATAGTATTCAGTTTCTTCTTTTTTTTGATATGTAGTGTTAATCTATTCATCTCTGCACGTTCAAATATTTTCTCAATCCCTTTTCCCTCTGCTGGTATTTAATCACTTTTCCAATTCTGAGCAAATACAATCCTAGCTGCTGTTAATACATGAATAATTAAATATATTTCTTCTTTGCTGTAACATTCAGGTACCATCCCTAATAAAAATACAGGTTTCAAATCTATGTGTTTCTTTATCATTTTTTCCAACCATGTGTGTGTTTTTGTCCAATATCTTTTAGCTTCTACGCATGTCCACCCCAAATGGTAATATGATCCTGGTGTCTGGTGGCACTTCCAGCATTTTGCTGATTTATCTTTAAACATCTTTGCCAGTTTTGCTGGTGCAAAGTGCCATCTATAAAACATCTTATACAGATTTTCTTTGTATGCTGTTGATATTGTTAATTTATAATTTCTTTCCCATAGCTTCTGCCATTTGTCTAATTCTATGGTATACCCAAAAATTTTCGCCCATCCTATCATCGTTTCCTTTACCTGCTCTTCTTCTAGTTTAACACCTAGTAAGTAACAATACAATTTTTAATTAGCTTATCTCTCCATTCCTGTTAATATTTTATCCAACTCTGTCAACTCCTTATGAATACCTTCAGTTTTAACATATTTTTCATATCTTTGATTGTATTTGCTTGTATGGATAGCAATTCATATTAACCCCTTGTTCATTCAATTCTTGTTTTGTTTAAGCTCACCCTTTTCATTCAGAATATCTTTATATCTAACAGTAATTCCCATTTTACAAACATTTGGGTGTGTAAGTGCTTCCATTGTCGATAACCAGACTGGAATTTTCAAATAGTGTTGTTCTCTAGTTTTTTCCCATGTTAACAATAAAGCATTTCTAATAAAATGTCTTTGAAAGTAACCATGTATTTTATTTCTCACATACCATAAAAAGGCGTGCCAACCCATTTGCAAATTGTGCCCCTCCAACATCGATAACCTTGCATTTCTTAAAGTAATCCATTCTTTCATCCATGTTAGTACTGCAGCCTGGATTTTGTTTTGCTTTGTTGGGTTTCTTAACCTGCCACAAATGCCAGGCATGATCTTCTGACACAAAAATATGAAACATAGCAGGAAAAATTAAATATCTTGCATAGTTATGAAGAGCTGTGTCTCCCTGTGAATGGTCAGATTGAGATAGGTTATCTATGGACAGCAATTTGATGGAGATATTCAAAGCCCTGTCATTGAGGTTCATCTCTTATTGATGATTTATCTCTTTTCATGGATTTACAATTAAAATTGTCAGGCTCAAAACCCAAAAATGACTCATGGCAATTTTTCCAGTCTGAGTTCTTTATTGTTTCACACCTGTAGACAAAATTTGCCAAATTGAGGAAGCTACTGTGTGCATTTACAATATACTCTGTGAACTATTAGAAGCTGTCTTCACCCTCTTTCTCACATAATATCTGGGCTAAGTTGCCTCTTACTTCTCTGGAATGCATCCTCTCCCTCCTGGGGATCCATTTCATCATTATATTTTACTAAAATTGGTTAATATCAGTTGCTTGTGGGGATGGATATTTGCCAGGTCATGACATTGGCTAAGGAATTTTTTAGTCACCTTTACTTGGGAAAACTAGTTACCTTAGAGGTTAAGTACTTGTCAACTTAGATGTCAACTACTAAATTACTATGTATCCATCAACATAGGAACTTATAGAAGGAATTACTTGTTGCCTACACCAGGAAGAGTTGCAAAATTCCTTTATAATTTTGGCTTATGAAGCTCTGTATAGCTATTTCTTTGTTTCAGATTACTATTTTCTTTACTTAACCTGTGCACCATCTTGATAGTCTCCTCTTGTTATTATTACTATTTTATAAAAATGACCAATATATATATAACATACTAGCTTGATACCCGTGCTTCACTACAAAATTATGTGGTCAGGCTTAGTTTTTGGAGAGGAAAATAAGGGGAAAAATTGTGCCTCTGCCTACCAGCATCCATCAGTATTCACCTGGCTAGCGTCCTGTCAGTGTATGAGAGAGTTGAGGGCTGTTTGGAAACTGATACAGTATTTGCTGTGTGAGCAAGAAGGAGGCAGCAAGGAGCCTGGGTGTGGCTTAGCTCAACTGTTCTGTACTAAAGCTGTACTAAAGCTGTGAAACTAAAACTGAAGCTGAAACTCCTCTCCTCTGCTTGTGTTTTGCATTTGGAACAGATTTCAGGTGGGCAGGGGGAGTAGAACTTCTTAGCATCAGAGCATGTTAATAATAATAAAGAAATACTAATGCTCTGATGGTCATTTAGAAAAATCCTTTCTTAGTGAACACCTTGAAGCCAAGAGGAACATATGTGCCAAATTTCAAGTTTGTAGGCTTTACGGTTCTGGAGATTTTGTGATGATGCGTGAGGGGTATTTTGCTTTTATATATATAGATTGAACCATTTTTATCTGAAACATTTCTGATCATGGGTTCATAATTTGTGGGACAAAATAAAAAATAGTTTCATCACTGATTCTTGGTAATAGGTAACAGGTTGGTGTAATGATTAAGATGTAGGATTAGAGGATAGTTACATTCTAGTCCACTTAGCTCCCTGAATAACTTTGGGACAGTCAATATCTTTCTGTCCAATATATTACCTATGATTATTGTGAGAAAAGAGAAGGGGTACACTGACCACAGCTTCTAAAAGATGTGTTGTATCCTTAAGCATTGTTACAAAATACAAAAATAGTTATTTATTTATTATTTATTAATGGGACTTATATGCCGCCCCATCTCCAAAGACTCGGGGCGGCTTACAATAAAACAAGCACAATAAATATTTAAAAAGAATTAAACTAATGGTCCCAATTAATACAAGACTTAAAATCCACCAAAATTTAAAAACCACCCCACCCATGGGTCACAGCCCGGATTGGTCAAATAACCAGGTCTTCAGGTCATGGCGGAAGGTGCGGAGGTCGGGGCCAAGCGAGCCCCAGGGGAAGTTGGTTCCAGAGTTCAGGGACCGCGACAGAGTAGGCACGTCGTCGGGGACTGCAGCCGGCATTGCCCGCTGATGGGACCCCAAGGAGTCCCTGTCTGTGACTTCGTACAGGGCGGTTAGTATTCGATGTCGGCAGCAGTCGCCCTTAAGTAATAAGGACCCATGTCATGTAGGACTTTGTATGTTAAAGTTAAAACCTTGAATCTCACCCGAGGGCAACTGGCAACCAATGCAGGCAGCGCAGGAGGGGCTAACATGGGAGAACCGGGAAACTCCCATCACCGCCACGCCGCATTTTGCACCAGCTGCAGTCTCCGGATGGTATGCAAGGGCAGTCCTAAATAGATAGCGTTGCAGTAGTCGAGTGCGAGTAACAAGGGCATGAGTGACTGTACGCAGGGCATCCCGGTCCAGGAACAGGCGCTGGCGAACCAGCCGGACCTGGGCAAAGGCCCCCTGGCGACGGCTCCCACCTGCTCCTCCAACCGAGCCATGCATCCTGGAGGACCCCCAGGTTCCTCGCCCTATCCACAGGGGCAACACCACTGGTCAACGATTTCTAAGCTGGACCGGGATGCGGTATGTACAACCACTCAGTCTTGGCCGGGTTGAGTCGAAGCATGTTGCCGTCCATCCAGATTCGTACGCATCCAGACAGCGAGTCATCACGGAGGGCATCACTGATCTGGTTTGGGGTGGAGATATACAGTTGTATCATCCGCATATTGATGATACCTCACCCCAAAACCACGGATGATCTCACCCAGCGTTTCATGTAGATGTTAAATAAGAGGGGAGAGAGACCGACCCCGAGGGACCACACAAGTGAGCACCCTTGGGGCCGACCTCTGCCCCCCTGCCAACACCGATTGTGACCGCCTGAGGTAGGAGGAGAGCCACTGAAGGACAGTGCCCCCCACCCCAACCCGTGCAAAAGGATACCATGGTCGATGGTATCGAAAGCGCTGAGAGGTCTAATAGGACCAGGACAGAGGAAAAACCCCTGTCCCGTGCCCTCCAGAGATCATCCAACAGTGCGACCAATGCCGTCTCCGTGCTGAAAGCAGGCCGGAAGCCCGATTGGTACGGATCGAGGTAGTCCGTTCCTCCAGGAAAAGCGGAAATTGCTGGGCCACCACACTCTCAACAACCTTCGCCAAAAAGCGAAGGTTGGAGACTGGACGAAAGTTGTCTAACACGGTCGGATCCAGGGCAGGCTTCTTCAGGAGGGCCTCACCACCGCCTCCTTCAAGGCGGAGGGAAAGACACCTCTCTCAAAGAAGCGTTGACAACTGCCCGGATCCAGCCGCAGGTGACCTCCCTGGCGGCATAAGCCAACCAGGAGGGGCACGGGTCCAACAAACATGTGTTGGAACTCAGGCGCCGCATAATCCCGTCCACTTCATCCTCGGAAACAGGATCGAACTCATCCCAGAACGTAATGGCCAGACTCCCCGTATCCCGCTCCTCCAACCACCGCAAATCAGAGGACAACCTGCTCCGAATCCGAGCGATCTTATCCGACAGATATTGACCAAATTCCTCAGCTCTTCCCCGCAGCAGGTCCGGCCCCTCCTCTGGACGAAGGAGGGAGCGTGTGACCCGGAACAGGGCGGCCGGGCGGTTATCTGCGGACGCTATGAGAGTGATAAGACGTTCTCACCGCTCTCATCGCTCCCAGGTAAGTCCTAATATGGGCTCTTAACTGGGCTCGATCGGCCTGAGAGTGGGTGGCCCTCCACCTGCTCTCTAAGCCCCTCCGATGGCGTTTCATCTCCCGAAGCTCCTCTGAGTACCAGGGAGCCATTTGGGATCCATGGCGTGTGAGGGGTCGCATGGGGACAACCCTGTCGAGGGCCTCCGACGCAGCCCGCTGCCAGGTGGCCATTAGATCCTCGGCAGAGCTGTGAGTCAGGGAAGAGGGAAAAGGCTCCAGCTCCGTCTGGAACCGTTCCGGGTCCATAAGGCGCCTGGGGCGGAACCACCTAAGTGGTTCCTCATCCCAGCAGTGGGGGGCGGCTTGTTGGAAGACCAGCCGTAGGAGATAGTGATCAGACCATGGAATGGGCAAAGTCGTAAAAGTGGCCTGCCCTCTGTCACTATGCCACCACTCAGAGACAAATACAAGAGTATTCCCCCCCTCATGAGTAGGGCCATGAATTAATTGGGTCAGGCCCATGGCTTCCATAGAAGGTGTGATTCGTTCTATAAGAGAGCGCTTCACACAGGTGCAGTGCAGCACTCAAAGACCACCCTTGGTATCAGCATTGATGAGGTGAGCTGTTTTTTTAGCTCTGCTGAGGCACAGCAATCCTCTCTGACACACAAATCAGCTGAGCTAAAAATCAAGGGAATTTAGCCTTATTTAGGGCAGGAAAGGGCGAGGGTGGGGGCAGGTGGGCTGGGCCAGCCAGAGGTGGTATTTCCCAGTTCTCCGAACTACTCAACATTTACACTACCAGTATGCCTGAACTGGTCCAAACCAGCTGGATGCCATCTCTGACAAAAAAGATGTTGAGACTTTGGAAAAAGTTCAGAGAAGAGCAATTAAGATGATCGAAGGCCTGGAGACTAAAACATATGAAGAACGGCTGTAGGTTTTGGGTCTGGCTAGTCTAAAGAAAAGAAGAATGAGGGGTGAGATGATAGCAACATTCCAGTATTTGAGGGGCTGCCACAAAGAAGAGGGCGTCAAATTATCCACCAAAGCATCGGAGGGCAGGACAAGAAACAATGGTTTGAAACTAATCAAAGAGAGAAGCAACTTAGAACTAAGAAGAAACTTCCTAATAGTGAGGACGTGGAACAGCTTGTCTTCAGAAATCATGAGGGCTCCATCACCAGATGTTTTTAAGAAGAGATTAGAGCCAAAGGTGTCAAACTTGGTTTCATTGAGGGCCACATCAGAGTTGTGTTTTACCTTGGAGGGCTGGGATGGGCGTGGCCATGGTGGGTGTGGCCATGGTGGGTGTGGCCATGGTGAGTGTTCGACACAGGCTCATGATGCATTTTTCCCCCTTTGCATTCAAAACAGCTATTCCAGACAAAGGCAGATTTAATTTCTGGCATAAATAGTCTCAATTCCATAATGTAGAGATTAAAGACATGCAGAATCCCCAGCTGCTATGGGGCTTGACTCTTTTGTATAAGAGCAGATCTGAATATGTGCATAATATTGTCATAACAGAGATGTTCAAAAGCCTTAGAGTTAAGACAAACAATATCCAGGGTATTATATTTATACTTACTGGGTTTAATTATAAATTAACATTTAGAACCTTGAAATACTTTTAAACAAAACAATTCATTACTCTTTAATTCATCCATATCTCCTTGTTTGTCTTCTTTATGTATTAATCTGTCTGCCTTATTTCTGGCATTTCTCCATCTCCAAATGATAAAATTGTACACTCTTCGTTATTGCTTGGGCAATATCAGCTCATATTTCCCTTTTCCCTGTTGAATCTGTTCTTTGAAATATTAACTAACTTTATGTAAAATACTTTAGGTGACCCTCCCATTTTTTAATGTAATAGAGTTCTTTGAAAACATTAATATTTTATTCCAGATATCCATTGTAAAGAAGAACACTGTACAGCACAACAAAATCATCACAATATATTGTTAAATATCTAGGATAAGGTATCTTCTTAAGAGATGTGATACAGGAACTGTCAGGCTTTGTGAAGATGTAACATTTTCCATTATCTGCTTTGTGTTTTTTGTCTTCAAATTGCAGGTAGTTGTGACTTTAAATTCAGAAACTTGAGGTTTTCCATTGTGGGCTGTATTAAACACTTTATTGTTCCTATTTTTAAAAAGTTTAACTTTATCTAATTTATCTTGTCACAACCAGTGTTTCTGACTAATTCTTGTTCAGAATTTAAAGTATTAAACTGATACTTGAAAATTGAAAACTGATTCCTGTAACCCTACATACAGATGTACAAAGAAATTATACTGGTGTAATATAGACTTCTTCCTTCTCCATCTGAATGTGTAAATCATTGTTCAAGAGTCAAATTTAGATCATGCTTTATCACATAAATGAAATACTCCTCCCCTCCATTTTTTTTGTAATAGGACACTTCTTTTTCAGATCTTACCCAGGAAAACTTCAATGACACCCATCATTGAAAGTAGAAAGCAATTTTCTCAGTGGAGTTTGGGTTGTCAATCAACTTATTATTTCAGTGGGTGGGGTTTTTTACCCACACATAGGCATAGCAGCCAGCCACATATAATTTTGCAGTTCTAAAAATGGTAGTGGATGAAATAGTTACAGCAAAGACAACAGAGTCTTATGGCAGTTTAAAGATAGATATGTGTATTATTACATATATTATCTTTCTGGGATCAGTAAAGATTCTCAGCCATTAATCAGGACCTTTCCCTAAAGACTTGAAAATATCCTTGGGCTTAGTCACTTTCTTGGAGCCTTAATAGTCCCACTTGGGGAAAAAACATTTGCATATTTATGTACGAACAAGAGTTGGTGTGAAGCTATTACAAAGATAAATGAACAGATGCCCTGGATTCATAATGTTAGTTGGTATAAAAAGAAAACATTATGATTATTGAGATCTGTATTGGTAACCTCTATTTATATGGATGCAAATGAATGGTGCTCAACATCATATCTGAGTAGATTTATCCACAAAATAAATCCATGGCGTCCTGCAACTCTGTGCCAGCCAAAAACAGCCCCCCACAACCCCCCCGGTGCGGTTTTGGCCTCTACAGCCTCCTACAGCAGTCTGCCGGCCCAAAACAGGCTGTTCACGGCCTTAGCAGGGGCTGTTTTGGCCAGCAGAGGCACAGTGGGTCGGTCCTTTGATATTTCCAGGCCAGCCCCGCAGGTCAGATCTAAGTACCCCATGGACCAGATTCGGCCCACGGGCCTTGAGTTTGACACCCCTGGATTAGATAGTTACTTGTCTGAAATGGTATAGGTTCTCCTGCTCTAGAAGGGACCTCCAAGCTTCCTTCCAGATTCTATTCTATTCTTATTCTTATTCCTATTCCATTCCACACATATATATACACATCTACCTCTTTCTCTCTCTGTCTGTCTGTCTATCTAATCTTATCTTATGTTATCTAATCTAATCTAATCTAATCTTTCTATCTCATCCCAGAATGCAATCAAGTTTGGGAAATGGATTTGGGGGAATAGTAAGATGATTGTGCATTATGCTCAGTGGGATAATATAAAAAAAATATGAAGAAAATTGGTGAAGCAAAAGGGTAGAATTTTTTTATCCCCAACCTATCCATTTTAATAGGAATTTATTTAGTAGAGAGATAATAAGAATAACTAGGAATAATATTTTTAGATGCATTTTGGATTTTGTTCTTAAATATTGAAAGTGATTAAAGAAGGAAATCTTTGTGAGATGGGAAAGAATTACAGTAATCAAGTTTGTGCATTGAAAGGAAAAAGCATAACTCTGCTGAGATGACAGAGTGACCACTTCTCATGCATTATTCTTAAACAAATTAAGTCCAGACAGTCACGCAGTAGCAGTATTGCCAGCAGAGACAGATGCTGGAGGTGATCTAACTTGTATTACTAACTTCAGCCTCTGTAGCAACCTTACGAGTAACTGCAGACAAAGGATATGTATATTCGGAGGTGAGTGGATATGATGCAAATCCTAATTTCTTTTAGCAGTGCTGATAATAAAAATGTTAAATATATGTACTGTCAGAATCAATCTTTTTTTAAAGATGCTTTTTAGAAGAGGGCTGATTTAAAAACAAAACAAAACACCATGACATTGCATGAATTGTTTATAGGAACGATTAGAAGCTATGATGCGGCGCTCCAAGGAACGAAGTCAGCAGCTAGAGCAGAAACAGAAGAGGTGGTCGTGGGGAGGAGGACTGGCTTCAGGCTCAGGCGACAGAGATGGTGGGTGAGACCGACTGGCTGCATTGCAGATTTTAAACTGAAATACTTGAGTTGAAAAGAAAGCTGCAGAATTCCTCCTCTGTATAGAATATTATAGAGTATGAGAAAGAGTCAAGGGCATCATTCATGAAGTATTTTCTATGGCTTATTACATTTTACATTTTGATTTTTTTCTTAAAAGTTAGGTATGCCAGAGCATCAGTGCAGATAATATTAGAAAAGAAATAAATGCCTTTGAAATAAATCATTTTAATGTCACTAGCCATCAGCTTTGTATAACTCTGCAGCAGGTATTTTTTAATTCCAGATGCTCATACAAGCTCAGGGGAGTTCTTCATGACTGTGCAGTATTTTCAGCAAAAAATGAATAGCATTTGCTAAGCATTTGCTTAAATTAAACCATCCACCATATTCTGCTTTTTATGATTTTTGAGAAAACAGATATTTTTAATTCATCAGCTTTTTCCAGTAAGTTTTGATGGAACAAACTATTTTCTTTAATTATAAACAGCAACCGATTAGTCTAACCCTTATCAAAATTAAATGATTTTGTATTAGTATTTTATTGTAAAAGTAGAAATAAATTGCGAGGCATCATGAGGATAGTCTGCTAATGTTTCTGTAAACATACACATTAACATTCTTGTATTATTGGGTTTTCAGGCTTGATGTAATTGTCATCTTTTTTGCTTTGGTTTTTTCTTTCTTTCTTTCTGTCTTTCTGTGATGTAGGTGAATCAGAAAATGCCCCACCCCTTCTAGGTTTAGCTGTCAACACTCTTCTTCCAGACCCTGTGGTTTCAATTGTTGCTGCTGAACCCTACAATGGTATTTGAGAAACTCCCAGTGCCATTGTGTTGTTTATCACTATAACATATCCACTAATCTTTTCCTTCCCTTAATGGCTGTGTTCTCTGTTATTTCAGTTACATCTATAACAGCATTCTTATTGGAAATTCAGGGCCAATTCTCCCAAGTAATATTGTTGCTCTTTTTCATTTACATATCCCATTAAAATAAATGGAAGTTACGCAGCAGGAGGGCTTGGTGAATTGCACTTGGGCACCTCTCTGTATTTGTCAGTTCTGTCATATTGAGGTGAAGCATGCTCAGCATTTCAGCATCACTGATGTTTCAAATATTTTTTTTCCATTAGCATTTGACCTGTTCATCTCCTTTGTCCACCTGTGGGGTCCACGTGTGTGTTCATGTATCATATATGAGACTACAGATGAAAAATGAGTAGAAAAACAACTTACTGAAAATATTTCAATTATACAGTATATATATAAGCACTAATGTTACTTTGAGCAATAGAAATAAGAACAACAATATCTCTTAATACCTCTTAATATATTTAGACTTAATATATTTAAATGCCCAGGTACAAACTTATAGCTCAAATTGTCTTTCAATTATGTATTTAGCTTAATTATTAAAATTAATTTGCATGTGTTTTTATGTAGAAGGTTGCCTCTGCTTAATAACATATACATAGGAGCTGAAGATACATTTGTTCATTTTGTCTTTTCCTATGACGTATCAGAGGAATTCTTCATACATTGAAACAGGAAGTAGAGCTGTACCCAATGACAGCCATTAATCTTACTTTTGCTAATATATACATGAATATGGAGCTCTAATCAGATAGGCCTGTTTTATATAGATTTCAGCAGAATTCAGAATCCCAGTCTTCCAGGGTCATGTCTGCCCATAGCACAGTGTACATGTTCAGTGTCTGTGTGTCACAGAACATAGAAAAGGCACCAATGTGAAGTAATGATTTATTTCAAAATATGTCATACATGAAGGGATTCACATTGTTTCCAACATTCTCACTTTTGGAACTGTTTTTAACAATGACAGAGAGACATAGGAGTTTTATATCTAAGAATAAAATCATGAGCCATAGCAGCATGACTAAGAAGCAGAAGCTGTATAAATATGAGCTTGATTTGGGGGGATTAGATAAATGACCTTACAATATATATTAACTTTGCTAGCTTTTAGACTCACCAAAGATGGGAAGTTTCATGGAATGGTTACTGTATGTTCTAGGAAGGTATATGATTGGGTTTAAAGTGGGGAATTCAGAATAAGAAGCTGTGTTAAAATCTTTTCACTAGACACTGTATAACTGTTAAGATGTAGCCAATAGAGTATATTAATTAATTGATTAAATATATCAGTGTTTTGAAATAATATTTGTTAATTGTTAAATTGGTTTTGCATAGGCAGGTTTCAGAAAAACAGATAAGAATCCAAATGGACTAAATTTAAATTGAAATGTTGATTTTTTTTGAGGAGAAAACCTTAAAGTAAAGCTTATAATATGGCCAGACAGATGTGCTTTATTTTTTGTCCTGACCCATTCTAAAGATCCATGGTAACAAAATGTTTAGCATTGCGGAATGAATATAAATCTCTTCGATGCATCTCTCTGCAGCATGTGACAAACTTTCAGTTTCTACAATGAATCTGCCAAAGCAAATGGAGTCGCCTATCAATAAACGTCTTTCCTCCTCCATAGCAACAATAACTTATTCCATTGATAAAGGCAAGTGAATGTGCTGCTCATTGTTGCCACAGAAATATCCTCTCTTTTTAGTTCCAAGGCATTCCTTCCTCTTTTTTATCTGCCTGCTTTCCCCCCTCCCACTTTTCTTCCTTACTGTTCTTTTTTTTTCAATCAGCTAATCTTTTGATAAATAGGACAAAAGTCACTGTGGTGCTGAAAATGTATCTTGGGAGGAACCAGGCTGCTATAATTACATGTTTATCCTTAGTCATTTCAAAAATTTTAATCACATATTAAGGTATTTCTAGTTTATATCTGGTTCATAACAGAGGTAGTAGAGAATGCATATTGTATGTTACTGAGCTATTGCTTTAAGAGCACCAGGTAGAACATCTCAACTAGGACAAGACCAGAAGACAAGAGCCTTCTGACTTGTCTTGACCAAGGGATAAAACAGACAGACTGCACGTGCATACCCATAAATACACATACACAGAAATACACACAAACTTCGTTACACAAGTGAACAGGACCTACCTTGTACCTGTCCTTTGGAATCAGTATAGTTTTGGATTTCAATCACAAAAAAACTGTACTAATGGAAGAACTATACTGAGGATTTTCCAATAGCCGACTTTCCCTTCTGACATTTTTTTTCTACCAGCAAAATGGCTTGAGAGTATTTTCCTAACTCATTGCAATTGTGTGGAAAAGAAGACAGAATTGTGCTGTAACAGTGTATTTTTCTTTAAAAAACTGAAACATTTTTAACTTCCATATATAACTTTACTGCTCATCTAAAATGTTGTTACCATTATTACATCTCTGATGTACTGTAAAAGGAGATTCTTCCAGTATTCATGTACTGGAGTTAAATATAGTGCCAAATGGCACTTGCTTTCAAGTGAAATATAAATAAAGTGTGATAGCTAAGAAGTTGCATTTAGAAATAGATTCTTTTCCAAACTATAGGGTTTTGTACAAGGCACAGTTTCCCATCTTAAGCTGAGGATAATAATGCCCTTCTTAAAGGATTGTAATGAGAATTGCAACAAGGCTTCAATTATTCTGAAGTGTTGTATAATTTCTTCAAATGCTTTGGATTCAAATTGTTCAGCCATTTTTATATATTAAATAATATAAAATATATTTTCTGTGTAGTTGCTTTTATAGTGGTTAATATAACAAAAAGTACTAAATGCTCAATTATTTTATTTGTGGGACAACTTTGGATAGAATGTAAACAAGGATTTTGTTTTAAACCCTTGCTTTCAGGTTCCTTCTATGGTCAGGTGGCACCTGATAAGCAGGCATCTTTTCAGGAGTTAGGATTCAGATGTTCCGTTGAATAAAGTAACACCTGAAATAACTGTAACTGATTAGAAGAAAGCAACTCATAACTTCCTTATGCTATTATTTTTGCTTGATGGCAAGACTGTTAAAGACAGAGCTTGTCCAGTTATTTTAGTGTTGAGGCTAGTGTATAAATTCAGTTTGTATATATAGTAGCAGGCTGAATAAAAACTGCATAAGCTCTGCTCATGGTACATGCCAGACAGAATATATTTTGGAAAGATCTCAACTCAACCTTGAGAGAAAAGAAAGTAACCAAGCAAGAGGAAGAATTTGTGATACAGATCTCTTTTGTACATGTGTTATGCAAATTTGGAGTCTATAAGTCTTGCATTTGAGACTAGATGTAATTAATTCAGATTGCTCATCCTCCGATAGAATTGGATAGTTATTAATGTGTTATTACAGAAAAGGACTTAGAAAAATATGTCCTTAGTTGGCAATATTTTCTTTTTCTTTACCACCTTCAAGAATTTAGGTATGCACTTATAGGTACTTTCTATTTTTCACTGATGTTTATGGAATGCTTCTTACTAATTCTGTGCACTTGATTTCACTCATCTGGTGACTGTGCTGGTTGAAATAAAATTCAGTCTTCTGCATGATATTTGTTCTGAAATCATATTTTTCTATTCTATTTTCTGAGACATTTTCACCAATAATTCTTCACTTATTAACTGTGGCTTAAAGTATATTTCTTCTGACCTTCACATATAATTGAATTCTAAAATTCATATGGAATTTGCACTATAGCATACCTGCTGTTACCAGGCCAATGGCAAAATTCACAAAGAAGAAGTCTGTATGTTTTGAGACCATTAATAAAAAAATGGCAGAATCTAAAGATTGAATAAAACATAATTTGAATAAAGCAGATTCTTAAATCTGAATTTAAGGCCCAAACAAAATAACTCTCTCATGCTCCTTCCTGATCACCTGTGTTTAGAATATCACACAAGAGTATACCAATCAATATATAGACCCAAATTTCAATGTATCTATCAAAGATGATGGAAGATTTAATATTGTAGGTAAGAACTTAATTAGCGAACCATAAAATTATACTTTTGATTATTGTTTCATAAATTCAATTCAGGAAGAAACTGTCAATCCTTTTTAGTAATAAAGTGTTTTGTCATTTTATGTCTAATTCTAATAGATGCTAATACAGTAATTTAATATATTTATTTGATTGACCAAGATCTAGTGTGGGTTACACAATGAAACATTTTTTGTGGAAGAATTAAATCAAAGGTTTTGAACTTTAAAATATGTTTAGCGTTATTTTTTGTTGTAATTGTTTATTTCTTATGTATATCTTGTTTATTTTTATGTTCAGTTGCACATTTATTCTTTATTTTTTTTCATTTGCTCCCATCCTTCAGCTCATCGCATGCACCTTAGTCCAGTGGAAAATTTTATCATTTCTCGACTATTGACTCCCACCCAAGCTTCTTTAGCCAGAAGCAGAAGTACTTTAATGCTTTCTGAGAGGTATAACGATTCAGGTAAAGCTAATATCTTCAGGAATATTTTAGCGACTTAAAACAAATTTTCCCATAAAATAATGAATTTAAGGAGTCTAGAAGAATATTCATAAAATACACAGGGAGTTCAAAATATATAGAGTTCACCACGTTAACACTAAATGAAGGACTTAAAATGATTCATCTAGCCAGTGAAATTTTCATAGCTAAAACTATACTGGGGGTGATAGGTCTGTTTTCAACCTTACACGTCTATTCATTTGTTTAGGTTGTTACATTATATGTGTTTCTGACTTTACTAACCCATAGCAGTAATTTATTAGAAAAATGAAGAATTTTGAATGTCCCAACACTTGCAAATAAAGTGCTTATATGCTTATGTGCTTAATGTTAAGTTGTTTGAGCAAAAATGTTATGGCTATTTAAAATGAGAAGACAACTCATTCATGTTTTGGGAAAGTATGTGTTTGGTTGTTTCTAATAAAATGATTCTTTCCTCTTTTCCTTGCTTTCTTCATCTATGTCTCCTAATGAACTTGCTATTGTACTATAACTCTTTAGTATTCCATATCTGTCCTCGTGTAGCACCAGCCAGCCCTCTTAAAACTTCTTACAAGCCTTCCCCCACTCGAAGTGTGGAGAAAAATAAGGCAGCATCTGCTTCCATGTCAGATTCAATGAAGGGAACAAGTACAAGTGAAGTCTCACAGGTAGTTTTGAAAATTACTAACTCACATCTTTTTTTTAAATAAACTTATATGTTGGTTTATATTTTGCTTCCCCAGGATAAAGATACAAATACAGATCTCTACTTTTGTTTCTTCAATCTTTCACTAACAAAAATGTTAAGAAAGAATTCTTATATTAAGCATTCTTGCATTTGAAATGAACTGTTAGTATTTTGGGGATTTTGCTTTGTCTAATTATTGTTCTCTAGATATTGAGACATTCATAAAAGTGAAAAGTTCCTGATTATTATGTTGCATAAGGGTATCCCAATTAGCTCGGCTATCTATTATAAGATATGGTTAAATAGAGGTGATTTTTTTCTTATTGTTGTATTATTCCACACACACTGTATAACATTATGATGCTTTCTCAGATTTTGTATCAATCATTCATTGACAACAATTTTGCAATTTATTGATACTTCTTCATCAGAACTTAATACTAAAATTATATGAATATTTTAACTGTTGATTAGAATAGTAGAAAGGCTATTGTTACACTCAGATTCCACTTGTGGGCTTCTGGTTTCCTCCTCTGAGAAGTGAGATTAATGACTAAATTAATGTTTGTTTTGATAATTACATTTGCAGGAGCTTCAATGAAATAAATGAAATATAAAGTTTAATTGTACATTGTTTACTTATTTTTAATTAATTAGGCTGCCTGATTCCAATGTGACTCTGAATTCGTACAATATTAATTGAATGAATGAATGAATGAATTCTTTATTGGTCAAGTGTGATTAGACACACAAGGAATTTGTCTTGGTGCATATGCTTTCAGTGTATATAAAAAGAAAAGATACATTTGTCAAGAATCATAAGGTACAACACATAGTCATTAGGTACAAATATGCAATCAAATCATACTTGGAAACAGTCAATATAAATTGTAAGGATACAAGCAAGAAGGTTACAGTCATACAGTCACAAGTGGGAGGGGATGAGTGATAGGAGTGATGAGAAGTTGAATAGTAATAGTAATACAGACTCTGTAAATAGTTTGACAGTGTTGAGGGAATTATTTGTTTAGCAGAGTGGTAGCGTTTGGGGAAAAACTTTATTGTGTCTAGTTGTTCTGGTGTGCAATGCTCTATAGCATTGTTTTGAGGGTAGGAGTTGAAACAGTTTATGTCCAGTATGTGAGGGGTCTGTAAATATTTTCACAGCCCTCTTTTTGACTTGTGTAGTATATAGCTCCTCAATGGAAGGCAGGTTGGTAGTAATCATTTTTTCTGCAGTCCTAATTATCCTCTGAAGTCTGTGTCTGTCCTATTGGGTTGCAGAACCAAACCAGACAGTTACAGAGGTCCAGATGACACTCAATAATTCCTCTGTAGAACTGGATCAGCAGCTCCTTGAGCAGTTTGAGCTTTCTGAGTTGATGCAGAAAGAAGATTCTTTGTTGTGCTTTTTTGATGACATTTTTGATGTTAGGTGTCCATTTTAGGTCTTGAGATATGATGGAACCTAGAAATTTGAATGTCTCTACCGTTGATATTGTGTTGTCTAGTATTGTAAGAGGTGGTTGTATGGGAGGATTTCTCCTAAAGCCTACCACCATTTCTTCGGTTTTGAGAGTGTTCAATTCCAGATTGTTCCGGTTGCACCACAAAACTAGTTGTTCAACCTCCCATCTGTTTGCGGATTTATTGTTTTCTCGAATGAAACCAATTACTGTTGTATCATCTGCCTCATTGTACAGCATTCTGTCACCTTAGGCTTCCTCTTTGAAGTGATGTAGCTGCTTAAATTTAGCTGTGAACCAAGGTTTATTGTTACTCTATATTCACAAGTTCCTGGTTGGTACACATAGATGTTTACAGAAGCTGGCATATGATGTTACAGTATTTGTGAGTTCATCTAAGTCTGCACAGGTATCTTCAAAAACATTCCAATCAGTGCGATCAAGGCAAGCCTGTAGTTTTAGCTTTGCCTCCTCAGTCCAAGTCTTCACTGATTTAATTGTTGGTTTCGTGGTTTTAAGTCTTTGTCTGTAAGCAGGTACAAGGTGAATCATGCAGTGATAAGAGTGTCCCACAGCTGCACATGGTAAAGTCTGATAAGCATCTTTTAGTGTTATGTAGCAATGGTCTAAAGTATTTTTGCCTCTGGTGGGACAATTGACATGCTGGAAATATTTTGGGATCTCTTTCCTTAAATTTGCTTGATTGAAATCTCCTAAAATGATGGGAAGGCAATCTGGGTGTTTGGCTTCAGCCTCCATAATCTGATCAGCTAGAGTTCATAATGCCTTGTTTACACAAGCTTGTGGAGGAACATACACAGCTATTAGGAGAAATGAGGAGAACTCACATGGAGAATAAAATGGTTTACAGTTGATAAGTAAAGACTTTAAGTTTTCATCACAGAATTTATATATTATAGTTATATCCTGAGACCAGCTGTTGTTGATATATAAACATAAGCCTCCTCCCTTCTTTTTACCTGATGACTCTGCAATTCTATCTGCTCTTATTATCTGAAACCCTGGGATATTCATGCTGTTGTCATCAATTTCCACATTTAGCCAGGTTTCAGTGAAGCAGAGAGCTGCTGAGTTGTAAAAATCAGAATTGCATCTATTTAAAAGGAGTATTTCATCCATCTTATTAGCAAGTGAACGTAAATTAGTCAGAAAGATTGAAGGGAGAGGGGGTCCCCCCTCATTCCTTAGTATATTCAAAATTCCTGCTCTTTTACCTTGTCTCCTTCTCTGCCATTTCTTTCTGTTGGTTTGTTTTAATCAATTGGTCCAGGGAATTTGCTTCTTCCTGAGTTAGAATCTCTTCCTCGTTTATAAAGACAGGGGTGGGGTGAGGACACAGAAAGCTGCTCTTTAAAGAAACATTGCTTAATTCTTAGCAGATGGTCTCATGAGTATGAAATCTGTAGTGAATCACAGAGAATAATAAAAAATAAAGTAACCATTAGACAGTATTTCACCGAGGCAGCCATTGGCGGCCCCATAACAAAATCATAAGCTTTTTTGTATATAATTTTTATTAAAACTTTTAAAGAAGAAGATAGAAACTAATACAAACATAGTATAAAGTAAGAAAGCAAAAAGAAAAAAACAATCAAAGAAAAAAATACAATCAAGGAATTGAAGAAAAATAAAAAATAAAAATGATATATATAGTATCTCTGTGCACATAGTTAACTTGCCACAGTAATCATATATTGGAATAATCATCCCTGGGTTTTTTGTATTCATTAATCCTAAAAGGAAAAAATTCTGGTTTCAATTGAATATTGAACTTTAAAATCTTTTATATCAAAGGGTGCATCTGAATCCATTTTTAGCATATTTTGCAAGTCTACCAAGCATGATATATGTCACAAAACCATGAGCTCTAAAATAAAACCATGTACCATGCAAAGAACCCACACCCTTTCTAGTCCAAGACTAGGCTAGAAATGAGATTTTAAGGAAATATTTTGAAAAAGTTCAGACTAGATGAATCTCTGGGGGAGAATGTTCTTCCACAGGGCAGGCTCTGTAACAGAAGACATGTTTCGTAAGTCTCATCAAATAGCACTGTTTAAAAGATGGGACCTGAAACCTGCTAACTCTGATCATACAGGATGAGTAAAACCTATGGACAGAAGATGGCTCATATAATCAGACCCTATGAACAATTTTAGGTCATAATTCAGATCTTGAACTGTACCCAGAAGCTCAGTGCAGCTCATGAAGCAGTAGTTTTACTTGGGCTGGTATGCCCATAACTGCCAATATTGCTTTATTCTGGACCAGCTGAAATTTCCAATTGCTTTCCAAGGACAACTCGATGTAGAACCACATTGGTTTAATGTAGGGTTTGTAAATAGCCATCTTGACAGTTTTACTTAAACTTAAGATGAGCTGTTAGTAATTTGCATTTCATTTTCATAATAGTTCAAAGAAATCATCAAGTCCAGTCTCCTAGCCATTTATTGAAGCAACCCAGAATCTAATGATAGCCTTAACAGAGATCTGCTTAGCCATTGGTGGAAAACTGGATAAATTGCAATGAAGAAAAAGGAAGAAAATGTGCTCCTACTCTTTTTGTTTCTGTTCTTCCCTTGGCTTGTACATTAAACCACTATTTATATTGAGCAAAGTAGGCAGCAACATACTTTGACTCCTGTCATCTTTCTCTAACTGGGAAATTATTAGGCACGGGAGTTGTACTGTACTAACAGCAGGTCTCTACTAGAAAATGGCTTGTATATGATAATTCTTTTCCATTTCTTGGACTACTTGGTTCATCATTTGGGCTAACTGGTTCATTTGGATTGCTACTTAATTCTGATACTGTGACAACTATTGCAAATCTCACATAGTCAAAAGTAAGTACTTTAATAACCAGATTGGTTCCTTATCGAAGTAAAAATGAGGTGGAAATCGTCCCTTCTATTCAAAAGAGAGAAATATCGTGGCTTCATTTGGGTAGCAGAAAGAGGTACAAATTCATATGTGGATTTCACTATAAACAGGGCTTGTATTTGATGCACAGCAGTTATACTTACTTTCATAATGCTTTATAACAATACTTCAGTTCACAGTAAATCTATTTTTAAGTTTTTGAATCTTTGGAAACAATTCTTTAAGGGTTTTTTTTCCTAGTTAGTGAAGGAAATCCTGACAAATATTAGAGCAAGACACTGGTAGTTTAGTGAGCTGTCTGTGGAATTGCTGAAGTGTTGTAGTCATTGTGTAGATCCTTCTCTAGCTGTTTTTTCTGGAGTGATAATGGTAAGGAATGAAAACTGAACTGAAAGGATTCTGGAACTGGGTATCTTCTGCCAGTGCACATTTGGCTTGACTTGGCATCAGACTTACTGATGAGGCTTGGTTTGATTAAAATCTGTATAGCAAACAAGAATGAAGACACAATATATGATTGCCCTGGGAGCAATAAAGGACTTTTATGCTTTCAGGCATTTAAACTTAAGGTTTCTTCCTTCTCAATTAATGGATGCTTGAATGGTCTTGCAGGCTTGGTTTTGGTACTATACAGTATGCACAAAGGAAAATAAGTTAAAAAGTTCTTAAAGCTCAAGAGTTTGAATAGTGAATATACAAATTTCAAACACGTGATATTTTCTTATGCAAAAGGCAGGTCTGTGTATGAGTATTTATACAGGAATATATGTGTGTGTTTATATCTACATAAACATAGTGAATAATTGTTTTTCTCAGATTATCAAATTATATTATCTTTTTAAGAATGAGAAGAAAAAGAAACAATCAACAACACTTGGCACATTACCTGGTTTTGGATCTCCTTTTAAAAAATCTGACTCTCCAGCAGCTGTATCTAAACAATCAGCTTCACCCACAACTCCAAAGTAAGAATGTTTTGCAAATTTTCATTGCCCTCAGAGTAACTTCAAATGTACACAGTTTTTATTTTACAATGTGTTGTTTTCATCATGCAGAGTAAAACGTATTTTTTTTCCTGCGAAATGATCTGCATTCTTGTTGCTCAAGTTTATGCTTGATAAGATTTCTACTGACAAAATAGCAGTAGCAGATACAGGCACTAAGCAGATACAGGTGGTATTTCTAGTTTTGGCTCTACAAATGCAAGCCAAACTATATGAGGTAACACCTAGATCTTGCCAGTGAGAATGTCCTAACTCCCAAAAGTATTCAGTCACTTTGCTTAACAAGGGTCTTCCGAACCATTCCGAACCAGTCAAATTTTCCTTCTTCAAAATGACATTGGCGGTAGCAATTATATTTAAAATTATGCCTTCTTTCATTTTTTTCTTCTGTCCATGATTTCTTTAGCCAATCTCTCAACCTTGCCCTTGTCTCCCAAAATGTTGCTATTGAAATGATTGGTTACTTTCTCGTCATCTTCTGTCACAATCACCTCTATTAAGGCTATAGACAACTATATAGACTTAGGATTCTTACTTAGATTATGTTAAGAAATCCTTAATTTAAATTCAGAGGTGGCACATGGTTGTGCTTAAAGTAAAGAAAGGAAGGTGATGGAAATAACATGGGAAGGGTAGGAGACATGTTGAACATTCGCATCTTCAATTCGAGGACACAGCAGTGGTCCATCCTGGTTTTCCTGTGCTGTTTTTCCTCCTTCCCCTTTAGCTATTATCACAGACAACATTGCCTTCTACCAATTCTCTACATGCCAGAACATGCCTGCTTGGACCAAACCTAGGTGTTTGGCATCTGTCCCAGACACCTGAAGTGGTTATTGTGTGCACAGGTTTCTTCCCAAATTATCTTTATAATTATATTAGTGCAACTAATCCCATTATAAGAAAATAACTTTGAATTATGCTGTACTGTATTGAAGAGGCTACATAGAAGCATAATTGTGTAGATGTGAAATTAGCCTTAAAGAGTAAAAATACATGGTTTTTTGACATTTATAGATACCACGCAGATATCACTTGGAATTTCCTTTAACCATAGTTTCAGAACTGACTTGCAGAGCTGACCATGGTGCTTCAATTAGAAAATGACCTATTTAGTAGCAAGATTGCATGAATTAACTGTGAAATTCTTTAGAGTCCCCCCCCTCCTATTTTTTCTTCAGTTAATGCTGTTGATGGTCATGGTATAGCTAAATTGTTTTCACGACATTGTAATATTGTTTTATCTGTTCTTAAATGAATTGTTAATTCCATTTTATATAAACTGATTGCAACTATTCTGAATTGTCCTTTTGTAAAAAAAAAAACAAAACCAACTCAATTCAATCTTCCCTTGTGTTATTTTTTAGCTTAATGTTTCATTCATAACCTGATATAAGACTGAGAAAAACAGCCAAGGCTATGATTAATTACTATTGGCTTGATTTTGTTTTATAAGGCAAAACTGAATTATTTGAAATCTATATTTTAGGTCAGTCTCAAAGACTTATCCACAGTCTCCCAAAACTAATAAAACATATCCAGCTTCTCCCATGAAAAATCGTACAACTTCAAACTTGAACCAAGAAACTCCTAAAAAAAGAGCAGCAAAAACAGTTAAAGACAGCCAGCGGGAGAATATTAGTCAGAGAACTAAAGCATCACCAGTTGAAGCTGTAAATCAGTCTAGTGCTGAAAAATCTTCTATAGGAAAAAATGAAAACATTGAAGGTAGATTCTCATTTATTTTGCTTCTAAAACAATTCTTTGTTATACTTAGTTCAGTTGACTATTATTTTACATAATTAGTCTGTCACTAATATTGCTGAGCGCATTGGGTTGTGCTCCAAAAATTGTAAGCCGTCCTGAGTCTTCGGAGAAGGGCGGCATATAAATGTAATAATAAAAAAAAAATATTTGGGTGGAGGGATGTTAATTTTAACTTTACCATCAACAGTGATTTTGTTCTGTATCCCTTAGAAATCATTCACAAAATCTTGTTAAGGAAGGTAAACTATGAAGATAGCATCTAGGAGATTAACCTTTATTAAAATCAAGAATGCATATTTATAAATATTACAATAACACGTTTCTGTAGTTTCATTGAGTAGAACACTCAGCCATCAGTAATATTGTGTGCCTTTCTACTGCACATGTAACTTGTTTCCTGCCTGCATACTAATATTCAATTCAAGAACATATTTTTAGGGAAACATGTAGCAGGGACAACTGATGCTGAAGAAGCAACTAGAATTCTGGCAGAGAAGAGACGTCAGGCTCGACTTCAGAAAGAACAAGAAGAAAAAGAAAGGCAGGAAAGACAAAGACTTGAAAGGTATTCTGCTCTCCCTACATTAATAACTATAACCTCTTAGTTATAGTGCAGCCATGTTCAAGTTAAGGGTTTATGCTTCACATATTTAATTAGAAATATGCAACGCTTCTCTTTATATCCTTCAAGTTCTGTTACCTTCTTATTTGGAGCTAGCTCTTAATGATATAAATATTTAATAGAACATAAATGTACTCCCAACAATATATTGTGTTTTGAAGGCTAGAACAAGAAGAGCTGAAAAGAAAAGCTGAGGAAGAGAGGATCCTACTGGAAAAAAAGGATCGTAAAAGAGAAGAGGAAAGGAAATTGGAAGAGGAACTAGCAAAAAGGAAAGCAGAAGATGAAACAAGAAAAAGAACTGAAGAAGAACGCAAACTGAGAGAAAAACAAGAAAAGGAATTACAAGCTATGCTTGAGATACAGGTGTGGTGATCTGATGGTCCAGAGCATGTATTTCAGGTGCAGCATTTTAGATAATGAACTGAATATTCAGAAATTAAGCTGTTGTAAAATATAACAAATCCAGACTAAGAATCTATAATTTCTTTTAATTTTCCTTTGCTTCTATAACTGCTACATAAATCCTTATTCTTAGGTATAAGATCCATAACAATTTTTATCTATCATATCAGTGTTTATTTAATACTAGAAATTTAATATGGTAGTTGCATCAAATTATGTGGTGTATTACAGACTCTGAATGTAACAGAATGGACTATATGACACGTTACATAGAAAACACTGAACCTTGGATATTATTTGCATTCTTATTTAAATAGCAACTTGTCTTAATGCTATCAAAATGTCTATGCCTGGATACAGTTCAAAGGTCTGTCTTTTGAAATTGCCTTGACAGATCAGACCCTATGTTTAAATGTTTTAATCCTCCTAGATCCTATTGAATCAGTAGGCAAAGACTACAGTTTATACATCGAAGGACACATTTTTCCTCTCTGGATTCTTCAGGTTAAGCCATAGAAGAGTCTCTGCTTTCCATTGTGCTATATTTTGGGGGGAAAACTAATGGCCCAGATATATGCAGTAACTACCAGGCAGGTAATGGGAAAATGTTCATTATTTTCACAGATGCTTGTGTCAGTGCCCACAAAGGTATGCATATAATGCTAGCAGAGAATTTGAATCAAATTCTAAGAACTCAGTTTCAGAAAAACACACTCAAATTAAATTTGGAACTGAATGTGTTGGGTCAGGATTTCATTTATAGTTTCTGTTGCAAGAATTTTTATGACGCTGGGTTGCATGCCTGATCCTTATGCCCCTGCAAAGACCACAATCAATTGGTTACCACCAAATGGTGAAAAAGAGGAAGCCCCCCCCTGTCCCCCACAAAAAACTGGCACCAAACATTTCAGGAAAATCTGAAAAACCAACATTAAAAACATCAGCCTTAAATGGAAGGATGCGGAGACTATAGCAGCGGACTGAAAATTGTGGAGTATGCTTGTAGTCCAATGTGCTTAGCACAGGATCATAGTAGTAATAGTAATAATAATTAATAATGATACATTTTTAAATGTTCAGTTGACTGAGTTTCATGTTTAATTAATAAGAGATAATAATAATAACAATGACAACAACATTGAAGGAAAGTGTGATAACAACTAGACATGGGCATGGCTTAAGATGGGAACCATCAAGAAAAAAAATGGGAGGTTTAATACTTGCTTCTCAAGAACAAGTACTAATGCCATGAAAGCGAAGATACAAAAATCCACTGACAATCCAAACTGCCGACTTTGCAAATGACAAAGTTGAAACTGTTTCACATTTAATATGTGAGTGCAGCAAAATTGCACAAACTGATTACAAACTGATTACAAACTGTTTCACATTTAATATGTGAGTGCAGCAAAATTGCACAAACTGATTACAAACTGATTACATGACTGAGTTGATAAACTAATCCACTAATCATTATGTAAAAAATACGACTTACCTGTATCTGAAAAGTTATGGGAACACAAAGTGGAAAAAGTTGTCAAAAATGAGAAGGTGAAAATCTTGTGGGACTTTCAAATACAGACGGATCATCATTTAGAATACATCAGATATCACAGTTGAAAAAATGAACTGTACAATTTATTGATATCGCTGTACCAGGAGAAGCCAGAGTCAAAGAAATAGAACTAGAAAAAAATCACAAAATAGCATGACCTGGCCATCAAAACTATGCAGTTATGGATGAAACATGTAACAGTGATAACCATTGTCATTGGGGCACTTGGTACCGTGTCCAAGAATTTTACAAAATACATCAAAAAATTACAGCTTCCTGCAATTACACCAGCGAAACTGCAAAAAAACTACTTGGAACATCATACATTTTAAGAAGATACTTGGTCGATACCTAGGATGCTGGCAGCAACCCGTATAACCATCAGTGCCAGTCAATAATATTTGTGATACATTTTTAAATGTTCAGTTGGCTGAGTTTCATGTTTAATGAATAAAAGTATAATAATAACAGTAATAATAACAATAATAATAATTGAACAGGTCAAGATCTTATGGGACTTTTGAATCCAAACAGACAGACATCTGCCCCATCACATGCCTAACACCACTATTGTGAAAAAGAAAAAAGTCTGGTTCATTGATATTGCAATACCAGGGGATGCACAAATTGAAGAGAAACAATTAGAAAAAAATAACAAAATACCATAATCTGCAAATTGAAGTTGAGCGATTGTGGAGGAAGAAATCAATAGTTGTACCAATAGTGATAGGAATCCTTGAAACAAAGGGTTGCCTAGAGACATGGACATTTTGAACTTATTAGACCTGAATATTCTGATTTTGCAAAAAAACCACCTTACTCCAAACTGCCTATATATTCAGACATTATCTTAATAGCTTTTAGGTCCTTGGTTAGGATTTGAACTGTTAAGTTTTTACCAGTTCCAGACTATGAAGTGAATTGAAAGTTAAATCTTTAATAATAAGAACAATTTGTTGGCTTGTATTTAATTAGAAAGAAGCAGCAGAAGCTAAAGCCCGAGAGGCAGCTGAACATTTACGTTTAGAAAAGGAACAAATTATGCAGCAGATAGAGCAAGAAAGACAAGAACGAAAGAAGGTAACAATTTATTCAAATCAAATCTTGTGGCATTGTTATTTTACATTGTTCCATGACTATGTAAAGGCTACTGTAAGAAAGGAGCTGTCAGCTACAAAAAATGATTTAATTACATTATGAAATGCAGAAACTAAATTACAAACTGTTCAAAATTAATTTTTCACATTTACTAGAACTATTAATTGTGTTATATTCTGCATCTCACACAATTTGGTAATAGAAGGGTGTTGGCATTACTGATTGATCATTTTATTATTGTTATACACTGCAGATAAGCTCTTCGCTGCCTGGGGAGAGGTGGAAATTTCCAAATTGTTACAGTACTCCCACCTTGGTGGTGCAGGCTGTTAATAGCTAGCAAGCTCCAGCTGCCTGTAAGCAGAATCCCACCAGGCTCAAGGTTGACTCAGCCTTCCAATGAAAGATACAATAAGCTGACTTTGTAAAAATGCCGCTTTAATAAGCAGGCATGGAATGAAGGCTATTGCCAAGACTATAATATGAATGAACTAAAAGCAATGTCTTTATGAAGAGATGCCAAGACTGATTAGCAATGGCTTTATGATCTGATTACATGTTTATGGAATCGTGTACATTGATTCAAAGCTTTCTGGGAAATGATTCCGCCCCCCATCATATACTACTTTAATTTAGTTGTTAAATGAAGAAAGCAAACTTTTTTTTTCTCATTACAGCGAATAGATGAAATAATGAAAAGACAAGAAAAAATGAAATAGCAGAAACCAAGGTATTAGAAAAAAGTTATTTTAACAGAAAATGCAGAAGGTTGTAAACTGGTTCATCCAGAAATCCTCATATTATTCCCTAGCTTTAATTTAACAGAATGACTAGATACTGTAACTTAATCTTCTCTCTTGTTGTCTTCATTGTATGTATTCACTGTGTAAAGGGCAGAGGTGAAACAAAGTCTTCTTTAAAACATGTTAGAGCTATAATGTTTAATATATGGAGTAACTTTCTTCCTTGTAAGTGGAAAAACAAACTGGGAAGACTTGTTTTAAGATGACAGATGATAATGGGAGGAAAGCGAAATTTTCTTCCCTTGCTATATTTCCCTTCCAAATCAGTCAGTCTGTGTATGGGGAAGAGTTGTGGCCAATTCTTACTTGTTCAAGATGTGCTACTTTCTTTCAATACAACTGATTTAATTTGAAGATCTTTTCAGTGTTATGTAGAGTCAATGCATAATAATAAAATCGAAAGCTATTGACTATAAAAACAATATATACGCTTGTTTGTTGATTGTGTTAGAATTTTTTTTAAGATAACTAATAAGTTGAGATACAGTGCTGGATTCTTTGGTCACATATGTAGTATATGTATTGTACTTAAATATAGATGCACAAGGGACTTCTGAACTACAAGACAAGAATTCTGCTATTCCTATTCCTCATATCACCCCTTAGTAATCCTTGCCTTAAATATATACTAGTGGTAAAACAATCTAATTCCAGTCAACACTGTCAGCCTTTCTATGTGGAATTATAGTCCTAAAAATTTAAAATTGATTGAAACAGAGATTTATCCAGCCCCTACTCCAATTCTACCTTTCTGTCATGCTGCTAGTAGCTGTGAGGAAAAATGTAGGCTGATTAAAGAGTGTCCCTAATGCAACCCTATTTTGGGGGACCACTTCAGGATTTATTTCTGCAAAGAAATTGAAGACTTGGTAGCTTACTTTAGTTCCAGAAAATACTCTGGCTGTTTTGGATTAAAATTAGCTTCCCCTCTAAACCTTCTGATAATCAATAGCAGAATATGCTACTCTGTCCATAGTATATTTAAATGAGCTAGGTAACTAATGACAGATAATCTTTTACTGGCATTATTATGGGTGTGTTGCCTTAAAAATCATCTTATGATTCATTACACATTCAGTCACATGTTTAGATTTGGCATTTTGAATCCATTTATCAAATCCTTCCCAAATATGCTGAATTATTGTTGTTGTTGTTATTATTAAAATTTATTACAACTGCCCAACTGCAATAGACTGTGGGCAGTATACAAAATAAAAAGTTAAAAACAGATAAAACTTAAACCACACAGGCCAGACTAAATTTAATAATCTAAATCTAATTTAAATGGTTAAAAATGACACAAATCAAACAGAACAAAACAGTCACCCTCAAAAATAACAGCAAAACTTTAGCCTAGGATGACAAAACCATGTTTTAAGAGTTTTCTAGAAGCCTGGGATTTTAAGAAACATTTATGCATTTATTACAGTAACAGATAAAATTTAAACCCTGTTCAACTCTGCCACGTATTTAATTTTAAAAATATTTATATCTAATGCATCTATGCATTGTATGTAATTATATGTAATTTGTTTGATGATAACAGAAAGAAGACACAAAATCAGATGAGCCAAGAATCTTGAATGTGGATCAATATCCCAACCCACTTGCCCTTAGTCAAGCAGGTAAAATGTGTAATTTCAGTCACACCTGCATACAAATAATCACTCAAAATCCATATCTTTGTGAAAAGTGTTGGTTGTTATGCTTTCTGATCATATATTCACAAAGCTGAATATTTTAGGATGTTATTCTAGGACCTTACTCTGTAGCTTTCCCCATACATACTTGTTTTGCTGTTTCTGCTATTTTTTGATTGTTATGTCTACCCTTCATTTTTGAGTTTTTCTTATTGTTTGGGATTTGGTAGTGCATGATATAATTTTATTAAGCAAACATTCATCCTTATTCTTTTTGGGGGGGCAACACCAGGGAGAACTGTAATTCCTCTCATGTGGAAGAGTGTGTGTATATGTAGATATATATGTATACATACCTCCACCAAATAATAAAAATGAAGACTGAAGTTATTTAGGCAATGGATGCTATAGTTGCAATATTTCCAATCTAAGCAAGAAACAATAATCCAGTTGCATTACTGGTTAGTCCCTGAGACATTTGGGGCATGTGGCAAAGGAATTATGCTTTGCAAACATTTGGAGCGTAAGAAACAGTGCTTATCTATACTAAACAACTGGTTGTTTTCTACCTGCTCTGGCTAATAATCATCTGTTTTCTAAAAGATATGCCTAGAGAGTAGTTTAGTTTGATTAAATCAGGAAGATATTCTAGATCAGCCCTGCTCTTCCTTATAGTGAGTCAGGACTCTGTCTGCACATTGTTATTTAAGTAATATTAGTAGGCATGTATCTTATCTGGAATGATCACACAGTAACTTCTCTGGATTTAATTAATCTGTTAACTGATTTTGAGTGTAGCAGGATTTCCATTCAAAGCAGGTCCCTATCTACCATGCAGAAATAAAAGATTATAGCAGCTGAGGCAGTGATGGTAATTATAGAGAAGCAATAGTTTTCTTACTAGATATACTAGGTTAGCAGTAAGTACCAGGAGTAGCTAGACCTAGGGCTACATCTTACACACATACACAGAGTCAGAAAAAAAGGCTTTTCCCTTTGTTGTAATGAGAGAAAAATCAGATCCAACAGAAGACATTTTTTTTCCTCATGTTATCTGCAACCTTGCTTGTCATGCAGTATTATCACAAAAGCCAAGAGTAAGATTGGCACAATTTACACTGCTTGACTGCTTGAAAGTTAACTTTTCTGTTCCTCCCTCATGATTAGAACTGGGGATGCAGGGGTGTCAAACTCTCAACAACACATCATGTGATCACAACTTTCACCCCCTTCGCTAAATCGGGTGGGCGTGGCCAGCACATGACGCATCTGGCCCACGAGTTTGACACCCCTACTCTACAGTGAAGAATCCTAGTCTTTTTTTATTTTGTGAAAGCTATTAAGACTCACTGCCCCCGGGTCCCAGTTGTCTGGCAATTTTCTATTTTGTCCTTGTCAAGACTTTACTTGTCTTCTTTCATGTAACACCATTAGAACAATTTATTCTATCGAGAGAGCTGCCTCTTTTTCCCAAACAGTGAGAGGCCTAAAACAGATCTCAGAGGTCAATAAGAGAAAATACTGTTAGCAACAGTGTTTATAAATACATCTTACACAGTGGCTTTATGAGGAGTTCAAGGACTTGCCTACTGACTAGATAATTTTGTAGCCTTTGTAGTTCTAAAGACATGGCTAAAACTCATCTCAGCTATTAAAACATTATGGTTTAAGACTGTGCACTGCTTTGGCTTTGAGGGGGAAATGTTATTTTCTCACAACTGAAAGAAACAGTGCCTTCTTCCAGATCTGTGTGGCTGTTCTTTGCATCCAAATAAAAGGTGTTTTTGGTTTAGGAGCTGTCAACAGGTGCTATGTGTACATGCACTCTCTAAAGAACCATTTTTTAAAACTTTGAATCCAAAATGTTGCACAGCCTAGTAAAGCAGTGTTTACTTTTTATTTACTAACTTTCTTGACTTAAAGAACCCCTGGAATGCCAGGAAGATCCAGTTCTCTATAATTTATAAATATTTGTCTAATACTTCTGTGATGACAGGTTTTCTTCTTGTAGTAGCAGATATCAGATTAAATGTTCAATCTGCCCTACAGGCAAATAAGATTCTACCTAGCTTCATAGCTATTCTAATATAAGGGCAAACAGAACTAAGACACTTATTGTGGTTAGCTGGTGTTTGCATGCTTTTTCTTCTTTGTCCTTTCTTTTTGTTTGTTCATTAATTGCATTGATGTCATTTACCACACACCCCTAAAAACTGCTCCAGTTTTGCAACGAAGTGCTTTTCCTGAGATCGTTATAGCACTGTTTTATAGTTCTTCCCTAAAGCTGAAGCAGCTGTTTCATATATTTTCATGATATTTGCATTGTGTCCAGGAGGAAAAATTTATTTATTAATTCATTTATTTATTTTCACATTTTTAACTGCCCAGCTCCCTCAGAGATGTATGAAGTTGTAGAAAGGTCTCTCATTCTTGCCTGAGATATTTCATCTTGCTTTTCTTTTCTCAAAGCTATATTCAGAATATGAGTACCCAAACAAGCAGTCTCAGTTTAGAAGTTAGGTATACTGCTTTTGAATACCATTGGAGGATACTTTCACCCACTGTAGAAAAACAGGTGATTGTATTCTTCTACAGCAGGTGGAAGATTTTTTACCCAGGGTGGAGATGCCTCAGTGCTGGGAATGTAGCAATTCCTGCTACTTATGGTGATTCCTTGGGGTAATTAAAAGCAATTCCTGCTTTTAATAAGCATAGCCTGTGTTCTAGTAGAGACTTGAGAGTTAGAACTTTCAAAGTGTTTGGAACACCCTTTCTCAACCTGGCTGCCTTCAAGTCATGTAAACTCTGTCTTCCAGAGTTGCCTAATCAATATTGTAATTGCTGGTAATATGGGTTTTAAAGTCTATGCCTTTCAAGAATCTCCAGATGGGGGAAGGTTGGCTTGGAAGAATTATTGCCTCTTGGATGCAATGTTTATTTTTATATTCGGTGGGGATTTCTCATAGGTAGGAAAATGTATGTATGATTTGCATAAGACCTACCAATTGAAATTAATGGGAGGACCAACTCACATTTTATCCACCTGAAAATTAAACCTCTTTCAATAAATTCAGCTTTTAAGAGAGGAATATTGAACACATGCTGATGATATGGGGCTCCGGTAACTCAAAGCCTGTCCTTATGTATTAAATGAGCAAAGATTTTCATGTGAGAATATTTTTTGAAAAATGGAAAGACTTTTAATCCAGGAGAACACATACTTAAAATTACTAGCTTGTCTTTCTCCAGCAATTTCCTTTTTCCAATCTATCTATTCTTAGTGGCTAAATTTCTGCTATTAGATTCTCCTTTTGCAAAGGGGAAGTCAGAGGAGGATTAACTGTAAAGAAGAGAAATGGAGAAACAACATTCAAAAGAAAAGCTGCTGCTTTTACTTTCAAATTTCACTGAGAATAATATCAGATGTCTTATGATAAATGTATCATCTATTCAGTTCTTCAGTGACATATATTTAATTTTCCAGGTTTCCCTATTTTTTTAGCTCCTTTTACATTTCTGCTTTGAATTTTGTCTAGCCAACTCTATATAATAAAATATTCTATGGAATAATGTGAGTAAACTTGTTGGATTTGTGAGAGTTCTTGTGGGAAGTTTTTAAAATCACACTTTCTAATGTGATTCTTTTTGCAGAAATTAATGGAGTAACAAATTGCAAAAATCCTAAAGGTGTTGAATGTGCTGTGTCTGAATCTTTTCCTCCTGAAGTATTTTCTAATGGTTTTAAGCCACTTATGGGCCTTATTCAACTAGATGCAATGGATGGAAAATCTCACAGTTTGGATGAGTCAACAGATGAAGTTCAGTCTATGGATGTGAGGTACATAATACCTTTTCAGAAATAGTACTAGTAATCTAAAGAAGGTAGCAATTCATTTTCTGTCCTTGGATTTGTCAGGTCCACATTGTGTCCTGCCATTTTGTTGCAGGGGGGGGCTAGGCCAGCTGCTGGCATTTTTTGCATGCTTTTGTTTTTGCTGTACCTGCCTAGGAATTAGGGAGGGGTTGTCTTCAGAGACAAGCAGACTCCTCCCAGCTGGTTCCAGCCTGGATTCAAGACCAACATACCCTGAGAGTTAGCTGTTATCTGCCTAGCACCTCAGCGTTCTCAAAACAACCTTGTGGTATCACATGGGCTGCTGGTGGACTGGTCAGGGGATTGGGTTTGGGGAAACAGAAAAATTGCTTTGTACTTTGCATGGGCTTTTTCATATTTCGCCTGACTTTACTACAAAAAACTCTCTCAGTAAAAGTTCTTTTGATTCAATTCAATGGAGTCAAGAATCTTGTTTTCCTGAGAGACTAGCTGGAGCAGGTCCTTCCATTAGGTAAAACCTGCAAAGTCGGTCAACCCAGAGAGGCATGCTGCCCTACCGTGGGGACCATTCATACCGTGTCTGCCCAAGGCAGGAAGAAGCTGAGTGCTGTGGGAAAACGTTGTCTAGGCATCCCCCCAGGCTGAACATTTCCAAGTGGACAGAGGAGGTCAGGAGCCTGGGAAATTCATCAAAATGCAAATAGTCCATTGGTGTTGGAAAGAAGGAAGATTGAAGGAAGAACCAGAGGGGTGACCATCCCCTGAGGCGGCTGACAGCAAGAAAGGCAACCAGAGCTGAAGAGCTTGACGGTGAAGAGGAGGAAGGTGGAGAATGTGCTCATGCGAACCTGCTGATGAAGCAAGCCATGCGGTTCATGATGCATGCCTTCCAAACCCTGAAGGCACACAAGCCAGTAGACCCAAGAGGAGAAAGATGGGGGATGAGCATGAGCGCTAGACACCATGGCAGAGGTTTTAGTGACCCTAGCTGCTGCCATAACTGTGGTGCTGAGGAGGGTCGCCTGGGCTGCTGCCCCGGTGACAGCAAAAGGCCGAACACCTCACCCATTGGTGTGAAATTTGATGGGAACCCCCAATAACTGGGATTTTTTCCGGCCCACGTTCTGACATACATGCAAGAATATGGGCCGGAGCTCTCTACTGAGGGTGCCAGTATGAGAAGTATTACTACCCTGGCACTGGAAGGGGTTGCAGCCCACTGGGTAGTGACACTCCACAATGTGAACGCACCAGAGCTGAGAAACTTCGATCATTTTGTGATGGCCCTTCGTTTCAAAGACCCTCCAGCCGACTGCAAAGCAAGGGACCACATCAAAACCATGCATCAAGGCTGCAGGGTGGTGGCAAAGTACACTGAGGAATTCTGTGACCTGACATGCCAACTTAATGACTGACCAGAGGACATCCTCATTAGCTGTTTCAAAGGTGGGCTGAACAAGGATATTCAGCAAAAAGTGTTTGGATGAACAACCCCTGTACCGACCAACCGACTGTTGCCCTAGAGATCCTACCCAGGGCTAAATTGCCTAAGTCGGAGCTATATTCAATGATCCCAAGAGAGTTAGATGAACTGTGGGTGTTCATTGACAAAAATATGGCCTGCAGATTCATTCAATCGGCCCAATCATGGGTAGCAGCCCCTGTCCTGTTTTGTGAAAAGAAGGATGGGACACTTCTATGGGTAGATTATAGAGGGTTAAATGCTGCTTGTGTAGAGAATATCTACCTCCTGCCTCTGATGAAGGACATGCTAGCCCATTTGGCCAAGGGCAAAATAGTCACTAAGCTGGATCTGCGAGAAGCCTACTATCATGTGAGAATCAGGAAGAATCAGCTCAGAATGACTGGGTTGACCATTGCCATATTAAAGCCCCTAAACTTTTAAAACACTTCCATAATCAGTATCTGACAAACATAAATGACATTTTTTCCTGTTTTATGTTTTTCTCTCCCTGTTTGGTTTTTCTTCTTCTCCAGGATTAATGTCACTGTTCAAGGGGTAGCATGTCAGGTCCACATCATGTCCTGCCATTCTGTTGGAAAATGGTGGGGGGGGGGACTGGCTGCTGGCATTTTTCACATGTTTTTACTGTAACTGCCTGGGAATTAGGCAGGGGTATTGCCTTTAGAGACAGAGCAGACTACCTCCCAGCCGGTTCCAGCCTGGATTCAAGGCTGTCATGTTGTGAGAATTAACTGTTACCTGCCTAATACCTCAGCATTCTCAAAACAACCTTGCAGCATCACATTGGCTGCTGGTGGACTGTTCAGGGGGGGTTGGGTTTGGGGAAATGGAAGAATTGCTTTGTATTTCGTGCAGGCTTTTTCAGAGTCCACCTGACTTTACTGCAACTCTTTCAGTAAAAGTTCTTTTGATTCAACTCAATGAGTCAAGAGTCTTACTTTCCTGTGGAACTAGCTGGGGCAGGTACTCATAGGATTATGCTATATCAGAGTCCACACAGGTTTGTTTCCTTACTAAATTACTGCAATCTGGCACTAATTCTTTTAAACATTCCTGTTTCAGTGAAAAAGGCTTAGCTAACAAATTCCTTCCTTGACTTATGTTCTTTCATTCCCACCATCACCTGAAAATCAATGTTTGATATTCAAAGTATCAAATGTATTTAATGTCAATAAATATAATATGCAAATACTATGCATCAGAAAAATATTCCAGTACGTCACAATGCTTAAGAATTTAGGATAGCAGCTTCTTTCAGTTCAAGGCTTAATATATACCTAATACCTATTCTCTTATCCTATTATTCTTTCATTTTAAAATAAGTAAGATGAAATCATGTTTTAATTACATGAAGAGAGTTTGATTGTCATACTTACATATGTTAAGATATACAGCAATACTTGGATTCTTTCCTTTCTTCCTTTCTACAGTCCTGCTTCAAAAGAAGAACTTATATCTATCCCTGAATTTTCACCATTGAATGAAATGATGCCAGGAATTACTTTGGACCAAAATGGATCCAATAATAGGAAGGCTCTTGAAGAACTACTAGATTTTACTGGCCAGGCCACTTACCCAAAATTAACAAGTGAAAGTATTAGCATAGATGATTGTAATAAAAATTTGATTGATGGATTTAATAGCCCAGGCCAAGAGACAACACTAAGTACCTTGTGTTGACAGATACATTGCTACATAGCAATAAGGTATGATCCTTTCATAGAATACAATTATTCAGCTTTCTTTTCCAATGAAAAGTTGTTTGACAGAAGCCAATTCATTTCTTTCTTTAAATGTTAAATAAGTGACTGCTGTCTTTTATCTTGCCTATATTTTCCCTAGTTATGTTAACTGTAGCCACATGAAGGAGGAGGGATGAAAAAGAAAAATTATAAACCAGAAAGGTTTAATTGCAGGCAGCTGGAATTAAGTGCTAGGCATTTAACAGCCTGCGCCGCCAAGGCCCTAAGTCATGGTTATTTAAAAGGTGCTTTTTCAGGAGGCAACTGGACTTCCTTGTTTTTTCTTTGAAAACATTTCACTTCTGATCCAAGAAGCTTCTGTCAGAGCCGAAGAAGCTTCTTGAATGAAGCAAAATGTCTTCAAAGAAAAAACAGAAAGCAACTTGGGACACTTTTAAAGAGAATTTATGCGGTTTTTATATATAAACTCCATTCATGAGAGATGCACTTGGGTTATCTAGGGATATCTGCCTATCCTTGCATCAATTTATTTAATCTAAAAACGATTATACTATAAAACCCAAAAATGAATTCAAAAATGTATATGACAGAGGATCTTGTGCCCTTTATACTACTGTATAAAGGTTAACAAACTTACCTGCCATCACAATGGATGGTAGAGACTGAAATGGTAAATGAGGAGTAAGGTAGATATAGTAATTGTAAACAGATTAACTATATAACAAGATAAGATCTGTTACGCAACGGAAGTTTAAATGCATGAATGATGGCTCAATTATTCAAGGATAACATCCATATTTGTGATTTCTTTGCTGGGGGTTCAGTACTTTTGAGTATTCTCACTGTATTTCTCTTTCTAATTGGCAGAGGAAATTGAGAACGTAGAATACTTTCAATGCTGCTACTGTCAAGTAAAATAAGAGCCTGTCCTTAGCCAAGCTGCTGCAGTCTGCAACACTGGATGCCACAAATTCTGCACTGAATTTACAGTCTTCCCAAACGCATTGCTGAGTAGTCACTTGATAAAAAGCGAGATTTTTTTTAATGGTTTGAGGAACTTTTGTGGGAGTTGTGTTTAGAATATGGTCTAGTGAAAATGTGGGTCCTAAACATCTCTCTCAATGGATTCCATTTATTTTAAAAGAGAAATTGCCAGTATGCTTGTTTTTACTGAAGGACCATCTTTATGTCATCTTATAAGTATTTCACTGAAGATCTAGAACTGAAAGGGTTTGAAAAATAATATGCCCAACTGTCTTGAAGGCAGTGTAGAATTAGAATTATCCCTCATAAATATGTGGCACATAACAAATTTTATGTTGTTTTAATCAATAACTTAGTTAACATTACACTGTGTTAACGATATATACTAAAATTATAAAGTCTTTACATATTTAAGTTTGTTCCTTTGGGATAAAATATTGCTACATTCAATTATGTATATTATACTGCTTCATAAGCCTGTATCAATGGATCAAAACTGAAATGTTTATATTGAAAATATATCAGTTCTCAATATCAGACTTCATAAATCACTGGAATTCTGAAACTCAGCATTGTAAAAACAATAAACAATATATACACATGGCAACATGCTAAGATGTAATTACGAATGCAGAAAATTATACTTATTCAACATGACAAACTGTTAGTATCTTTCTCTTGACAAATGTGACTGAAGAAAGGCTTTTGAGATAATTGGTATTTAAAAAACTACAAAGAGCACAACGTTGCTCAGACAAGCATTTTAAGAACTGTTGTTTTTAACAAGATAACTAAACTCTTATCTAGGTTTTTCTTGTTAAAAATCAATGGAACTTGTAAAGGTTTAATTTATCTTGGAATTTGGCATAAGAAATTTCAAATTTCACTGATCTCTTTAATGCTGCCCAGAGAGGTCAATTTTTGCCCTATTCTATACAACCATTTTTTTTCTAAAGCTAATGATTTTTTTATGTTGGTGTGTGTTAAACTATAACTCTGTTGTTGTGTCTTGTGCAAAGTGACCTGTTTAATAATTAAACCAGCTACAAAAATATGTGACAATATACATTATGGCTTACAATAGTTATATTAATGTATTTCCACAAAAGTAATTCCTCGATGGCTTGCAATATGTTGCAGCATGGTACAGTGTCTTTCAAGTTAACCCTGCAATTTCCATTTTACACAATAAAATATATCAACCTATCGTATATGGCTATGATATTCTGATAGTGGTATTTTTGTTCTTGTTTTGTCTGAGAAATCAATTCATGCCAGTTGTATTTGTTCCATCAAAATATAGAAATCCTTATTTGAAGCAGGTAATAGTTTTGCTTGTGTGTGTGTACGTTTCTAAAATACTGTAGAAGTTATATAAGGTTCCCAAATATCAATCTTCTATTCATTTGATTTAATATTCTTTCATCAGCAGTATTGGAAGGCAGATTCAAGAAGGTATCCTTTAGTTGTAGAACCTGCCTTCTGGCTCAAGTCATTAAAACCCTGGAGGATCCTCCTTTATTATACCTTTCAGACAAATATAACTAGCAGCCTTTTTAGGAATATTCCAGGTAACCTAACTTTATGTTATATATTTTCTGGACTAAGAAGACCCAAGTTGCTGAGTTTTGTATTATCCCTGTAGGACTAAGTACCTGCATATGAATGGATCCTACTTATAGTATATGTCAGCTGGCACTTCACTCTCACTTGTGTTTCAATACCATGCAGTGACAGTCTGCCATGAACCATGGGGAGGGTGGATGGCAGCGGAGATGTTTGGGGGAAAGTGAGAATAATTGCTATATCCCCTCACCCCAGAGACCTGCTTGCTGTATCTTCCTGACTGTTGTTTCAAGGTCATCCAGCTGCGAGAAGAATGCTGCATACCAACCCATGCTTGGAGTTACCATTCTCAAAACATCTTGCTTGAATCTGATTGGGGGTGGGGTAGTGATGGGAAGCAGCTAAGAGAGGGAGGGAAAAGCTGAACTTAAGATATTTGATTCTCAGTTCTGGCTATGCACTATTGCAATGCATTTGACTTCTAATAAAAATATACCTTTCTGAACAAATAGAGCCAAGGATTGTTTCTATTTAGTTTAAGTTGGAGCAGGACTGACAGTACATTTTAAGATACACTTAATTAAAAGTCAAAATACCATGCAATTTTATTGTATTTTTATTCTATAATAATAAATTTAATCTCACAAAAAATTGATATCAATATATGAGAGACCTCCAGGAAATCCCCGACCTGTAGGCAAGAGTAGAAAACTGGATAGTTAAAAAAAGACTCTGGAAGAAAACAAAGACAAACCATTTCCATAAGGCTATCAACATGCCCATAGTCAGCTGCAGTCAAATTCACAACTTGAAGCAGAATTTACCTTACATTAACCTCCAGCACAGCATTATATATCAAATTTCACATTAGCTCTTGTTGTTTTATCATGAGAAGTATTTTAAATATTTTGAATTACCACTAAACTAGTTGCCTGGGACCAACTTTAAAAGACAGGCTATGTACCATAGCCCTTTCAGTAATTAACATTTTCTGTATACTTAATAATGTATATATGGTGCTTGACATATATATTAGTCTTCCATAAAATAGATTATCCCAATGGTGCTTTTCCATGAGGCAACTGAACTTTCTGGTTTTCTTTGAAGATATTTCACTTCTCATCCAAGAAGCTGCTTGGATTTATTTATTTATTTTATTTATACGATTTATATGCCGCCCTATCTCCCTAAGGACTCAGGGCGGCTTACAATACTAAAAAACAATACAATATAAACATTAAAAATTAATTAAACCGGAAAATCTCATAAATCCATTAAAAATTTAAAACCACCACTAAAAAACCCTCCCCCCCCCTTCAGTCTGGGTAGGCTAGTTGGAACAGCCAAGTTTTTAGGCCACGGCAGAAGGATTGGAGGTCAGGAGCCACCCGGAGCTCCAGGGGCAGCTGGTTCCAAAGGGTGGGTGCCCCCACAGAGAAGGCCCTATCCCTGGGAGCCGCCAGCTGGCATTGCCTGGCTGACGGCACCCTGAGCAGGCCCTGCCGGTGGGAGTGCACGGGGCATTGGGAAGCTGTTATCGGCAGCAGGGTTTCTGCAAATACCCTGGTCCAATGCCATGAAGGGCTTTATAGGATGAGAAGCGAAACTTCTTCAAAGAAAAACCAGAAAGTCTAGATGCTTCTTGAAAAAGCACTGTTAGGACAACCATGACCTGGATGACTGAGAATCTCCATAGACATATTAGATTTGAGGACTCCTTATATTTAATTTTTGCCTAGATAACAATAATCAGAATTCCTTGCAACAATTTTTTTAAAATTCAAGATACAGTAATATACAGTCAGATTTGTATCTATTATACATTTCAATGGTTAATACCACATGTTTGTTAAATTCCCTCAAAGCTAAAAAAATTCACTCACATCTTGAGTGTTCATTTCAAATTCAGTGTGGTGTGTACAGTCACCAAACACAAAAAAATTTAGCATTGTCCTGTTGGAAGAAATATCCTTCTGGGTTCAGTTCCAAGTGGAGAAAAGACACTGGAATCATGGAAGTTGCTTGGAAAGAAGGTTTAAGGGTAGACAGGACCACATGGCTGGGTGAAGAAAAAAGGGCCAAGATGCTGAGAGTGCCTGAGTTTTATACCCTCCGTTAGGCCCCACCTTAGTGTTTCCTGTTCCTGTGTAAGAAATGTATCCCATTGGCTGTCAAGACTCCCAGTGGGAGGGGTCTTAGCTAACTTTGTAGGCTTTGTCTGTGTACCAGGCTTGAGTGCTGGCTGATGTAATCTTCCCAGGTGCCATGTGGTGAGAAGGGCTAATCCTATATTTTGTTATGTAGAATAGACTGGCTCAGACCTTAATGGCCCATTGACAAAGGTGCGGGGGGCTGAGTTTCTGCCTTTCTGAGTTTCTACTTCTCTTTTAGGGGAAATAATTCTGCCTTTTTAATATATCCTAAAATATTTCATTTTCAATTTTTTGGAGAGGGGTGGGTGCTAACTTCTTACAGTCCCAATATATACAAACCAGTGGTGGGATTCAAATTTTTTTTTGCTACCGGTTCTGTGGGTGTGGCTTGGTGGGCGTGGTGTGCATAGCTTGGTGGGCATGGCAGAGGAAGGACACTGCAAAATCCCCATTCCCTCCCCACCCCACTAACCTGCTTTCCAGCTCTGATCTCCTGTGCAGGGCAACAAAAGAAGACCCAGCCAATCAGCTGGGACTCGGGAGGCAGAGAATAGAAGGGCCAGTCAGAGGTGGTATTTTCCAGTTCTCCAAACTACTCAGAATTTCCACTACCGGTTCTCCAGAACTGGTCAGAACCTGCTGAATGCCACCTGTGATACAAACCTGACTGTATTTCTACCTCAAATATTAAATCATAAACCCTTTTCCAATTAGTATGGCCTATTCACATTGCTTTAAAGGAATATTTCCAATTAAATTAATTCCTACAGAATATTTTAAAATTTAATTCATCAACACATCAGGAATACATTATTTTGTATTTGGATGAGCAATATTTCTGAAAATAAAAATTTGTCTTCAAACAACCATGTTTCACAGAGCCTAACTCAAATGAGAATTTATCATATATATGAGGAAGCAATATTCCTGGATGATATCTGTCACTGTCAACTCTGAATTGAACCTAGCTGAAGCCATCTTGTGCTGCTCATAGTTGCCACGCATATGGGGGAGCATGAGGGGGAAATAGACCGTCTCATAGACAAAGAGCTCTCCCATGAGAACCAAGGTCATCCCAACAGGTGGCAGTAGGAAGAAGCCAAAGTGGTTGAGGGAGCCCGCCAACCGCTTTGATTGGACAATGTGACCTGTGACACTTGGGGAGGGAAACTTTTGCTCTTTTAATTACATAGTAACCTTGGGAAACTTTTAGAGTTCATTTTCAATGGCTGTGCTGATATGATGTATCCAATAAACATGTTCTCTGAGGAACGTTCCTGCCTCGGGGTTCTGATTTCTTTGGATGCATTTCTTGGAGTGCTGGCAGTCATATTGTAAGCACTAAGTGCTAACTGATCAACTCAGTGGTTGCAACATCTTGGATTTGCTTTACTCTGATGTGTCTCTCCAAAATTCTTAAGGTTATATCCAATTATATAACTCTCTAGCACAAAATGTCTATGGGTTCCAAGAAGACTGATTTCATTTTTTAAACTATAGTCATCATTTAATTTAGATTATGAAAACTATTACAGAATTCCAAGTGATTTCATTTGGTAAAATTATACTATACCAATTTACTATCATGATTTGTACATCACTATCACCAATTCTAATATTTACATTTGTCAGACCTGCCACAACTTAAACCTCTAAATAAAAATGATCCTTGGCTCCATTTGTTGAGAAAGGCATAGTGGTTTAAAGATCAAGTGCATTGCACTAGTGCAAAGCCAGAACTAAAAATCATGCGCTAAAATCCCTAAGTTCTAGTTTTCCCTCTCTTAAGTGTCCCTCATTGTGCACCCAAGTGCAACCAATCAGATTCAGGCAAGTGTAGTTTTGTGTGTGTCCTTCTTCCAGCTGGGTGGTTTTGAGGTGGTGTCTTGAGGAGATACGGCACTTATTTTCATTTCCCCAAGCATTCCCCCCTTCACAGTTGTGGGAAGTCTGTCACCACATAGCAACAAAGCATAAGTAAGCATAAGGTGGCAGCAGACAGTATTCTTTTCACTGGTAGGATATTAGTGAAAAGGATAATATTGAAAAAAAATCAACTAAATATATTTTAACATCATTGCAGTGTTTATAGTTCATCTTTTCACTATTATATTGGGAGAATTTCCCCGAGTTCCTAAAATCAAGACGTGGAGCCTGGCTGTTTGAAAAGGGCTCTTTTATTTGGTCCCAAAACAATACAAAGTTTGCTTTGGGGGCAGCTGACCACAGACTGACCCATCAGTAAGATTTTTACAGGATTTCTGAGCCCTTTGGATGTAATATATGCTGAGCAAATTTAGAGGAAATATTTTGATATCTCTCTTAACGGAGCTGATATTTTTTGTTTAGGTGTATGATCATTGTTATTGTCTTTGGGGGAGTTAAAACACTGGGCAAGTGTTAAATTCCCATGCCCTTTAGGTGTGGATTAGTTTGCTGGCAACAATGTGTATCCACTTGTCGTCGATTAGCATTTTAAAGGGGAAAGTAGAGACAGAAGTATTTTCCCATGGGATTTCTTCTCATTTCTTAGGGAAGCTTTTCTAATGAGGGGGGTGTCTCCTAATAGGGGGGTTCAAAATAAACTCTATAATTGGTACCAGTGGTATTCTCTAGATCAGGGGTGTCAAACTCAAGGCCTGCGGTGCTTAGATCTGGTCCATGGGGCCACCCTGGAAACAGCAGACTGGCCCGCGGTGCCTCTGCCAGTGAAAATGGAGCTCGGGAAGCTTTTTGTTGGCAGAGGGCTGCAGGAGGCCGTCATAGCCAAAAATAGAGCCTGGGGAATCCTCCCCTAGCCCCACCAGGGCCACCATAGGTACCCCTGACACGAGTGACGTTGAGCTGACCATGCCCACCATGGCCACATACCCCAGGTCAAACCCAACCCTGATGTGGCCCTCAGTGAAATCAAGTTTGACACCCTTGCTCTAGCCCCGTGGTTTTCAGCCAGTGGTCTGGAAAGACTTGATGAAATGTTATGATTTAAATCTTGAATTAAGTCTTGGGGGGGGGTCTGTGGTCACAAAAGCTATTTAAAGGGGATTCATGAAAAAAGATTAGGAACCTCTGCTGTAGACTACAAAAGTTAAATTTGTGCAGTTGCTTACATATCACATGTATGAACAAACCACCACTTATTTATTTATTTTATTTATGAGATTTATATGCTGCCCTATCTCCCTAAGGACTCAGGGCGGCTTACAATACTAAAAACAACACACTAGAAATATTAAAAAGTAATTAAACCCAAAATCTCATAAATAATTGAATTTAAAACAACACTAAAAAACTCTCCCCCCACCATCAGTCCGGGTAGGCTTGTTGGATCAGCCAAGTTTTTAGACCACGGCGGAAGGATCGGAGGTCAGGGGCCACCCGGAGCTCCAGGGGCAGCTGGTTCCAAAGGGTGGGTGCCCCCACAGAGAAGGCTCTACCCCCTGGGAGCCGCCAGCTGGCATTGCCTGGCTGACGGCACCCTGAGCAGGCCCTGCCGGTGGAGTGCACAGGTCATCGGGAAGCTGTTATCGGCAGCAGGGTTTCCTGCAAATATCCCGGTCCAATGCCATGAAGGGCTTTATAGGTTAACACCAGCACCTTGAATCTCACCCAGAGGGCAACCGGTAACCAGCGCAGCTCACGCAGGAGGGGTGTAACATGGGAGTATCGGGAACCTCCCATCACAACCCGCGCCGCTGCATTCTGGACAAGTTGAAGCCTCAGGGTGGTCCTCAAGGGGAGCCCCATGTAGAGAGTGCTGCAGTAGTCCAGACGGGAGATGACGAGCGCATGAGTGACCGTACGTAGGGCATCTCGATCCAGGAAGGGTCGCAACTGGCACACCAGGCGAACCTGGGCAAACACCCCGGCCACGGCCCCCACCTGCTCCTCTAAACTGAGCCGTGTGTCCAGGAGGACACCCAAGTTGCGAGCCCCATGTACTTAGCCAGGAGTTAACTAGCTGCATTTTAGCCCAGCATATTGCACTCATTTAATGTAGCCTAATGTGCCTATGGGAAGTTTCAGCTACATGCGATAGCAGCTATTTGCCTACGAAGGGGGAAAAAAAAAGGATATTGGAATGGAGGCCCCCTTTGGAGCAGAAGGGACATTTCCAGGGACATTTCCAGATGGGCAAAAAGCTGCTTTTGCCTAAGGAGGAGTGAGCCTCTGTCACAGCACCGGTAACCAGCCATAGTTTACAGACCTGTGATGATTGCAGGAGAAGCTGAGTATTACAAATCAGTTTGACTAACAGGCGTTTAGTGTCTGGTGAGAATTCACGCCAGGAACTAATCAGCGCAGCTTCCAGAAAAAGGGAAAATCATACAAGCAGCAAACATGGAGAAAAAGGTTCACACACAAGCTTGGCGGGCTAAGGGGACGAAAGCGCACAGCCAACCTCACCCGCAGAACCACCGAGACACCTTTTTTTTTAAAACCCTTTACTTCCGGTTCATTTACTTCCGGGGCACTAAGCCCAACCCGTTTGCCTGAGGCGCAGTAGGCAGGCGGGCTGGTGGACGGGCTTTTTTTTTCCCGTCCTCCGCGGCGCGGGGCTTCAGCTCCACCCCGGCTTGAACCTGGCGGCGTCAAGTGGGACGGGATCCGGGCGCGGGGAGAAGCTCTGAGTGGCCGCGCCGAGAGCTTTTCCGAAGCAGCGGCTACAGGAGGAGCAGGAGGAGGAGGAGGAGGAGGAGGGCTGGAACGGCGGGGCGAAGTGGACGGTGAGTGTCTCCGGGTGCCGCCCCCTTCACGGGGCCTCAGTGCTGTAAAGTCGCCGCGCAGGGGAAGCGCGCCGGACGGGATTTCAGGGACGCTTATCCAATCTCGGGGGCCTCGGAGGGGGGTGGCTGTGCGCAAAGGTGCGGCGGCCCCTCTACCGTAGAGAGGCTTTCGATTCCTGGTTTCGCAATCGGGACGCGCCTGCTCCACGTCCCTTTCTACGGAGAGAGGGACTTCTTCTTTGCGTGACTCTTAAGACCACAATGCGCGGGATCCAGGTTTTTAGAGAGGGATTAATATGAATTAAATGATGCTCCAACTGTTGTGGCATCTAACGAACTTGCTGTCCCAGGGCGAAGAGAACCGTAAAGGTCTCTTTCGTACCTAACTTAAGCGAGCAATAGTTTTGTCAAACTATGAGGAAAACGGTTTAGAATAGAGTTAGGTTTCAATGTGTGTAACACAAGTCAGGCTTTAAATTTCACGATCGTAATGTGAAAGAGGATTCAAAATATGCCATGGTAACATTTAAAAAAAAAAACCAATCCATTATGATGTATAATGTTAACTCTTACCAAATTCAAGGTCATTTTTTTTCAATATCTTATTAAGAGAGGAGCATTTACTTCAGTGATTTGAGTTTTGTACTGTTTTGAACAACGCCATGGACCATGGAAATTTGTTTTACGAGGAAAACCAGTTTGATTAATGGCAGTATGTTTTCTATAAATAATACAGAGGAAACAAATTCATGGTATGATTTTTTTTTCCCATCTGGAGTTTGATTTGTTTAGGGTGTTTTCACTTAAATAACCAGGCTGATTTAGAAAGAAGAGCAAAAATGTATGCCTTTAACAAAAGGCAATGGACATCTCATGAATAATTTCTAGCAATTAGTACTTAAGAGAAATAGTTAACTGTGTCAAGCCACTAAGAATATTACCGTTTGTTCTCCTATTTCTAATAATTGCTATAATGCTGCTGTGAAAAAGTAAGTTCTAAAAAACAATGTGTTGTCTGTGGTGGAAAGCATGCTACAATAGATATACTTTCAGTTTCACCTGATCGAAGCTTGAATAGTATACAGAGTTATATAGGAAGGCATAGTTAGGTTTATATAGGATAAGTTTTATGCCAGTGACAGACAGATAGATATAGATAGATACAGACACACACATACTTTTCAATAGTTTTGTAAATGTTTTTGCATGATGTCAACATAAGTGTTAATATTATTCCACAAAGTAGTAACTTAGTATTTTGTAACTTGGTAACTTAGAAATTAATAACTTGACATTGGGGTTGTTTCGCTTGGGAAAATTTATTCATTTCAGAGACAAGACTTGCTTAGCAAAGTTCCTGTGAGATCAGATAATTATAACTAATTTGGTAGATGCCTCTACCAAGATAATGTCTCTTACTCCAGATATATTTCTTCAAATTCATTTTAATACAGTTGTTAGAATGTGGTTACATACATCTGTTCTTTCCATGATTCAGTTCTTATGATAGTCATGGTGTTCATTGTGTAGAGCAGATATATTTTCATGCACTAATGGTGATGTTAAATAAGATTTCCATTTGTGTGATTGTTCCCCCCAAAATGCATAAAATGATAAATATAACAACACCCTGTGAAGATTTTTCCTAATGTATAATAGTGTAATCCAGAAACCTGAAGGCTTTCTTATTGGATAACTTTTGCTTTTTTACAGTGATAGAATTTAAATTTGTTGATCTCATATTCAGGTGATGCAGGTGAGAATTTTGGATCAAGATTGGCTTCCCTGGATTCCCAATTAACTGAGAGATAATTGTCAGAGCAATTTCCATACATGGAGAAAAAGTGATCTTTGGATCATTCTATGGCTCAGTTTTATTTTTATTTATTAAAAATATATGCCACCCATCTTTCTTTTTCCAAAGCAACTCTAGATGGCTTACAATGCTGTGAAATCATAAATACAGAATCAATAAGAATTAAAAACTAAAAATGTAAAAACTCTTCTACATCCTGCTAGCTGAAATTTCTTGACTGACAGGGTCTGCAGCAGACCCTTTCTACCAGAATGAGTTGAGGCAACATTCTATTGGAGCAATATGGTTCCCCAGATAAGCAAACCTGCAACCAATGCAGCTCTCCTAACAGTATTACATGTGCCACCCTAGAGGCCTCCTAAACTGGTTTGCACCAATGCATTCTGTATCAATTGTAGCTTCTGAATAATTCATTTTTAAATCACCTATTTTAAAATAGTAACTTCACTAATAGTAAATACTTAAATATACAGTGCATTTAAATTTTGATATTGTTTCTAAAAAAGCTAATTGGAATGTTGTAATGTATTGAATAACTTAAAAGTATAAAAGTATGATCTTAACAGAAATATCAATTTCTAGCACATGATTTTTCAAATTAAATGTTATTTCCCAATTTTATTAACAATCTAGTTTTCATTGCCTAAGAGCTGAGTATAGAGAAGAATTGGGTATGAAATAAGTTTCATACCCAACTTATGTGAATCCTTTCAATCTTGTAACAAAATTGAATTATGTGCAGTGGTGGTATTCTACTGGTTCGGCCCAGTTCTGGCGAGCTGGTAGCAGCGATGAGCAGCGGAGACAGAACCGGTTCTCTCTGCCGATCTGCTGTTGGGCCCACCCGCCTGCCTGGGCTCCCATACTCAACTTTATCCGCTGAATTTGAAGCACAGCTGCTTTGCGCAGCACAGAATAGTGCTGCGCGGCAGCTGCTGAAGTGACAGGGATCGTGCAGGCTTTTAAGAGGCGAGTTAGAACGCCTCTGCGCCTGTGTAAACACCTCTGCGCCTGTGCAAAGTGCACATTTGGCACACGCATGCAAAGTGTGTGCACGTGCGTAAAGCGTGCCCACCAAGCCACGCCCACTGAACCGGTGGCAAAAATATTTGAATCACACCACTGATTATGTGTGCATTTTGTCAGCTTTAAAGATGAACTTTACCGACTTAATCCTCATCAGTATTTGCAATAATGCAGGAGTAAAAAAAATTACAAAATACAAAAAATTACAAAATAAGTCATTTAAACATTGTTTGGGTATGCAGGAAAATTGTACAAGGCAACCAGTTGAATCCATTTCAGGAAACAACTGTGTTTACAAACTATTGATGTGTTCATCCATCAAATTATATAAAAATCACATCATATATTTGGTTACTTTTACCTGACTACAGTTAACAGAAATAATTTACAAGTTATTGAGAGATTTTCATGAACTACTAGAATATATTTTTTGCATCATAAATATAATTAAATAATAACATGATAGGTCAGTAGTGGGCTAGATAAATTAAAATTAGATTTAGACAAGATGGAGTTAGTATAGATAAACAGAAATCTGGTTTGGGAATAAGGTTCAGGCTGTTTTAGATCAATCTTACACCTATGAAAGAGCTGTTCCATAATATGGGAATGTTCTTTGAATGATCCAACTGTCACTGGCTTCACAGATAACATGGATTTTTACACAATTAAGGTTGAAGTGCCAGTGGAGTCAGATTTGGTGACAGTTATCCACATCTTGTTTCTTTTGGGATTTTCTATTGCAATACTATATATGGGATGTTATTGTAAAGCTTCTGGAATCTGCAGTTATACAAAAGATGATTGCTAAGTTGCCAACCAGTGCAAGGTATAGGAATCAATTGGTTGCTTTTCCGAAAGATCTGTATTGGTTGCCAGTTGCTTATTGGATATAATTTAAGATGTTGGTATCTACTTATTTGACACGAATTTGCTTGGGAGATCAGAGATCTCTTAGACAAACAACGTAGGCAACAATACATTTTGGAAAATTGGTAATTTCCTTCATGGTGTCTTCCTATGCAGACTAGTCTGGTTGAGTTTTTTTTTGCAGAAGACTTAGGAACACGGACATCAGACAATGCAAGAGTGGCCTACAGATCCTTTCCTATTACTCTTTGAGTTTTTGAAACCTCTTCAAGTATTGTGCATCTTGTTCCCAGGATGTTAACAGATAACATCAGAGTTGGAAGGTCATCTAGTCCAACCCACAGCCCAAGCAGGAGACCCTACACCATTTCTGACAAATGGCAGTCTTCTTGACGCTCCCACAACTTCCGAGGGCAACTTCTGTTCCATGGGTTGATGGTTCTCACTGTCAGAAAGTTTCTCCTTATTTCCAGGTTGAATCTCTCCTTGTTCTTGTTTTTGTCCATAGAGCTTCTGTCCAATGTGCTGATACTGAATTTTTAAGCTATTGATGTACCTGAAGAATTGCAATGGAAAATAAAAAAAACAATTCAAGCCTAATTGATTCATTTTAAAACTTGCAGTAACATTTCTTATCCAGTCATGGATTGTTCCTATTGCAAACCTTAGCTGCCAGACTTTGGAAGAAGGATACTTTTGTCCTGTTATTGTTTATCACCTTCCAGAAAAATGCAAAGTCCTTCATCAAAGACTTTTGAACAAACAACCATCACAGGAAAAGAGAAGAGGCCCTGTTATATACTGATATTTGGTGAAACAGCACAAAACAGGGAATAAAAATAAATGGATAAAATTTCCCACTGAAGCTTTCATTGGGTGGATATTTTTATAGTGAACATATGAATTTAACTATATCTTTGGCAGAGTTTTTTTCACCCAAAGTAGAAAATGTTTGCTAAAAGATCTATGTTAAAATGTATCAACAATTTTTCTGCAAGGTAAAAGTATCTGCATCAGAAACTATACTAGTTTTATTTATTCCCAAAGCAGGATCCCTATTTCAACTTTTCCATGATTTGAATATGAAGGATTTGCCCGGTTGGGACTTAATCCACACATATTCAATTTTGATAAAGCTGTAAGTTTTGAACATGGGCAGGGATGATTTATTTCTGAGTTCTGTATAGAAACACTTCTCTGGTATTGGATGCAGAAAACTTTACTCTTTTATTAATAAGCAGAAATCTGAAACTAAAATGTGAAATATGGTTGATATTGGGTAGAAATGTTAAAGCATCAAAAACATAAGAAAATCAAGTTGTCTTTGTATAGTGATGTGCACAAAAGAGATCTATTTAAATGAAAAGAAAAGCAGTTGTATTCTACCACAATGTAGTAAGTGTGGAAGAGACATTAGTATGTATACATTTTTCGTTCTTTCTTTCCCCTAGCCTTTTTTAGTTAAATCCGTATGTATAAAAATGTTTTTTTGATGATACTGGCCACCATTAATAAAGGAGGCAGGTCCATTTTATCCATGGTTTCTCTATACAATATATAGATAGAGCTACTATATTGTAACAAAACAGCAAAAAAATTGGTGGCTGAAAGTCAAACATTTTGTAATAAACATTTTTGTAAAGTGGATCCCACTTCATTCAGCAATAAAATAATGTTTCTGAATTGTCTGCTATGGTTTTCTCATTTAAGGCAAATTCTATATTGAGGCATGGCGTATTGTCGTTAAATCTTCCAAAGAGTATTGAAGAAAGCATTCTCTTTTTACAAAATGCAGTAGATGAAAGTACTGCAAATCTACTAATACAAAAAATTGAGATATGATATTGAGTTGGTATAATTAGAAAAGCAAAAAAGTTGATATTTCCCCATGTTTGAATTTGGGAAATTATTTTGACAGCACAGATTGGGAATTTTGAATATTTATTTGTGTAATGTTAATTCAAAACTTGTTTATCTGGAAGATAATTTCAATATTGCATAATTTTTGCTACAGCGCACATCATCACAGATTGTTACAATTAAACAAAAGTGTGATAATTCAGAAAGTAATATTACATAGTTACTGAATATATCTTAATTATGGTATGACTATTACATGATTGTGCATTTATATTTTTAAGAATATAAATTTCTATATCCAAGATTTGTTTACGTTAGCATTTGTGTGTGTGTGTGTGAGTGAATCTTAATATTTAATTGTTGCACAATGGTCTGCCATTATTGGCAGAGCTCCATGTATAGACTGAAAGATATTGTCAGACCCGCCCCAGTCTGATCTTTTTGGGAAGTAAAACTCTCAACTCCATTGGAAATGAAATGGCACTTTTACTAAGAGAGATGCTGTTTATGGGAGACTCAAGTGGAATATAAAATTCACACGTGCCAATACAGAGCTAAAACTCCTGGTTTCCCTGGGTCCTCCCCCTGTGGTCTGACTAAGTGTAGCCAACACAGCACCGCCATGATGTTATTGGAAACCCTGAGTCATTTAGGCTGGTGTAATTCCACACTCAAAGCAAAGGGCCCTGAAGATGCCAATACTTCAGCATGAACCAGATGCCAAACGGCTCTGTTCTTTCTCAACTGTCAATTGGTGGGGCCTTGGTGGTGCAGGCTGTTAAATGCCTAGCACTTAAGTTCCAGCTGCCTGCAATTAGTACAGGCTCAAATCCCACCAGGCTCAAGGTTGACTCAGCCTTCCATCCTCTTGGGGTAGGTAAATTGAGGGCCCAAGATTGTTGGGGGCAATAAGCTGACTTTGTAAAAATGCTGCTTAGTAATAAGCAGGCAGATACAATGGAAGGAAGGCTATTGCTGAGCGCATTGGGTTGTATCCCAAAAATTGTAAGCCGCCCTGAGTCTTCGGAGAAGGGCAGCATATAAATGTAATTAAAAAAAATCCCCCCTCCCAATTTTGGACAGTGGGTTTTTGAAGCACTTTCATGAAGCAGTTGGAATTTCTCAGCTCTGGCGTGTCACCATTGTGGAGGATGGAGAATGGAAGAGGCAAAACATGGGCAAACCAGTCCTAGATATATACCACATGAAACTATCATAGGAAACTGTCAATTCCCCCCCTCCAATTTTCTACCATAAAGGTATAAAGCAAATTGCCCATTTGTTCCCCGCTTTCTTTCCCACTGATGACAGAAGGCCAGCAAGGTGCCAAGCACTAATCTTCTGTTCATCCCTGGTTTTCATCACTTTAGTGGGAGTGATATGATTTAGGCTTCTATCCCATTATTTTGTGAGCATGTTTTATCTTTAGAAAATAACTTACTGTAGATTTTTTTTTAAATACTAACAAATACAATAAATGAAATCAGCAAATTATCAAAAGTTCCATTGCAGATAAAATACAAGGCTGTTTTCAGTAGTAGCTTTTCATTCTTGTTATCTTAATTATTTATAAATTAAATACCTTTTTTGAAATATATTCTGGTAACCATTAAACTATTAACAGTTACAGTGCATGCTAGTTACTGCTAAATATTTACGTGTTTATGTTTTTTCTAATAGTTTAACGAAGACAGCTTACAAGTATATGGAAAGATGGTTAGATCACGGTCAAGATCACCACGGTGGAAACGAAGGTAAATGGTCATGTTTTTCTATTGCTCATACAGGTTTTCCTTAATTTAGTAGAAGACAGCAGCACTAAATGATTACCTGAGAAATATTCTTAATTATTGGAATTATATTTGGAAGTCAATGTATTCAGGATTTTAGAGTGAGAGATCCTCTTATCTGTAAGAATGGAATATAATATTCCCTACTGAGAATATAGCTGTCATAATATTGTTTACATTTTGGAATGTAGCTGGTGACGAAACAGAAAGTTTTCTATAGTACTTAAAATTTGCTGCACTTCATATGAATAATTTCCAGAAGCAGTTAGTCTGTATAATGAGAGTTATTTACATGAGGAACCTGTTCCAGTTTTACTTCATTTTCCCTCAATTTAACCAATAAAAAAAGTGAAGCAGCTTGTTTGATTTGCAAATATTTTTTAAAAAATTTCAACATGCGAAATGTAATAAGCTCCTATCGGTAACTTAGAACAATATTTTATGCTACTTTGTCAGACTCCCAAACCTATTGACATAATGTATGTTGCAATAATTGAATTGAATTCTGTATTTATGTATTTTCATGTAGATCTTTATCACCAGTCTTCAGAGCCCAGGAATACAATAGACAAAGGCATTATCATATTGATTATGACTCTGAATATAAGATTTTCCAAAAAGATTCAAAGAAACTTATATCTTGGAGAATGGAAGAGGCAAAACATGGGCAAACCAATCCCAGATATATACCACATGAAACTAACTATCATCAACTTCATGAATCCAGGTCATATTCCCCTTCTCTGAAAAGAAACCCTTCAGAAGACATTGATAATCATAAATCTTTTAGAACATATTCACCTGAAAAAAATGAAAGTATCAGAAGAAACCAATTTAGTTCCAGATATTTGGAAATATCTCACAAAGAACACCACCAGTCATTTTATCCATCTAAAGTACATGTCAGAGAAACGCATGAAGATACTCGAGTTGTTGGAAACACAAAAGAAATGAAGACATATCATAGGCCACTAAAGACTTTATGTAAGTTTGAAAGGAAGTGGAATGAAACTTACTTGAGGCACCACCAATTACAAGAAGACAAATATGTTCAGTCATCTCGAAGATTTTCTAATGAATGTACACCAAGGAGTTCTTCAAACAAGAGGTAGAGAAATTGCCCAGTTTTAATTATTTTTTTTAGCGGTGTAAAGCCTCAAGTGGAAACGATTTTCCCTAATAGTTCAAGATTTCTGCCCAGAAAATTATTTTCTCTAACAATAAAAATATAGTTTAATTGTGGGCTACTGGTGTTAGAGGAATATTATTTCTTTTATATTAATCCTGTTGGTGACTAGCATTTTCAACATAATAATTTCCCCTCTTTTTGGTGGCTTGAGGGATTACGGGGTGACACATTCTACTTAACATCTGAGTTTACCAGCATTCTGCATACATAAATTCTCATTTTCTTCCTTACTGCAAGTATAAACTACTTTATATCAACACAGGTATCCTGACCGTGATTACAGAGAATATGGGTCCAGCTCTAAAAGGGTGAATGAAATGGAGAGGTATGATAGAGAATCCGCAAGCAGTTCCAAATGGAAACAAAATCATTCTTCTTCCAATCAGAAAAAGGAAGAACAAAGAAATCTTGAAGATCAATGGCATGCTGAACTTGAATATAGTAATAATTGTGAAGCCAAGGTTACATATGAGTATTCTCATAAACGTCATAGACATCCAGATGGAGGAAAATACTCCTCTGATGAAAAAGCAGAGAAATATTTCAAGTTGGATAACGAGAAATACAGCTACTGTAAAGGAGTCTGGAATAGTAAATATTCAGATCGTTATAGCAGTGACAGGGCAAGCCGAATGGGAGAGCCCCACACTGAAGTGGCAGTGAAATATAATTCAGGGAAGGGCCACAATTCATGTGCTAAATCCTTAGATCAAAATGAAAAAGAACGAATAAAGAAAGATTTGGATTTTAGGGGAAGAATAGATTTTTCCAGCAGCTACCAGCATGATACCCAAGATAAAATGTCAGATGTTCACGCAAGGAAAGAAAAACTCACTGTCAAAGTGGATATGAAGAAAACAATACATAAATACAGGTAATGTCTTTTTAATTATATTTCATTTTATTTTATTTTAACAAATTATTGAAAGGAACATAATCATTTTGATAATTTAAGTCAGTACAGTGGTACTTTGGTACTCATTGTTAATTAGTTCTGGGAGGTATGATGAGTACCAGAAACTATGAGTACCAAGCAAGTGTTTCCCATGAGGAATAATGGAGTGCAGGGTGTCAAACTCAAAGCCCGCAAGCCAGATCCAGTCCTTGATGTATTTAGAACTAGCCCATGGGGCCACCCTGGAAATGATGAGGGGCCAGGCCCCATCCACCCCAAATCAGCCGGCTGCTTCCCCTGGGCATGTGCACAGGAGACAGCGAGTGCACAGGGGCTGACAGTGCCCAGCAGCAGCTGCAGCTCGCTGGCCCTTCAGCCACTCATTGGCCAGCAGCCTCCCAGCTAGACTGCTCGGATCAAGGTTATGGCTGGTTCTGCGCCTCTTCCCTCCTGGCCGAGTCAAGACTCTGTCTCCAAAAGGCTGTGGGTGAGGCAGGGGGGCCAGGGTGGGTGGGCAGGGTGAGCAGCCTGTCCCAGGATCTGCCAGGGGAGAAGTGCCTGGGCAGGCAGGCTGCCATGGGGCTTAAGCTGACGCAGGAGCTCTGGGTGCAGCTTCACTCAGTGCCACCTCACAGGATGCAGCCAGCCAAGCAAGCCAGACTGGGCAGCAGTGGTGCAGCTGGAAGCGTCAGGGAAGTTGTTCGCGGAAGGAGTGGATTGGCCTGGCCAGGCTCCAAGAAGCCTCACTGATTTCTCTCCCAGGCTGCAATGGTCTGGGAAGAAACAGCACCAGCTTTGCGTTTGGCTGCCAGCATTTCAGGGGGGCAAGGACCAGCGCCAGCACCAAGTTGGAAGGGGGGAAGGGCAGGAGGGAAGCAAATCTACGGGGAGGTCAAATCTCCACATTTTGCCTCCATCCACAGAGTTTTTAATGCAGCTGCAGACTTGAACTCTCTCTCCTTCCCCTTCCCACAATCTCAAAGGGCTCCCTGGCTTTCCTTGTCCTCTGTAAGTCGCTCCATGATCTTTCTCTGACCCAGCACACCGTGTGCGGTGGTCCTTCTGCCTTGCAGCTGCTTGCCAAGAAGTCAATGGAAGGGCAGCCAATGTGCACTGTCCCCCCAAGAACCATTTCTGTCTCTGCCTTCGTCAACTGTTTATTGGGCTGATGCCCAGGGGCTCTTCCCCCAAACCCGATCTTCTGCTTATTTGGAGGTTGTAGGGGTTGTTGGAGAAGGCTCAGCCCTTCTCTCCCCCAACATCTGGAGAAGTTTTGTCTGCCCTGTGAGCAAATATAAAAGATAAGCCCGCTCCTGACCCAGGTGAGCTGAAGCCTCCCTATTATTTGGGTTGAGGTGGAGATGTTCCTTGTTTCATAGTATCAAGGAAATATCAAAAAGGAGCAGGAAGATCAATCCCTGAGACACCCACACACTGTCCTCTATTACCATGGTTGGTCGGTCAGGCAATGTCATTCAGGCGATCACCCAGTGCCAGGAGGTTGTGAGGTCCAAATGGAGAGGAAGCAGCTTTCCATCACTTGGAAGGCTAGCAACAGGTTGGGGTCAGGATGCTTGTAGGAACCCCTCTCTGAGGGTACCTGCCTGTCTCACCAGGCCGTATAGGGGAGATGCCTCCAGGTCCTCTCCTTCCAATATTGTCATCCCTGGAGACCATGCTGCCCCCACTTCTCCATAGCAGTCCCGCTGCTGTGAGAAAGGTTCCACCATGAGATTCAGCAGCCCTCGCCCTCTCCCCATTACTGACACACTTATAAACTGCATAGGCATGAAATGCTGGCAGTTGAAATGTTAGCCTATTGAAAGAATAAGATAATTATAGCGGGGCTTAAAACAAATCATATTTCAGGTCATATTTATGCAGCCAATATTGAAAATTCAAAAGGATTCACAACTGTTTAAGCACTACTGAACAAAGATTGAACTTGTACAGTGTATCATTACATAATGAAAATATGACAATATAGCTCAAAGGATGTAGATCTTGAAATTAAAGAACAGATTTTGAGAAGTTTACAATCTAGAGAAGAATGATGGTTTTAGGTTATAGCTAAATGTCATTTGATTAGTCTTTCATCCATTTATAATTTTAGAACTCCACTTATAAGTCTACTTCAATAATCTTAGACCAACCCTGTGCCAGGGTCAGTGGTGGATTCAAAATGTTTAACTACCGGTTCTGTGGGCGTGGCTTGGTGGATGTGGCTATGTGGTCATGTGACTGTCAAAAGAGAGAAACTCACTTTAACAATGCTCTTCGAGTAGGGGGTTGGACTGGATGATGTTCTGACCCAGGCTTCGTTCAAATTAAGAAAACACGCTGTGTGTAAAAGCAAACCTTTTTTAATGCGACGCTGGGAATTATTTGCATTCCCAGCCAAAACTCATTAAACACAATTGTCTGAGATAAGAGGCTCCCTGGGGTCCTCTGCTTCGTTGCCGCCAGACTCCAAAGGCTCCGAAGGCAGCACCCCACTCTCAGATAGTCCTGGCCCCATCCCTGCATCAGATGCAGGACCCTCATCCAAGTCCTCGCCAGACTCCCGGACTGGTTCCCTTTCGTCCTCACTGTCAGATACCTCTGCCGTCCGCACCGGCTGCTGGCGAACCACAACAGATGATCTCTGAGGTCCCTTCTAGCCCTGGATTGCTGTGCTATTTCAAAGCATCCTCTGAAATTGTGTCTAGTGCCAGGGTTTGTGGTCCTTCTTACCTTTCCTTTTTCTCTCCCTCCCTCAATATCTCATTCACTTTCCTTTTCCTCCCTTTCTTTCTCCCTTCCCTCCCTTTTTCCCTTCCCTCCCTTTCTTTCTCCCTTCTCTCCTACTCTCTCTCTCCCGCTCTCTATTTCTTTCTTTCTTCCTTTCTTCCTTCGTCTTTCTCCCTCCCTCCCTCTTCTTTTTTCTTTCTCCCTTCCTTTCCCTTCCCCCTCTCCCTCCCTCTTTCTTTCTTTCTTTCTTTCTTTCTTTCTTTCTTTCTTTCTTTCTTTGCCACACCCCCCCCACTCCTTGTTTTGGGTCTAGGAGGCCTTCATGCACTTAACTGGGAGCCAGAACGGAGCACATGGGGACTCCTAGGTGGGGCGGGGCCAACTGGTCATCGGAACTACCAGTTTGCCAAACTGGATGTAAAATCAACATCAAGGTTGACTCAGCCTTCCATCCTCTCGGGGTAGGTAAATTGAGGACCCAAGATTGTTGGGGGCAATTAGCTGACCTTGTAAAAATGCCGCTTAGTAATAAGCAGGCATATACAATGGAATGAAGGCTATTGCTGAGCGCATTGGGTTGCGCTCCAAAATTGTAAGCGCCCTGAGTCTCGGAGAAGGGCGGCATATAAATGTAATTTAAAAAAAAAAAAAACATCTGGTTGCCGCAAACTGGCTGAATCCCACCCCTGGGCAGGTTTCATTTCCATTAATAATTGGGAATAGTGGAATTTTAATTTGGCATTCCATTGAATTGTGGTTGTACTGGGCAGAGATTGTGGACACCCTGTGTACCTACGTACTAATTAACTTGCTCTGGGTAACCTAAATAATAATGGTTAGCTACTGTTAACTTTCTTTTTTTCTTATTTAAATATTAATTTTTGTTACCTAAATGATTTAGAGAGTTTAATATATCCAATGCTTCATCAGTTGATGTATTTCATAATACAGCATTTTATTCTTCAGTATAAGATTGCAGTAGAGTCAGTGTCTAAAAGAGCTGCAGTGATTTTCTGTGTCTGTTCTCAGGCTTTTGCTGCCCACAAGTGCTGCTGTAGAACAGCTGGCCAAATTTAAATTACTGCCTGAAGCCTGGTTTAAATAGCATCCTTTTCCCAGCCCTTCATTTATTTCTCCATGATATTTGAGGAAAAGTGTTTTTCCCCTCTCTTCCTGTTGGTGCCAGAGCTAGCAATTGAGAAACCATTGAAGGCCAATTATCTGGATGAAAAAGTTGACAGTTTTTGTAGCCATGTAATAATTTTCATGGATTTTTTTTACTGTACAGAAAGTACACTCTTCCTTAAGTTGAGTTAAGATTTGTTACATCCTGATTGTTTTATTTGCAATAACATGTAAGTGATCAGAAAACAAAGTTCTGCATTTTGCTGATTTGAAAATTCACTGTATGTCTTATGCATTATTTTCTAGAGTTGCTATATAAGTGAAAAGATAACTTACTATAGAATGTTTTTAAAAGCATAAAAAGGTAAAGTTAAAGGTTCCCCTCACACATACGTACTAGTTGTTTCCGGCTCTAGGGTCGGTGCTCATCTCCGTTACAAAGCCGAAGAGCCACCGCTGTCCGAAGATGTCTCCATGGTCATGTGCCTGGCATGACTAAGCGCCGAAGGTGCACGAAACGCTGTTACCTTCCCACCAAAGTGGTCCCTATTTTTCTACTTGCATTTTTACATGCTTTCGAACTGCTAGGTTGGCAGAAGCTGGGACAAGTAATGGGAGCTCACTCCATTACGCGGTGCTAGGGATTCAAACTACCAACCTTTCTGATCGACAAGCTCAGCATCTTAGCCACTGAGCCACTGCGTCCCTAAAGGCATAACAGAAACTCAAATAATGAAATTTCAGTTGGGCACTTTGTAAGTCTTATACTGAGGTCTTGTGTCTCTCACGAAAATGCCAATGCAGTACAAGAATAATTATGTGTTGGCTGCCACTTTCACTGTTCTTTGCTGCTTGGTGACAGACTGCCATGACCTGTGGGGAGGGGGGGGGGAAATGCTTAGGAAACAGAACGTAGAATGTACTTTATCGAGAGGCTGCCTCAAGGTTATCAAGCTGGAAGAATGAAGGAGCTGCATACCAACCTGCGTTTGAACTGACCATTATGAAAACATCTTGCATGAACTTGATTGGTTACATTAGAATAGGTAATGAGAGACAGTAAAGGGAGGGGTGAGGAGAACTCCGGGATATGTTTGCTCTCTAGTAAAATGATATCGTTCTCAACAAATGGAGCCAAGGATCATTTCTATCTAGAAGTTCAGGTTGTGGGCAGTCTGACATCATATGTGATTGAGGCAAAATGAAACACAAGCTGATTTCTGCCATACATAAAAGATTAGATGGCTCTTAAGAGTTACGATCAGCTGCTATTTGATATGAGTTGAAAGTAGATGTCAGAAATACACAAATCTGATTGGCTGTTTAGGGATGTTATAAAAAACAAAACAGCATTTTTATAGCTAACCTGGAGACTCACTGTTTCACTATCTTACAGATACGCTGTGTATATGGAGAAAGACTAAGCAACTGTATTTCTGCTCCACAAATACTTCCATGCCTTTGCATTGTATATGAGGATGCAAACACAGCATTTTGTGTATGAAACCAAGCATAAGAACAGTGAAATGCTCTAAATAAGAATATTACATGCGTATATTGAATCATTAATATTCCTACCTGTCTCCATCTTTGCATGTGGATTAGTCTTCATTTTCCTTTTTTAATTTCTATTGCTATTTTATTCAAATACTTTGAATGTTATTTTAGTATTTGGCTGTTTCAGCAGGCCGGCCTGGATTGACCCGGGGGTGGGTAGTTTTAATTGTTAATTATTGTATTTTAATTGCTTTTAATTCAGTTTTAGTAATTTATAGACTTGTATTTGTTTAATATTTTTTTACTGTAAATGTATTCTTTTTATATGTTCGCTGCCCTGAGTCCTTAGGGAGAAGGGCGGCATACAAGTCTAAATAATAATAAATAAATAACAGAGAATATTTTCTCAACTTTCCTAAATTTATTCCAGGGGAGCTTCTGGTCATATCACGGAGAGGCAGACATCATGTGACCTAGTAGCTGTGGGTAAAAAACCTGAAAGTTTTCATCCTGTATTTGAACATATAAAATCTGTGACACAGAAGGTAGAACAAAACCCATCAAAAGAATTTGCTCAGGAAATCATCACAATTATCCACCAAGTTAAAGGTGGTTACAGAAAATTAAAAACATCCTGTTTTTGTGGTATTTTCACTATCTAGTAATCAAAATATTTTGTATTTCATTAATCAAGATAATCTAAGACATGTGAAATGTTGCAGCTGTTGCATAAAGTAGTATATTAACTACCAAAAAATTCAAGAAAGACTCACTTTTTAAATTAGAGTTGGTGGGATTTTTTTTAACAATTGAAGTTCAGATATGATGACTTTATACATGCATATATAGATCAAATTAATACTTAAAAAAACAGTTGATTATTAATGGACACAGAAGTGGCATACACACACTCAATTTTAATTTGTGATAATTTTAACTGAAGTGTATATAAATTTGATCTTTCTGCATTTGGCTGCCTAAACAGTAAAAATTATATGGGTTCCTTGAGATGAAAGGATTATTGAGTAGATTTTGAAGGTTATATGGAAATAAAATACAAATATGTTGTATGTTACCATTACAAATTTATTAAGGCTTTAAAGATTACAAGGGTTAAAATATTACAATCTTCAGGGTGGAGATTTCATTTGCTAATGATGATATTGCTGCTTGTAGAATTAGCTTTTTTTCTTCATTGTCTTCACAGCAAATTATTTTAAATCTTCTGACCTAACTTTAAACGAGCGCTTCTCAAAAATACAAGATATACCAGGGACAAATGAAGTTAAAAGACATTTGGATCCAGAGATTCACAGGTAAGGTAAATTTATTCAACTCATAAAATTCATTTTGGTTGATTAAACAACAAACAATTGGGCAAACTTAAGATATATCCAGCATGTGGTATCTGTCTTTTCCAGTATGAACATTTCTTGGCTCATTTTCTGGCTCTTCCTAAATATTCCTATAAACTAGTTACTTCCTATCCTTTCTGTTCATGTTCAGAGTGGTCTAAATGCATTTCTGCACCATGACCAACATGGACCCTGAGATTTTGAAAAGTAAAGTAGACCCACAGCAGGTTGCATTATTTAATTACATTTTGTGTAATCTAGTATTTGTTGTAGTTATTTTTTTCCATATAACTTATTGATAATAATTTACTTGGTCATTATATTAGGAGGATTGATATGTCTTTGGCAGAACTTCAGAACAAACGAGCTATTTCGAGTGAGTCTGGACAGGTCTGTATATTTATAATGAAATGAAAAAACATATAATGAAAAAACATTTTCAGCAACGGGATAAAGTGTCTTATTTTAATGATTCTATAATATGTTTATTTTTTTAGCATGTAACCCTACCTTACTGAAACAATGCTGTAACTTTATTTTTTATTGAAATGTATTTCTTATTCCAATTGCCTCCCAAAGAGCTTAAATAGATGTATGTAACTCTGTTTTCAAACACGTGAAGTAGATTTGGCTGAGAATTTCAAGTTCACCAAATTGATATTAATAGCTGAATGAGAATTTTTACTGCAGCAACTCAAATTTATAATTTGTAATGGAGTCCTGTTAGGGGCCCTGTTACCTGGTTGCTTTGTTAATTTCAGTGTAATTATTATAATAATTGTTTTTGTGTTTTTATGGTTTTAATTGTAATATTGTTTGCTGCTCGGGGTTAATTGGATTGAAATGGGGGACTATAGAAATTGAATTAATATTCATTTCTGTGAAATGTAACACTTTTTGCTTTATTTTATTCTAACACTGGTCTTAAAGTTAGGTGAGAATAAAAATAAAAATTTTAATTCAGTAACCCATTTATTTTATTTTTAGAACATTGTGAGAGTTCTAGAGGACCCAAATGATTTAAGACATGACATAGAAAGGCGAAGAAAACAGAGACTGGAGAATGAAGATGAAAATATAGTTTACATTAATATCCCACAAAGGTAGATGTTTGCAAGAGAAATAATAGTTGGAGTTAAAATACTATAGCTACACTATTACTTCTAATGCTATTTTCATGATGTGTATCTTAGTTTGAATAACGTTTTATTTCTCTTCCCTTTGCACTTTTTAGTGGAATATCGTAATCAACATAAAAATTCATCATATTCCTTTGGTTTCTATCGAATTGCTAGAAGATAGAATTAAATTAATTTTGAGCTTAGTATCAGCGTTTTACCATTCTTTTCCTTCCCCTATACCCTTACTATAATAAGTTATAGTAGCATGATATAGTTTGGACTATGGATGACGAATAACTAGTTTGGTTGTAAAATATCTGATGTGCTATATTGGAAATGGAGAAAGAAAATGCACTCAGATTAATGTTGTACAAAATTATGTACTCACTCTGTTCTTTCATATCTGGTTTGAAATAGTTGTTTCCCACCTGCATAGTCAGATGAAAATATTTTTTTTTTAGAGTCAGAACAAGAAGAGAGAAGCAAAGAGGAAATAGAACAGGGAGAAAGAGAGGGGATCAGAACAAGAGCGCAGAGAGAAAACAGGATAAACAGAAGACAGAGGCAACAGGATAAACAATAAAATGGATGAAGAGATAAAATAAATATCTATGAATATAAATGGATTAAATTCTCCAATAAAAAGAAAACAAATTTTATAAACCTGTACAAACAAAAAGCTGATATAATATGCCTTCAAGAAACACATATTAAGAAACAACATACAGAGTAGAACCCTTCATGTTGTTCTGATTTATGCTTTTTCCAAAGACAATGCCAATTTATTTTTGATACTCCTATGCCATCTTTCAGGAGATACTTGGTTTTATTTAGACCTCAAGCCATATAATAATGTGAATGCAAGCAACTGCGATAGGATACTGTCTTATATCTATCTAAACTTTTTCTCTTCATTTACCAAAACAAAGATTTGTGGTAATTTGCAGTACACTTTAGTTGAGATGAAAATGTTGTAAATTTCTGTTTATTTATTTATCACATTTATACAGTTGTACTCATAAGTTTACATACCCTGGCAGAATTTATGATTTTTTGGCCATTTTTTCAGAAAATATGAAAGATAACACAAAAACTTTTCTTTCACTCATGGTTAGTGGTTGGCTGAAGCCATTATCAATCAACTGTGTTTACTCTTTTTAAACCATAATGACAACAGAAACTACCCAAATGACCCTGATCAAAAGTTTACCTACCCCAGTTCTTAATATGGTGTATTGCCCCCTTTAACATCAGTGACAGCTTGAGTCTTTTGTGGTATGTATGGATGAGGCTCTTTATCTTCCCAGATGGTAAAGCTGCCCATTCTTCCTGGCAAAAAGCCTCCACTTCCTGTAAATTCTTGGGCTGTCTTGCATGAACTGCATGTTTGAGATCTCCCCAGAGTGGCTTAATGATATTGAGGTCAGGAGACTGAGACGGCCGCTCCAGAACCTTCACTTTATTCTGCTGTAGCCAATGACAGGTCGGCTTGGCCTTGTGTTTAGGATCATTGTCATGTTGGAATGTCCAAGTATGTCCCATGCACAGCTTCCGGGCTGATGAATGCAAATTTTCCTCCAGTATCTTTTGATAACATACTGCATTCATCTTGCCATCAATTCTGACCAAATTTCCTGTGCCTTCATAGCTCACACATCCCCAAAACATCAGCGATCCACCTCTGTTGTTTCACAGTAGGAATGGTGTACTTTTCATGATAGGCCTTGTTGACTCCTCTCCAAATGTAGCATTTATGGTTGTGGCCAAAAAGCTCAATTTTGGTTTCATCACTCCAAATGACTTTGTGCCAGATGGTTTGAGGCTTGTCTCTGTGCTGTTTGGCGTATTGTAAGTTGGATACTTTGTAGCATTTGCGTAGTAATGGCTTTCTTCTGGCGACTCGACCATGCAGCCCATCTTTCTTCCAGTGCATTCTTATTGTGCATCTTGAAACAGCCACACCACGTGTTTTCAGAGAGTCCTGTATTTCACCTGAAGTTGGGTTTTGCTTTGCATCCCGAACAACTTTCCTGGCAGTTGTGGCTGAAATTTTAGTTGGTGTACCTGACCGTGGTTTGATTTCAACAGAACCCCTCATTTTCCACTTCTTGATTAGTGTCTGAACACTGCTGATTGGCATTCTCAATTCCTTGGATATCTTTTTATATCCCTTTCCTGTTTTATACAGTTAACTATCTTTTCTCGCAAATCCTTTGACAATTCTTTTGCTTTCCCCATGACTCAAGAGCCAGAACCATCAGTGCAGCACTGGATGAAAGATGCAAGGGTCTGTCAGGAGTCCAGGAACTCATTGACCTTTTATACACACACATTAATTACAAGCAAACAGATCACAGGTGAGGATGGTTACCTTTAATAGCCATTCAAACCCCTTTGTGCCAACCTGTGTGCATGCTATCGGGCCAAAATCACGAGGGTATATAAACTTTTCATTTGGGTAGTTTCTGTTGTCATTATGATTTTAAAAGAGTAAACACAGTTTTTTTTAAATAAAAATTTTATTATTTTCCAAAGACAAACAAAACAAACAAACATAAAAACATAAACCAATAACAATTTCAAGTGTGTCGGTCGGTCACAAATCTCAGTGCCATCAATACTCACCATCAATACTCTATTACAGAAAAAAAAAGCTATACAATGCAAACAAGAAGTAATAGAAAAAAAAAGATACCACCACTTATTTTCTATTTGGAGAGTTCTCAAAAAACTTATGCATTTTAATTCATACATTACCTAAATTATCTCCTCTATTAGCCAATATCATTATTATTAACTCTCTACTGTATTATAATCTCTATATTATATTTTCATTCAACAATTTTATTTATCTCCATTATATCCATATATTACCGAGCTTTTTTATCTAACCATTGATAAAACATACTCCATATCTTGTAAAACTGTTTTTCTTCTTGATCTCTAATTTCAAATGTTAATCTGCTCATTTCGGCACAGTCCAAAATCTTCTTAATCACTTCCTCCTGCGCAGGTATCTTGTCGTTTCTCCAATTTTTAGCAAATACAATTCTAGCAGCTGTTAATACATTAACAATCAAATATTTCAATTCTTTGCTGAATGTCTCTGGTACAATTCCCAATAAAAATATCTCAGGTTTCAAGTCTATATGTTGTTGTGTCATTTTTTCCAACCACGTGTGGATTTTAGTCCAATATCTTTTTGCATCAGCGCAAGTCCACCACATATGGTAATAGGAACCTGGTATCTGGTGACATTTCCAACACTTGTCTGATTTATCCTTAAACAATCTTGCAGTCCTTCTCGGGGATAGATGCCACCTGTAAAACATCTTATACAAATTTTCTTTATATGCAGTTGACATTGTCATTTTATAATTCTGATCCCATAGTGTTTGCCATTTCTCTAAATCTATCCCATAACCAAAAATTTTTCCCCAAGCAATCATTGTTTCCTTAACCTGTTCCTCCTCCATTTTAAATTCTAATAAATATCCATAAAGTTTTTAAATTACTTTTTCATTTGTGCCCATCAAAATTTTATCCAATTCAGTTTGCGTATTATAGATACCTTCAGCCCTAACATCCTCATCATGTCTAGATTGTATTTGCAAATATGAAAACCAGTTCATTTTTATTCCTTGTTCTTGTAGTGTTTACATCGATTTGAGTTTACCCTTTTCATTTAAAATCTCTCCATATCTAATTGTTTGTTCCTTTTTATATATTATTGGATATGAAAAAGCTTCAATAGTAGATCCCATAATGGAATTCGTATATAGTGTTGTTTTTTTAATTTTTTCCCAGTTTAAAAACAAAGCTTCTCGAATATAATGCCTTCTAAAATATCCTTGCTTTTCCCTTATACCATAAAAAAGCATGCCATCCTAGTAACAAGTCATGACCTTCTAAAGTTAATAATCTATTATTTCTCAACGTTATCCATTCCTTCACCCACATCAGACTTGAAGCTTGATAATACAATTCCCAATTGGGCAGTGCGAACCCCCCTCTTGACCTTGCATCTTGTAATAGTTTAAGTTTAATTCTTGGTTTTTTGCCATGCCATATAAATTTTGATACAATTTTATTTAAATCCTCAAAGAACTCTTTCCCAAGTCTAATTGGTATCGTCTGAAGTAAATATAAGACTCTAGGCAATACATTCATCTTAACTGTTGATATTCTACCAATAAGAGATAATTGCATATTTTTCCACCTTTCCATATCTGCCGCTATCTGCTGCTTAAGTTTAATATAATTATCTTTTTTCAGTGTACTACATCTTGATGTAATATATATTCCTAAATATTTAACCTTATTTGTGATCTGAATCTCTAATATATCTTCTAACTCTTTCTTACGTTTTACTAGCATATTCTTTGTTAGTATCTTTGTTTTATCTTTATTAATTTTTAAGCCTGCCACCATTCCATATTCTTCTATTTTCTCTATCAATTTAGGTGCTGATTTGAGTGGATCCTCTAATATGAATACCAAGTCATCTGCAAATGCCTGTAATTTATATTCTTTTTTGATCTTCATTCCTTTTATTTCTTCATCTTCTCTGATAGCTCTATTCAACACTTCTAATGTTAGACAAACAGCAGAGGCAACAGAGGGCAACCTTGCCTAGTTCCTTTTCTTATCCCTATAGATTCTGTCAGTTCTCCATTTATCAAGATCCTCGCTGTTTGCTTATTGTATATTGTCTCAATGGTCTGCATAAAAATTTTCCCCAAACCCATTTATGCCATTTGCGATATCATAAAATGCCAGTTCAAATTATCAAAAGCTTTTTGTGCATCAGTGCCATCTGTTTTTCAGGATGTGCTTCATAGTATTCCAAAGTATCTAAAATTATTCTTACATTTTGCTTAATTTGTCATTTTGGCAAAAATCCATTTTGATCAGTATGAATAAATTCATTTAAATATCTTTTCATTCTTTCTGCCAAAATTGAAGCAAAAATTTTATAGTCTGAGTTCAACAATGAAATAGGTCTATAATTTTTAACTTGTAAATCTGTTTCTTCTTTAGGTATAAGGGTAATATAGGCTTCTAGCCATATCTCAGGTATTCTCTTTTTTAATAACACTTCATTCATAACTTCTAAAAGGTGGGTGTTTAACATCTCCTGGAAAGTCTTACAGAATTCTGCCGGTAAGCCATCTGGACCTGGTGCTTTTCCAGTATTTTGTTTCTTCGGGGCTTCTGTCAATTCCATCATAGTTATATTCCCTTCTAACATTGTTTCAATATCTTTAGGTATTTGTGGTAATCTTGCCTTTTGTAAATATTGTTTAATTTTTTTCTTCTGTGGTGTCTTCTTGAGAATACAGTTTTTCATAATAATCTCAAATCATTCTTTTCTTTTCAACATTCCCATATTGAACATTCCCTTTTCCGTCTATTAATTGGCTAATTTTCTTTGCTTCCCTTTCGTTTCTAAGTTTGTAGGCTAGCCATCTTCCTGGTTTATTCGCATTATCAAAAAAAAAATTTGTTTAACACCTTTAATCTTTTGAGCAAGTTCTTCCTTTTCCATTAAACACATTTTATGTTTAATCATATCCATTTTCATTTTAATGTCTTTTCTTTGCGGTGCGGTGATTGTTGTAATTCTTTTTCTAATTTTATAAAGTCATCTTCCAATATTTTAAATGCCTTTTTCTGTTTAATGTTCCTTTTCCTTGTATAGTCAATTATTATTCCTCTTGTATAAGCCTTCATTGCATCCCAGCAGATTTCCAGTGATATGTCTTCTTTTTTATTTTCTTTAAAAAAAAATCCAAGCTCCATCTCAATTTTCTTTTTAAACTCTTCTTCTTTCAAAATCATATTATTTAATGTCCATCTAGATCTTCTCTTCTGTCCTTTCCAAACAACGGTCAGTAGATTATGATCCGCCCAGGTCCCAATTTCTATTTGAATTTCTTTTATATTAGAAAGCATATCTGCAGAAGCCCATATCATATCTATTCTTGACCATGATTCATGCCTATTTGAGTAGAAAGTAAATTTTTTATTTCCAGTATTTCTCTCTCTCCATATATCTTTAATATTCATTTCTTCTGTCATTTGAAAAAAGGACTTAGGTAGCTTTCTTCTAACTTTCTTTTTAGTTCTTTCTGATTTGTAATCGAGTTGATCATTGATTATCCCATTAAAATCTCCCATCAAGTAAATATTTACATAGTCCAGTTCGGTTAATTTTTGATGTAATTTCTTATAAAATTCTCACTTGGTGCATATATTGCTATCAAAAGCGTTTTAACATTGTTATCCATTATCTCCACCATTAAAATCCTCCCTCATCTGTGTGAATCAGTTCCGTAGTAATTGTATCTTTAATGTACAAAGCCACTCCTCTCTTTTTGCATTGTGCCAATGATGTAAATAGTTTCCCTAGCTTTCTTTGTCTCAATTGCATATTCGTGTTGTTTTTTTAATGTGAACCTCTTGTAGACAAATTATATCAAATTTTAATTTCTCTAATTTATGAAATATTTTCCTTCTTTTAGCAGTTGAATTAAGTCCATTTATATTCAGCAAAATCAATTTTTTTCATCCATTTTAAGTCTTGTAGTAGGGTTTTATTGCTCTAGTCGATCTAACTTCTCTTTGTTCTCTGGGTACACCACCTACCGCCCCAAGTTGTTGTTCTTCTTCACTTGTTGCTGCACGTTCCTTTGAAAGTTCCACAGTCAGTTCCTCTTGTCTTCCATTTCCCTCCTTTCCTCTAAAATATTCATCATAAAAAAGTTCTGCTTTCTCCACTGTATCAATTCTATGTCTTTGTTCCCCCACACAACAGAAGGCCTTCTGGTATTAACCATCTGTAATTTACTCCCCTCCTCAGCAGTACTTTGGATAAGAACGCATATTCTCTTCTACTCTCTCTTATTCTTCTTGGTACCTGTTTCAGTACCATAATATCTTTATTGTTGTACTTCAATGTCTTGTCTCTGGCTGATTGCAGTATTTGTGATTTAATGCTCTTCTTAGTAAATCTAATATGAATTTCTCTTGGAAGTTTATTCCTCATTGCATATCTTGTATAGACATGAAATATTTCATCTATTCCATCTCTCATCTTCTCTTCCATTATTTCTAACAATTCTGCCAATATCTGTGCCATTTTCTCCAGCAGGTTTTCACTCTTCTCTTCCTCCACGTTTTGAAATCTCAAGTAAAATTCTGACCTGTCTATTTCGCCTCTCAATGACTCATTATGATCCCTCTCAACTTCATTTAATCTGGTATTAAAACTCCCCATTTCTTTGTCTTTTTGTTCTTGCTGCTCCTCAATTTTCTTAATCCTCTTACCATATTTCTCCATTGTTTGCTGTAAAGCCTTTATATTTTCATCTGTCTTGTCCAACTTCTGTTCCATTTTCTCTATTCTTTTTCCATTCTCATTTACCGCTTGTAATATCTTCTGCATCATATCTTCTTTCTCTTTTTCCTTCTCTTGCTGTGATGCTGTCAGCGAGTTGTTACTTGTGGGATTGAAAGTCTTCTACTCATTACAAAAATATCCAACTCAGATTGCAAAGAAAGAATGCCAATAAAAAAGAAAAAGAAAAATAGTGAAAAAGGAAGTAAAAAAGGAAGGGGCGTAGCCCTCTATAAAAATGAGATTTCTAATAAGGAAGGATATCCATTAAAAAAAATCACAAAAAGAAGGAGGCAAAAGAAATAATCTGGGTCAAAAAAATCAATAATACATCAATAATTGAATTGAAAAAGTAAAGAAAAGATGTAAATAAAAACAAAGATAATGTAAAAAAAATCCAATAGTTATGTATCTTAATTCAAGTACATAAAAAAAAGATAAAAGGAATCAAGCTTGAAAATAAATCTAAAAATTGGGAAAAGGAAAACACTAATAATAAAAAAAAATAAAGTGAAAAATGAGCAAAATGTCCTTTAAAAATAAATATATATTAAGGAAATTAATTCTAAAGATTGAATTCCAGGCAATAGGAAGTAACAGAAAACGCAATCACTCTTTATTCAGTTGCCACTGCTTAATATCCGAGGCTTCACAAATTAAAAAGTTCAACTCTTTTGTTTTTTAAAAAGTTCACTTCATCCTTTAACTTCAAGTCCAGACTCAGATATATAGCAATTCACCGAAAGCACCTGCATAAACAATCTCCAGTGCTTTCTTATCAACATAGAGCCTTTGACACAATTCTTATTTGAGGAAAATAACAAGCCTCCAGGTGGCAATATTGTATCACTTTCCCAACTTTAACTTCCTTGCCGGATAGTCTCAACCAAATGTCACTTCCTTTCCTTCTCAAAACAAGAAAGGAAAAAAAAGGACCTCGACGGCCATATCTTATATTAAAGAAAAGAAAAATCAAGTTACATTAGAATCCAAAACACCAAAAAATAATATAAAGAAATAATATGCTGCCTCAAACCATTCAAAATTGAAAAGGAAAAAAAAAAGGGAAGCCTTTAAAAGCCGTAAAAAGAAAGAAAAAACAACTCTTCAATCTCAAACAAAATCTCTCACGCCGCCTCTCCATTTCACTCTTAATTTTTAAATTCAATTGAAGTTACTACGGTGTTCTCTAAGAAAGAAAAAAAGCCATTTCACCGACCGACACACTTCTTCCGATCTCGTTCTTCCGGAGCTGTCACAGCTTCAGCAGCTTGAAGGCTGCCTCAATCCGCTGCTGGCAAAGGGGCTGTCCTGGATCAACCAGGGACTTTGCGATGTCCCTGGGATCAACAGGAAGCGCCCCAATCACTCACCGACCCTACGAGTCAGTTTAGGTCCCGAGGGACTGTCCTGCAGCGGTGATATCGGGGTGATTTCAAGAGCTGAAATCACCTCCGTCTTGCTGCTATCCAGCTCCGCCCATCTCCCAAAAGAGTAAACACAGTTGATTGATAATAAATGGCTTCAGCCAACCACTAACCATGAGTGAAAGAAAAGTGTTTGTGTTATCATTCATATTCTCTGAAAAATGGCCAAGAAATGATAAATTCTGCCAGGGTATGTAAACTTATGAGCACAACTGTAGTTAACAATTTTTAGTTTCCCTTTTCTGAAACTTCTCTAGCTCCATTGTATCCTCTTTGTGGTGTGATGACCAAAACTGCACACAACAGCCCAGATGTGGTAGTACTATTGCTTTATATAAGGGCATTACGGTATTGGCATCTCAATTTTCAATACTGCTTATTATCCCTAAAATGCTGTTGGTCTATTTTATAGAAGATGTTCAACATCTTCAATGAGCTGTTTACCTTTACACCCAAGATCTGATTCCTCATTACAGGTAGTCTTGTATGACCACAATTGCGACCAAAATTGTGGTTGCTAAGTGATGCTCTGGTAAAGTGTGACCGCTTTGCTTAGCAAAGGCAGTCCAGGCAGTTGTCATAGATAAGTGAATGCTCCGGTCTTAGGTGAGGCAACAATGCTAGCTTCGCACAATCAGGTCAGTAAGGAAGCTGGCAGGAAATTGCAGGCCTCAGGCTCCACTGGTTGGTGGAGAAAGCAACAGTGTGGCTGGGGTGTTGCAGAGAGTGTGTGAGGGCATTGGAACTGTTTGAAATTGCAGCTCCAGAATCAAGACGTTCTCAAGTCTTTCCATCTTGAGATTGAAAATCCTTCACGGCTGAACATTCTGCTTGGATTTTTGCATGGGACGTTTTCAGCCAGCCTCCAGAGTGAAAAGGACCTCCTCTTGTTTCTGGGGATTGGCTGAAAAAGATCCATGCCAAAATCCAAGCAGGAATCTGTAGAAATCAAAGTGTACATGCAGAAATCTGCTGCACACATACAAGTTGCTGCCACATGCCAAGAGGACTCCCTTTCATCTCTGCAGGCTGGCTGACAAGGTCCATGCCAAAATTCCAAACCTCAGTGCAGAAATCCAAACCTCTGCTGCCTCTCTCTTATTTCTGGAGGCTGGCTGACAAAGCTCCGGGGTCAAGAGAGAGTCCTCTGGACTCTAGGGATCAGCTGAAAACATTCCATGCCAAAATCATGTTTGGATTTTGGCATGGAGCCTTTTCAGACAGCTACCAGAAATGAGAGAAAATTCCCAGAAAGTCCCCTGCTAGGTTCTCCACTGACTTTCTGGGGAAGCTGGCAAGGAAAATTGCAAATGGAAACCACATGATTGCAGGGCACTTGGCAACTAGTCATAAGGGCAAATATATTGCCAAGTCACAATCATGCAACCACAGGAGTGATGCAGTAGCCATAACTTTAGGAACTGGACATAAGTCCTTTCACTGAGCAACATTGTAACTTTGAATGGCAGCTGAACAAATAGTCAAGGACTACCCATTGTTACAACTAATCTCATTCATTTATATTAGTTTGAATTTTTTGTACCAGTGTGCGTAACTTTACATTGAGTGATATCCTGCACTTTGACACCCACTTCCCTAATGTGCAGAGATCCCTTTGGAGCATTTTCAAGTCCCTTATTGTTTTAATGACTCTTCACAGTTTAGAGTCATCAGCAAACTTAGCTATTCTACTTCTCATGCCTGAATCCAGACAATTTACAGATAACGTTAAAATGCATCAGCTAGACATAATTCTGGGGGACCCACTAACTACATCCCTATGTTGTGAAAAATGCTAACCAGTCATTCAAATACCCTTGGCAAGTATGTTTCAAATATGTGTATCTCTTTTTTGCTTTTGGCTTTACTGCATTGTTATCTTTCAGACCACACAATTTGTCACCCATTATCTTTATTCCATAGTTAAATTTTATAAGCCAGTTTAATTAATGTAAAATTCTTTCCACGGTATAGCCTTCAAAACATGAACATTCCAAATAGCTGTACCTATACAACACTAGAAAAAATATAGCTTGTCTTCAGTCATAATATTAGCAAAGTGTTATCTGGCAAAGCTTTTCTGGATGATGGATGATCAGGTCAACTCTGGCTCTTTGCTAGACTATGTGTCATTCTTGGCTTTCTATAATATATATGTCACCCACACTCAGGCCAGAGCATTCACTATTTAAATAAATTTGTCACAGATTCAGAGTTTCCAGAACCAGCCCTCAGGTTATCCTTCAGTATAAAATAATACTAGGAGGAATACAGTCATTTCATGCCTGTTTGGCAGATGCTGTATTATTTGTCAAGCATAGCCAGAACTACCTTTTTTCAGAATTATTAGTTATTATGTTGTTAGATATTCTTATGATTTGCTGTTACACCTGAATTTTGACATTGGCCTCCACTGCTTTACATTTTTCACTATAACTATTTGCCATGTCCTGCTACCAGAATGCAGGCAATTTTATCAATCATTGATTTCCTGGAATTTATTTTTATTAGATTTTACCTAGTAAGTTTAAGATAATTACCATATTCATTGTCTTACATTTTTATTCTCAAATTCTGAACAAAATTATTTTTAATATGGTAAAGTGGCTGTCATTAAAATGGATGCTTTAAATGTGTTTTTAAAAATGGGCCATTATTTTTACAAGATGAAGCCCAAACTGTTGAATTCATATCCATTTAACTTATCTATTTATGAGGCCATAGAAAAAGATTGCTGGTGGCTTGCTTCCTTTTTCAGTTCCTTTCCAAATTAGAAGATCATTCAAAGCATTTCTTGTTTAATTTGGCATTTTATTGATTGATTGATTGATTGATTGATTTGATTTGATTTGTCAATCGCTTACAAGATAACAGGTATAAGTATAAACATAGTTACGACTACATGAAATGGATACGTATTTTGGCAGGAGTTTTGGCATTTATGTTATATTTGAATAACTATAGTGTATCTTTGAACCACTAACATCTCAGATTTTATTTATGGAATGTTTGGTTCAGATTTGATCCATGAACAGCTTTGGTCTGTCTGAATTGGTCTAAAAATAATTAATTTCAGATGGATAAAGATGTACTATAATGTCTTTATATGCAATAATAATTTGATAGATGTAGAATAATTAGAAAATACTAATCTTCTAAAACATATTATTTTAGAGTATTACATTGAACTCTGTAAACTGAAATTTCAGAAGAGATAGTGTAGTTCTTTGCACAAATACTTAACAGTGCTTGATAATCTGTAAATAGTAATGTACTTAGTCTCAATATATGGAATATTGGAGGAGCAAGAATACTTTATGATTAGCATGTTTGTTAGACATATCAGATGACTGTTGAATTTATCAAAGTTTTCATAAATTATATTTGATTTAAATTCTATCTTACTGTGCCAATTTAAATAAATTTATTTAAATTGATAAACACTGAAATATTTTGTTATTTAGGCATGCACAGAATAGTAGCTTTGTAAAACTTCGGAATGCTCAAACATACAAATACCAGAAATCGCCAAGATTCCCCAGTCAGCCTTTCAGAAAATTTATTAAGAAACCATACATGGTAAGTTATTAGGAATATTAGTTATGTACAATGATTTCACGATTCCATTTATTTTGACAGAGCTTTCAATGTGATGTTTTTGTTGTAGCTTTGTTTGTATTTGTATTTGCTATTTTTCTGTTGCCCAGATTCCTAAAATCTTGGGACAAATCATAAATACAATTTAAAAAAAATAGTTTATCATTTAATGATGGCTTATCTTTATTTAAAGCAAGATGCAAAGACTGTTCTCAGCTTTAGAGATTTTGGAAAAAATTACAGATGGTTAAGTTACTTACACATTGTATCATAAGCTGAAAAAGAATATTGAGTGTTTTTCTGGGATAATGTGTGAACAGCTCAAAAATAAGTACAAAATATGTACTTGACAATATTTTATATAGAAAAATACAGATTTAGTTTCATTGCATATCTTTCCTTCTCCAAAAAAAAACCACACTTCAAATTGTGTGCCACTTTTTGAAATAATTCACAGCCTAAGTAGAGTTGTTACAGAGTAAATTGGGTTAGACTATAGATTTTATTATTCTTAATTTCAAATATGGCATATTATTTGTAGCTGAAGAATCTGTAGACATATACTGTGTGCACAATTATTAGGCAAGTTGTATTTTAAAGGATTAATTTTAATACTATTTTATAGTTTTTTATTTATTTATAGTACGATATACAAAGAGAATACAAAAGTAAATATTAGGGAAATTGGGAAAGGAAAAAGAGAAGTGGATAGGGATAGTGAGGAAAAGAAAGGGAAAAAGGAAGAAAAAAGCATTGACTTCCAATTCCTTTGGTGCAGCAAAATAAGGCATTAATATCAACCCTCAACTTTTTATTTTTTCATAATAATAGAAAATAGCCATTTCTATAACAACAAATCTATCTAATTGGTAAAACCCAAAATCAAAGTTTCATTTTTTCCACCTCAAGCACAAAGTTCAGAAGTGATTTCCAAGTAGAAATAAAGGTATTTGTGGTTTTTTTCTTCTTCAATCAAAGCAGTCAATTTAGCCATTCTGCTAACTCCCATCAGTTTTTGCAGCCATTCATCCATTGTGGGGATCGAGGTGACCTTCCATTTCTGTGCATAGTCTTTCTGCCATCAACATATATAACATCAAAGTTCCGAATTCTTTTTCCAAATCTTGTTCCATTAAAGCAAAAAGAAGTGTCTCTGATTTTCTTTCTATATTCACTTTAAGAATTTTCTGTATTTAGGTATGAATCCAACTCAAATATTTCTTTATCACACCTCCACCATAGATGATAAAAAGTCCCTTCTTTACATTTACATTTCAAACGTTCATTTGAAGTACGTTTATACATTCTTGACAATTTATCTGGAGTTCAATACCAATGATTCAACATCTTATAGAAATTTTCTTTTGAATTATAGTTTAAGGTAAACTTTAAACCTTTATTCCACATATTCTCCCACTGTTCAAATGTTACATTAAATCCAAAATTCCAGAAGGCGGGGCTAGATGAATCACAAGTTGGAATTAAGATTGCTGGGAGAAATATCAAGTGAAGAGGAACTAAAGAGCCTCTTGATGCAGGTGAAAGAGGAGAGTGCAAAAGTTGGCTTGAAACTCAAGAAAACTAAGATCATGGCATCCGGCCCTCTCAATTTCTGGCAAATAGTTGGGAAAGAAATGGAGGCAATGACAGATTTTACTTTCTTGGGCTCCAAGATCACCGTAGATGAGGACTACAGCCAAGAAATTAAATACTTGCTCCTGGGAGGAAAGCTATGGCAAATCTAGACAGCATACTAAAAAACAGAGACATCACCCTGCCAAACAAAGTGTGGAAAGTCAAGGCTATGGTTTTCCCAGTTGCAATGTATGGTTGTGAAAGTTTGACCATAAGGAAGGCTGAGCACCAAAGAATTGAGGCCTTTGAACTATGGTGCTGGAAAAAACTTCTGTGAGTCCCTTGGACTGCAAGGCGATCAAACCGGTCAGTCCTAGACGAGATCAACTCTGACTGCTCTTTAGAAGGCCAGATCCCGAAGATGAAACTCAAATACTTTGCCCACCTAGTGAGAAGGAAGGACTCACTGGAGAGGAGCCTAATGCTCAGAACGATGGAAGGCAAAAGAAAAATGGGACGGCAGAGAATGAGGTGGCTGGATGGAGTCACTGAAGCAGTCGGTGTGAGCTTAACTGGACTCCAGGGGATGGTAGAGGACAGGAAGGCCTGGAGGAACATTGTCCATGGGGTAGCGATGGGTCAGCTTTCAAAATTCTAGTTGCTAAATTTTTAGAGGTCCATATCAGATCAATCCTTGAAAAGGATTTGTGTCTTTCTGAAAAAAAGCTATATTCTCTTGCGATGCCATTTGTTTTTTTGCCTCCATGAGTCTATTAGCACTAAATTATTTATCATCTCAAAAATGTCTTTGGTAATTTACCCTGGGAGGTTTGATCCCCTTAGTAGATGTTCTGTCCCAAAGTGGTAAAGTCACTCCATTCCAATCTCCCAACATAAACCAATTTTCATACAAAAAAAGTTGGTCCATAGGATACTCAAAAAATTGCCACATGAAGATCAATTACTACTTATTTTATTCCATTAAATTCAATTTCCACTATTACAATTCTGCCATGGACATCTAGTAGAAGTAGCTTAGGTTTAACTTGGGTTTTTATATATAAAACCACTCCATTAATCTTTTTTAAACCAGCAGATATAAATTCTCCCCTAATCTTTTATTTATTAAATATTTATCATCTTTTTTCTTAATATGTGTTTCTTGAAGGCAAATTATGTCAGCATTAAGTTTTCTCAAATAGTCTTACCTATTTACAATTCTTCAACTGGCTCTGAAATTAATTTACAACTGGGCAAGAAATCCTTGGCTTTGTCTATAGAATTCAAATGGAATCTGCTCACAATATGTGAGTATCACTCCCTCAAACTTGCCCCAATGAAAGGGAATTTTTCTCTTCTTCAAAATATTGGTAAGGAATGAGTAAGCTTTCCTTTTTCTCAGAATTCTTAGAGGAATTGACTTCAAAACAATATGTGTACATTTTTCATTCTTTAGGTTTGAAGTGGCAATCCAGCACATGAGCTATCATTATTTTTCTTATAAAATGGACTAAATCATCCCTTGGTAGTTTTCTCATAGTAGCAAATCTCGAGTTTACTCTATAGGCTTTGTTGATTTTGAGATCAAGAAGCTTTTCTTCACAATCAAATGTGCCAAGACTTTAATCATCCTTAGCCTATTATCCTCTCCAGATCACTCAGGGATTGCTCTAAATCTTAATTGCAGCTCCTTAGCTTGGATTTCCAAGAGAGCTCTGTCATCCAGTTCAGCTTCAAAAAAAGTGTCTTGCTTCTCCAATTTATGCTCCATAAGATCCACTCTGTCCTTCATCGGTTTAATATCTCCTGTCAAACCTTGTATCTCCTCATGGAGTTCCTTTGCCAATGTGTCTGTTTTTAATTCAGACTTAATTTCTAATGCTTGGATAACTTCATGAATGTGTATTCATCCAAAAAGATCTTATAGATTCTACATCTCCTGGTATCTTCTGTTCTCTTATGGGTCACCATAATTAGTTTATAGCTCTAAATCTTATAGCTTAAATAGTGCCACTTAAGAGTTAAAAAGGGAATCACAGTTCTGCAGTCTTTGGCTCCGTATGGACAAACAGCACCAGTGCAGTAAAAGAAACCTGATCTATGCCTCTCTGCCTGCTGCTAGACCAATCAAAAAATGATAGAAACAGAAACTTTCCCCCCCTTGTTCCAGCCAAAACAAAACACTGTTTGGGTAAGCTTTTTTTCAAAGAATGCATTCAGCAGAGTCTATTAAGGGTAAATAATCTTCCAAAGATTTTAAGTCCAAAAGTTTCAGATATAGTTTCCACAGTGTTTTCTAGCTTCTTTAAATTGACTTGAATACATGAACTCCTCTGCCTTGGCGATTTTAACATTCCCAAAGCCTCAGAAATGGCACTGATTCCACAAAAAGGAAAAGTAGGCTGCAGCCAAAGGAAGCCTCATTTAGGAAAGAAAGGTAAGTATGCAAAAGTTAGTGTCTAAGAAGCAATGACATACTTTTATTTTCCATTTAAAATGGCTGGTTCCTCCACAGTGAACTTATTTTGGGTTGCCCAAACCCCAGCCAGAGACTCATCTGATCACTTCTTCCAGAAGCTTTCTGAGAACTATCCGGGGAGCAAAAGGGTTGATTTCCAGAACTTCCCCTTTCCCCAGGGAGGTTTCTTCTGCCTTAGATAACTTTCTAAAGCAAATAACTGTGGGGAGTCTGTAACAATTTGGGAACATTGTTGCAGCCAAGTCTGCCGACTTCCTCTGAAAGTGAGGATTAATTTTATTATTGAACAACTATAGTGTTCTCAGTCAATTCAAATGTTTAAGAAAGTAAAAGGAAAGTTTTGACTTTCTTAGGAATGCACTTTGGGGATGCACTTTGAATGGTTCTTTGGATTAAAAAAAGGCTCTGCTTGTCATCTGCTTGTCTAATTTATCTCCTTAGCCTGGTATGCAGTGCAATGAGCCTTTATTTAGTAGTTTTGAGGCCTTCAGGTAAAGTTAGGCCCTTGTATTTTTTGAGTAGCCAAGTTTTATCCCTAATCTTTACACCTTTCTATAATTCCACTAATTGTCTAACCTCTCTACAAATAGTCTTGATATTAACCTGTAACTTCATTCTGGTGTGCGTGTGTGTGTGTGTGTGTGAGGATATACTGCTGTTCTTCTCATTGTGTAACAAATTCTCTGAGATTGCAGCTGCTGTAATCTGTACTAGTTCATTGGTTTGAATTATGGCAGTAGTAGGGATTTCGTGAGGGCTCTTTTGGAATCTACTAGCATACTATCTGATAATATTTCTCCCCTGGTAACTCACCTCCAAGATTGATTGTAGCTAGTTTATCAATGTTCTTATACCTCATAGAACCTACTATACTCTGTAATGGAGGCGTTGGCAGTGACATTCCAGTTTCAGGTGTAGCTGCACATCCACTTGTTCTTCTGGGTCTTCTTGAGTCTGGGATGTAATATGCAGATGATTTATCTCAAGTTGTGATAGCAGCTTCCTCTTCACTGTGTTGAAATGTTGAATAACTAGCTGTTTCTCAGTTAGAGTGGATGCAGGTTTTTTGTCATTAAATATCCCCTCTCATTAGGTCTGCTGCTGTATTAGCATTCCATCAATTCCAGGTTCTCTTGTGAAGTCACTCAATTGTTTGTTCCAGTAGACCATTTATCATCAGATTGTCCTGGTTCCCCAATATCTGACAGGGACCTTGTTAACCTTAGGGCATCATCTGAGCGGGCATGTCTCCTAGTTCATGTCACTCACATTTGAGGTATAGGCAGTGGTGTGTTAGGTTGTCTTTGCCTAAGGACCCCTATTGGTAAGATAGGTAGCAGTTGAGATTTGAACCTTGATCTCCCACATCAAAGGTGGTACTCTAGCCATTACACTATTTAGCCACTTCTCTCTCCCCCTCTCCCTCCCTCCCTCCCTCCCCCTCTGTCTCTCTCTCTCTTTTTCTTCCTCTGTGTATGTTGAACTATTAAAGATTAGGAAATGCACCTAGACTTTTTTCCTTTTATTGCTTTTTTGTTAAGGAGGAAAAATAAGCATTATTTATGTTGGATTTGCAGGGCTTATAATTTGAAAAACTTAAAATATTCAATCAATCATTGCAATTTTCTTTTAATATAGAGCCATTGTACAGAAAATTCCCATGCTGATATTACAACCAATCAATTTAAAAGACGAATCGAAAATCCTGAAACAGTTCAAAGACCCATCAAGGTATAATTTTAATTTTACGGCATTCTATTGGATCAGTAGAATTACCTTTCTCTTTACAATATAGTTACACTTTTGAGTATTACCACAGACAATAGGTCATTACAACTAGAATAACTGCATGAACTATATTTCTAAAAAAAAACTAGTTTCCTCCAGTAGAAGAAAAGTGCTATGATCCTAGGAAAATATTTCTGTTGCAGAAGCACTTTGTTTAGAAAATAAATATGCACTGTATCTCCTACTATCTGATATGACTTGTAATGTATGAATCTAGTGAGTTTCTATTCACAATAGGAAAGTAGATATCTAATTAAATTTGGAACAAGTTTTTTAAATTCAAAACTAAAACATTGATTAAGACAGAGTCATCAAGCAACATAAAATTGTCTACTCTGACACTCTTATGCTGTCTCTCGAAATAAACATAATTTAAATAAGCTATAATATTGAATATCTTAAAAATCATTACAACTGTATAATCATTCTGAACTATTGCTTTTGCAGTAACAAAAACACAGAACCTTTTAAATCCTAGTGCTTTATGATTTATTTAAAATTATTTGGAAATTCTATGCACATGGATTCTCTTTCAGAAAAACTTCCTTTTTTAATCTCCTTTTTTCATTAATGAGAACTTTCTCATAAGAGAGAGGTCTGCAGTATTGCCAATATTAATCAGTAGTAATGGAGGTTGTGGGAATTAAAGTATGTTACCCCATATGCTGAGGCATTGTTCTACATTAGAAGAGTTCTTATATGTTTGAGGTCAGTGTAGCTTTTCTTGTTGTTTATAAAGCTTTGTGTCCTATCTGTCTTTTTTTTATTATTTTTTTAAAAGAGGAAGCATGTTGCAAATTATCACACTGCAATACCAGCAATTTACTTTTAAAGAATGCCTCTAGACTTCATTTACAACTCATACATTTCTTTAGACAATAAATGTAATGGGTGGCTGCAGTTCACTGGTTTGTTTGAAATGTGCCTACTTCCCCAATGGATGAAGATATGCAAAAGTACTAAGAAATTTTATATGGGGGAGATGACAGTAATATTTGATAAAATTGTAATTTGTTATGTTTCCCAACGTACTGTGTTTTCCTGAAAATAGGACTGGGTCTTATATTTATTTTTGGTCCAAAAGATCCATTAGGACTTATTTTCAGGGGATATCTTATTTTTTCATCACAAGGCCCAGGCCCTCCTTTCTGTGCACACCTAGGAGGCGGCGAACGCGCAGGGTCCAACAGTGTCTTGAAGCAGCTACAGCCCATTGGCCCCCATGGCCAGGGCACTCTGTGGGGTAACTCAGGTTTCACTTGGTGGGGTAGGAAGGCTTTGGAAACTGCCTTTTCATTTACATTCATCATCATTGTTATAATCTGTCCCTGTATTTTTCAAAAAAATGATTTGCATTTACCATGATTAGCCTCCTTGAACTCCAATGGGAAGGTGCAGTATGAATTCTGCGCATGAGCTGTGGAAATACAGACAAGCTGATCATTGAGGCTGCAGCCAGCCCCCACCCACCTGCCAGATTCCCCGATCCAGGGCAGGGATGGAAAAGAGGCAGTCTCTGCTTGCCTCTGCCCTGGCTCTCTTGACATTCAGGCCACCTTACTGTGGTGGCATCGGCAGCAGGAGAAGGCAGATGTCAACTCACAAAGCATCCCTGAACTGCTCTTGAGTTGCTATAGACAGGGGATGGGGAAGCAAACTTTGCAGCTACATCAAGGAGCTGATATCTCAGTCAAAACAAGGCACATTCCAACAGATACGCCGAGGTCGTCTCCACGGAAACCCACAGTGGCCGGAGGGAGTGACTTTTACAACCCATGAAATTGCTTCATTGGGAAATGTGACTGATGACACATTGGGGAAGAGGGAAACAGGGTCAGAGGCAAAGCGGGAATTAACTGAGGTCAGAGTTGGCTCTACCTGGTCCATGCTGGCATGAAGCTCCTAATAAATAACGGGATTTCTTTTGAAGCTTGGCTTGAGGCTCATGATTTAATTAGGGCATCTGTTGAAACCCTGACAGCGAGGCAGTTCTCTCAAAATTAATAAAAATGACTGGGATTCCTGAGCCCTGGACTCTCCATCCGCTCCCCAACACCTGGGGTGTGTGGAGAGAAACTCAGGCTACCATGACAGAGGGTGGATTATCCGAAGAGATAATCAGGCAACCTTGAGCGGGGTAGAACTTGCCCCCACCCAAGGAACTCCCAGGAACCAGCAGCCCAACCGGAGCCAAATTGCAGCCCTTCCTGGACATCAAAGCCAAGAGGCCCATCGCAGCGACTGAAACAAGAAAAGATGAGTATTGGTGGAAAAAAATCCCTAAAGTAGCTGAGGTTGAACTCCCCCACCCCAGAGCCCAGGGCTGGGGGAAAACCCTGAGTGAGCTAGGAAGACTGGAGTGGATGATGGACTGGGAATGTGCCAGGCTCCCAAAAACTCTGATGGAACCCTTGGGGGGGATCTGTAGAACAGCTGAGGGAGAAATTTGAACAAACCACCCTTTGGGATGAGGGGCCATCGTGCTGCCCAAAAGAGAGGGGGTTTACAACTGAGCCTTTTGAAGCAAGGAGAAGCAGAAGGGAACACAGCCCCCTTTTCCACTACCCAGAGGGAGAATGAGCCCAAAGCTGTTGCCATTGGTCCCCCCATATGACACGCAAGCCGCCCAAGGGGGCGGCCTCTCTCTAAACCAGAACCAAAAGAGACCACCAAACACAAATGCAGGAACACGGGGCCCAACATGACAAGGGAAGAGCAGAGCTGAATGAACTGCTACGATTCGGGGGAAATCCGATGAGGACTCAGATCAACTGGCTCTATTTCTTAACTCTGCTAGAGTCCACCTAGAGTGCTATGGCCACCTCTACCCATCACACAGAGCCATGGTGGATACCATCGCTGGGGGGCTAGAAGGAAAAACAAAGGAATGGCTAGCAGCCCTCCATAAGAGGAGAGCCCCCAACTGCAAGACATTGACAATTTCCTTCAAGAGCTAGACGCCAGATTTGAGGAGGTGGAGAAGGATCCGAACACAGAGGATGAGCTCCAAAACCTAAACCAGAGGGTGAGACCCATTAAGGAATACATCAGTGAATTCAGAAGAATTGTGGGGAAGCTACCCCTTTGCTGGAATGACTATTAGCTCACTTTTTCAGAACAAGCTTCGAGAAGCAAATTGCCCAGGTAACTGCCTACTGGGACATTCCAAACCGACTCTCTGAATGGTTCCGAGTGGCCATAAAAGTTGACTCTGGATTGCGCGCAAACGACATGCAGAAGCAACCCAATACCAAGGAGAGAGGGTTCCGCCATGATTGCCCGTTAGGGGCGGCTGGTGGCAAGGCGTGGCTGCCCACAGGCCGCTCCTAATGGCAAGTTCCCCCCGCCCTTCCCCCCCATTTTGCATGTTTTAAATAGGCCTAAATTTTGGGGGAGGGGCTTAATTTCACCTCATGCCTAGAAAACATGCTGGGCCTTCCTATTGGGGGGTGCGTATTGTTGGAGAAACACAGTAGTTTACAAAAATAACATCAAAGTTTCATTTTTTTTGTTGCAAGCACAACATCCAGAAGCAATTTAAAAACAGAAGGGTAAATATATTTTCTTCTTTGGATAAAAGAATCAATTTAATCATCTCTGCTTCTCTTTGCTATAGGGAATAGTATATCATTCCTTTTCAGTTTTTAGTTTTTTATTTATTTTTTAACCCTAAAGGGAGAAAATACTTTTTTTTAGTTTTGGTATTTTACTAATCGTAGGTTCAGTTAACTCCATGTAGTTCATTAAATTCGAATCTTTCTCTTGAGTTTATTCTTATGAAGTGGATCTTTTTCTTCTCTTATTTTTATATCTAGTCAATAGTATTTTACAGACCTTGGAAATTATTCAGCATTACTTAAAGAAGCAGAGGACATACATTTACATACTCATTTTATACACACAAAACTAGCTTAAAACTTTATTTCAGTACATATATCCAACGTTTAAAAATCTACCCTAATTAATTAAGACATTAAATTAAGGTCATTCCCTCCAGCTTGTCTTCATAAAGTTCTCAGGAGAATCTTATCAAGTCTTTTCGTGAAAAAGTTCTCAGCTTTATTTATATCCAAGAAGAAAAGTCCCAAAATTGTTCTGTCAGACATTGTAAATTAGTATGAAGCAGATCTTCCCAGATTAAAGTTTCCTTTGCTAAAATGGCTATCATATCTTTTTTTCTCAAAGAATTGTTGACCTTGTTAGTTTACAGAAAGCAAAAGTCTCAAATTTGACCTCTTTCAGAGTTGTGAATGTACTTAATACTCATTTTTCAGTTGCACTGGGAGGGTTGTACTCGTACCATCATTATAAAAAAAAGTTGATGTCAGATTTATATTCTGAAGTTACAGTTAAGTTATTTGCATTATCCAGTATTTGTGAAGTTGACATAGTAGGTTGATAATTTTGTACATCTAATTGTGTCTCTTGTCAGCCAGATCTCCAGCATGGGATTTTCCTTTGATGCATACTTGCTATCGGCTGCCATAGTAATGGGGAGGGGGGGGCATGGTATTTGGGTTGGGGAAGTGAGCTAGTGAGGTGAAGCCCCATGTGAACTAAAAGGGAGGTATGCTCTCAAGAATTATTGTGCTGCTGAGTGGAGTTGCTTACACGCTGTCAAAGCCAACCGTCCTGGGGCTCCAGATGTGCGAAATACCTGAAGATGAGCTTCACACATCACACTGGATGTTGATTGGACACTCAGCAAGGGACGCTGGGGGAAGGGGTTTGGGGAGACTTTCAGTCTATAACTTCCACGTGTTTTGAATCAGATCTTGCCTTGCTTTCACTGCTATCATTTCAAATTCAGTAAAAGTTCCTCTTCTGTATTTCAATGGAGTTGGTTTTTTTTTTTCATTTTTGGGTTTTGAATGGATGGCAGGCCTGACATTTGTTCTTTTTAAATATCCGCTGTGTAATTAATATATTTTGGCAGATTTATGAAGCAAGTGATCTTCTGTATAGACCAATGGTGTCAAACTCAAGATCTGCAGGCCGAATCCGGCCCATGGGGTGCTTAGATCTGGCCCGTGGGACCACCCTAGAAACAATGGAGGACCTGCCCGCGGTGCCTCTGCAGTGAAAACAGAGCTTGGGAGAACCACACGTCCTCCCTCTCAGGCTCCGGTTTTGGCTGCAACAGCCTCCTGCAACCCTCTGCCAGTAAAAATGGAGCTCAGAGACCAGTGGTGGTATTATACTGGTTTGGCCTGGTTCTGGCATACCGGTAGCACCGAAGAGCAGCGGAGACCAAACCGGTTCTCTAAGACACTCTGCAGTTGGGCCCACCCGCCTGCCCAGGCTCCCATGCTGACCTTTATTCCCTGTTTTTGAAGCGCAGCTGCTTTGTGTGGCACAGATTGCCACGCATCAGCTGCTGAAGCGACAGGGAGAGTGCAGGATTGCAGAAGGTGAGTCGGAAAACCTCTGCACCTGCGCAAAATGTGTGTGCGCATGCAAAGCACTCCCACCAAGCCACGCCCACTGAACTGGTTGTAAACTTGTTTTGAAATGCACCACTGTGAGAGACCTCTGTTTTCACTGGCAGGGTGCTGCAGGTGGCCATTGCAGCTGAAAACTGAGCCCGGATGGGCCGCACACGGGCTCCCCAAGCTGCGTTTTTGCTGCCAGAGGGCTGCAGGAAGCCGTCATGGCCAAAAATGGAGCCTCAACGAGTGACGCTGAGCTGGCCACTCCCACCTTAGCCATGCCCATGCCAGCTGTGCCCATCCCATCCCCTAAGGTCAAACACAGCCCTGATGTGGCCCTCAAGTCGAGTCTTGACACCCCTGGTATAAACTGTTCAAGAATGTCCTTAATAACAGACTCCAGCTCAGAATTAAGCATTCTCGTAACTCCCCAGTGATTAAAACGAACTAACTTTCTTTCTTTCTTTCTTTCTTTCTTTCTTTCTTTCTTTCTTTCCTTCCTTCCTTCCTTCCTTCCTTCCTTCCTTTTTCTTTTCTTTTTTTTCCTTCTCTTTCTTTCTTCCTTTACTTACTTACTTACTTACTTACTTACTTACTTACTTACTTATTTATTTGTCTTCCTAGCCAATCAGATTCCATAAAAATCAGCAAATATCAATCACGCACAACAAAACTACACAGGGCTACAAATTATTTTAGAAGTAGTAGATTAAAACCATAACATTTTTCTTTATATTTCATGAGAAAAAGTACTCCACACTTCCTTATTTTGGCTGTCTCTAGCAATCCTCTTCCTTGTTGTTTAGTTATAAAGAAGTCTCACAAATGATGTTCAGAGCTTCAAAAAGGGGTGATAACTAAAGAGATAATCTTTTAACTTGTATGGATAACAGTCTCATAAATTGTTTAAGAAATGAAGGGCGCAGCTTATTGTCTGTTTGAAAAGAAAATTACAAAGCGGCTGTTTTATCGACCCCACCTCCCAGCTTCAGCTTACTGGTGATTCTGAAGCCCGTCTTCTAAAATTGCTTGCAGGCCGTTGCTTATTATGGGAGGATCTTGAGGGATGATTCTGGGATTTTCCTTAACCTCGGAGAGTCATGTAGACAAAAGGAAGCCTGTTCCTTCTGTTGTTGAGTTGGAAAAATGACAGTCCAGAGAGAGGAGATTCTCTGGGCATGTCAGCTGCTGGCCATGTCTTCACAGGAAGTGGTTGCTAGGAGACCTTTGTATGTGCACTAGTGTCTATGAAACTCTGTCTCTAAACATATATATGACATAGCAATATTTTCTCAAATGTTAATGATATTTAACAACAGCTGTCTTCTGTTGTGTTGTAAATTGTATTTTTAGGTTGTATTTATCATTAGCCAATAATATCTGAACCTTTAAATTTGGGGATGTAAAGTTGGATTGATGGAGCTAAAGGGTAGATAAATCAACGAGAAGCAAAAATTAGAAAAGTTAGCACATGATAATGTTTGGAAAACATTAGGATGTTGATGAGAAGCCAAACTAGTTCAGCTAAATCATAATTTATAATTATACTAGATTTCCTAAATAATCAATAATAAGACCAGTTAATCCTACGTAGTCTTGAAAATTAATGGCAGAATTATACTTCTGAACATTATTTTGTGTATTATGTCAAATCATAAGACAGGAAGTTTCATTAAATCTGTTTATTGTTAATGGTGTAGGGAGGCTGCAGGCACTCAGTCAAAGCCCTGTTTTTAATGTGTGTTGTGCCACAGATAAAAGGGAAAGTTATCTCCCCTGCTCCTTCTGATGTTTTCTTGAATAATGGTGTGGTATTCTAGCTAATGGGGTTTGGGTACTAGATTATGGGCAGAAGCCTAACATTTTTCTTTAAAGACTGTGTGTGTGTGTGTGTGTGTGTACATATACACATACATGCATACATACACAAATATAATTTACACTTATAATTCTTGATTCTTCTATTAAGGATTATTCAAGATTCTGAAACCTGTTACATGATTTTCCCCCCCTCAACAGTACAGTTTTATTGATGGGCGCCCCCACTTCAGATCAAATTTAGTACAAAAGGGTTTGTACATACAGGCTAAATATCAGAGGTTACGTTATGCTGGCGCAAGAGGAGGTACCACTTACAAAATCAGAGAAGAACTTTTGAGGAAACAGTAGGTAAGTGCATTATTTTGGCTAAAAGTTTGAATGGTTATCAAGAAAAATATTATGCTTAATGACAAGAATTCCACAAATAGACCATAAAATTAATTCTAAATACAAATGACTATAGATGACAACTATACCATCACTGCAATCTAACCATGGAAATTCTACAAAAATTGTAATAAAACAGTTGTCATTATGTCAAAGATAGAAATTGAAAGGCTATTTTAATTGTAAAAATTACATATACATTTTTGATGCAAGTATGAATTATAAGTACTGTGTTTCCCCAAAAATAAGACCTACCCCAAAAATAAGACCTAGCCTTTTAAGTATGTGCCTAATATAAGCCCTGGTATGATGACCCAGGGCATGGCAAGAAAGCAACACAGCCAGAGAACAGGTCTAACTCCCCTTTATTGCTCCAACTTTGCCCCCAAGCGTCCCCATGTTTACTACAAGTCCTGGAGGAAAGTTCTCACATGCACCTTCAACAGCCTCTGGCTGTGAGTAGTTCATTAATCAAGGTGAGCAAAGCAGTACCCAAGGCCAGAAGTCCAGTAAGCAAGGTTTGCAAAGCAATAACCAGAGCCAGCATTCCAGTTAGCAAGGTTAGCAAAATAGTAATCAGAGCAAGAAGTTCAGCGAAGCAGGCAAACCGGGGAAGCCTCACAAGGCAGCACAGTAATCTCCAGGTGTCGGCAAGTACATGTGAGGCTCCACAGATTCAAGGCCCCTTGATGCTGACAAATGCGCCTCCCACTGCCATCCCCTTACGTCTCAGTCCCCAGGGATGCCTTGTGAAGGATGGCAGGGCACTCTCCTCCCTCGTAGCTGGCTCAGTCCTGCGTTGTTCTTGCCTTCTCTCTTCGTGCTGTAGGATCAAGAAGGGAGTGGCACTTTTTCATTGTCTGAGCTCTGTCTCTCCTTTTCATCTAGCCCCTGTTCCTCCCTGTCTAAAAGTTGTTCTAAGCCTGAAATGCCTTGGCCTGACTCTCTGCCCTTCCGCAGTTTCCTCCAAAGTCAACAGAGCCACCCCCTTGATCTCTGTAAACTTCTGTTCCAGCTCATCTTCCCACAGCAGATTCAAGCTCTGAACCTAGTGAAGGGAGTGGGCATGGCCAATACAGGAGGCATGTCCCCTTTCAAGCATGGGCAGTGATCCTTGAGGTGGTGCTGAGCATGGCGACACCTTCCCTTCCCTAGTCACCTCTTGGAGGCTTGGCTCCTTAAATGTGGCCCTGTTGATCAGCTGAGCCAGTGAAGGCCTGGAACTGTCTCTCATTCTGCCTCTCCAGGTGCCTGGAGGTGTTTCCAGCACACTCTTGCCAGCCTTGCCTGGTCTTGCCTGCGGTGACAGGCAACCTAGCAGCTGAGGGCCCCTTTTTTCCACAGCTCACCTTGTGGCTCTTGAGCAGGCAGTGACTACGGTTGCGCTCCACCAGGCTTGGAGCTCGGGTCTTGCTCAGTCTGCTACTACTGTATGAGGCAGACAGCTATGCGGCACATCAGGATCAGCTTCCCTCCATGCCTCCGCTCTACTGCTGGGCCTGCTGCATCTGCTGCTGCTGGCCTTGCAGGGGCTCTTCGCCCTCCTGGCTGCACTGCTCTTGGCTGCCCTGGTGGGCTGCTCCTGCCTGCCATGGGTCAACTCGGCCCAGATTTATGATCTCTGGAATGTCTCCCTCACCACCGGCCTGCCAGGGCCCCTTTGCCAGTGGTTGCCGATGGAGTGCCTGCCATCGTCTTTGTGCTGCACCCTCCCCTGCCCTGTGCAAGCTCCGTGACAGCCCTGCAGTGAGAGGGAGGAGGGAGGGGGAGATCTCCCCTTCCTTCTTTGCTCTCCAAAAACCCATCTTCCCTGGCCACCGAGGCAGCCCTGCCGGGATGGGGATTGGTCAGTGGAGGCCGTGGAGGCCTCCAGACTTGCAATCCTGTTCAGGGAAGGCGGAGATTTGCTCCTGAGCTACAGCAAAGCATTGCGTCAGGAGGTCTTTGCAGATAACATTGAGTTGCATGTCTTACTCCAGCCAGAGGGATGCAGGCCGGGGGCATTCTGCCTTGAAGCAACAGCCTGAGCAAGACCCGAACTCCAGTGTCCCAGGAGCAGCAGGCAGGGTGGGCAGAGGCCAGGGTTGTGCCAAAAGATTGAATCGTTGCAGCTGCAGGCAAGTAGACAGTGGGATGGAGGGCAGGACCAGCGGTAGCAGCGTTCCCACTTCCATCAGTGTTCACTGCCTCCTGTAGGTGAAAAAATAGGACTTCCCCTGAAAATAAGCCCTAATGCTTATTTTCAGCCCCCAAATAAGACTGAAAACACGGTGCATGTCATATGAGTATTAATTTATTACATTTATATTCTGTCAGTGTAGTAGCTTGGTTTCATGATAATCTTGCAAGGTAGATTATGTGAGGGGGGGGGACTCCATCTTCAACCTACAGTTTATTTCATGATTCCTGATTATTTGTTTCTGAATATAGAAAGCTAAAATAATAGAAATTTGACCTGGCAACGAAAAGTAGACTTCTTACACTTAGCTGTTTTTATGAAGAGATCACAGCTATATGGTCATCTGCTGAGAATCAGTGTGAGAAACATCATTGGGGCTGCTTGATGTGTTTATCTCTTTACCTGTTTATCTCTTTACCTGCAAACAGCCTAGCAATCAGAAAACAATGTACCGCTTTGTTAGTACATTTTGTCTACTCTGCATCTCTATTCACAGTGCTGCATGAGATTACTTCTTATGTATTTTACTTTATATTTCTCAGACCAACTCTTTTTTTTCAGGATTTTAAGGCATTAAACTGCTGTTATTCCTTCCTTAGATTTTAAAGCTAAAGGCTTTAATTCTAAGGGAAGAAAATGTAACTGGATAGCTTTCAGTAAATTATGGTTCTGCTGAGTTTTGACCCAACTTACATGACCACCCGAGGTGATCATTGATTGCTCAGCTGAGGGCAATATATTTAGTTGACAGCATTTTACAGCATAGTTATATTTGTAAAAGTGGAACTATTTAGGTTGACTGAATTATTCTACATAGGTTCTTAGTGTTTTCCTATGGTTAGCATTCACAGTGTTTTATTATCAGAACCACTTTAAGTATCTATAAAATTGCATTTTAAAATTAGTTAACGTACAGAAATAAAATATTGCTAATTGCAAACTCCAGAAACCTAGCAATTATATGGGATTTTGAAGATACTTGATACAACAGCATGTTTTCCCAATCCCTTTAGAGTTCTTTTCGGTGAAGTTTATGAAGATTGTTAAATGTAGTAGCAGTAGCACTGGTAAAATTCGGAAATTCAAAATTCCCTTTAGAAAAGTTAAACAAATAAAAATATGAAGCAGCAGGTTAATACTTTTTGCTAACAAATTAGAAACTTTTGTATACAATTAATTTATTTTTTATTCATTTCACAGGGACTGGACATCTGAACTACAGTACTGAAGTAGATAACAAGATTAATTATAGAAGGAGCTGTTTGCATTAAATAACGCTATCAAGAATTGAAATGGAAAAATAGATACAATACTTTAACTTTTCTTGATAAAGATAATTTTATTTTTAGTAGTATAATGTTGCAGGTCTTTTCTACAATTTTAATAATGCTTTTCAAAAATAGCTTTCAACTGAATGTTGTAGGATTGTCATTTTATTCCTCATAAAGAGAAGTCGGGGGAAATCCCACCTGAATGAAATCTTTATTTATTATAATTTTTCCTCTAAGCATGGTTTTGTTGCTAGGAGTTGTTATACATAAAGTTTATATGTTTAAAATTTATTGCTTATATAATAAACAAAATTATTTACAGCCTAAGATCTACGAAACCATATTGTGCCTTTCCTAAGATCTTTGGGGTCAAATACTTCTGAGCTGATATGATGATGGGACCTTTAAGCATCCTTTCATTATCTACATGTACAGGAGAGGCAGATTTCATGTGGAAGAGATAGTCCCTAAGGTATTCTGGTGCCAAGTCCTATAAGGTTTTATAGATCCATGCCAGCATTCCAGATTGAACTAGAAAATCTACTATTATTATTATCCGTTGCACCACCGGTCAGCTAAATGGCATCTGGATCCCAGCTACCCATAGCCCTTCAAATCAGTGGGCTGGCCGACCAGAAATGGTGCATTTGATCCCTTCGAGAATGCTAGAGCCTTCGCCAGCATTCCCCAGCTATTGCTGCTGCCGCCGCTCGCTACCACCTATCAGTGGTTGGATCGGTGTCCCGGAATACTACTGATCAGCTGTTCCAGGCAGCAGCAATCCCCACCGCCTGGAACAGCTGATGGGTGGTATTCCGGAGGCCAATCCAACTGCCAATTGGCTGTGGTGGCAGCAAGCGGCAGCTGCCAGGGAATGCTGGCGAATGGCAGACAGCCATTTCGCACAGAGGCCAAAAATGGGGCTCACCGAGGCTGAAAATGGTTGAAGGCTGGTGCCTGGTGGGTGGCCGGTGCTTTGGCAATATTCACTCCATAAGATGCCCATACAAAATGGGAGACAAAATGCGTCTTATGGAGCAAAAAATATGGTAATTTAGTATAGGACTAGTATACGGTGTCTTTGTAGCACTTGTGTGGATGACCTTGAAGTCTCTTTCCAGTCTCCAGTTCACCACAGAGCAACTGGTGAGGCATACAGTGGCCTTCCATTCTGATAATCTGTCCCAGATATGTAACCATGTGGTAAAAGGGGATGAGTTATCTCCAGGGCTTCAATGAAATGGGGCCACCAACTTATGCTGGAGGAAGACTTCCTGAGTCATATCTATTTAACAACTATCCCTGTTCTATTGATGATAATCACCTGAAATAAAGTGATCTCTCCCACACAACTCTGTGTTAAATAGTAGTATGGAGATAGCTAAGCCATTTATATGACATTTATATGATAACCAAGGATCAGACAACTCTTCTCTCAAAGCTCCTGCTTCCCATATAAGACAGTGCTTCAAGAAGTCAGCGGAATCAGTACAATCACAGTGCCTCCAATTTTTGGATGTCATAGTCAGTGGCATAAAAAACTGCTGTAATAACACCAAGGAAGAAACACTGGTCTTTCAGTATTGACAAAAGTCATTCAGTAGAGTAACCAGTGCTCTTTCTGACTTAAGCCTAAACCTTAATTTAAAATGGAAAGGAGCAAGATAATCCACTTCAAGGTACTGCTGTTGCTTTCAAGGCCAGTGGCATTAAACATATTTGCCTCTTTAATGTTGCCATTCATATTCCTTCTGCATTTTTGAAGAAGCAAAGAATGTGAATCTAGCTTGAAGCTCATAACGCTGTGTTTATACATGGGCTTCTGTGGACAACAGCTATATGGGGTAGGCACATAAGTGGCAGATCTTCTGAATGACATTGCTGACTTGTGGCTGAATGGTGTAAAAATCTTTTGTTACTGTCTGCATGAAGGAAAGGTTTGATGTCTTACCTTTTTAAATATTTCAAATAGAGTATTAGAAATATATACAAATAACAAAAACGGTTTATTTGCACAGTCACCAGCGGATAGGATTATCCTTCAACCATGTCCTGCTCTTTGTTTTTCCAGATTCAATACTAAATAATTATGAGTATTACATTCAAAATATATTAATGATTTAATATACTTAAGTAAATTATTTTTGAAATGTTTTTAAAAATAATTTTATTAAAGCCACTTTCTATACGGTAGGAAGCATTTGTTAAGTAAATCAGCATATACATCATGTTAGTGTCAATGTTCCAACTGATTAACCCAACCAAAGCTAGCACCTTCAAGACTCCAATGTCTAAATGCAAAACTTTATTGAGTACATCATTTTGGCACTGATGATGGCAAAACCAAGCTACCTAATTCCTGTGAAAACCCACATAATTACAGTATAAATTTCTCCCTCCCTATTAGTGCAGGTCACATTGTCTGATTGAATGCCACTGTATTGTTAAGAGAAAAAGCGTCTGGTCTTGGCAAACACCTGCCGAAGTGTCCTTGGTTCTCACAGCTCTGCCTCTTGAAGTCTGGAGCCTGAATTCCATCTCACCCTTCCCTCCCCCCTGATTCTTTGGCAAGTTGAGAAGTGATAATGGTTGCAACCACATACACGCTTTGAGCTTGACAGGTAGGATTCTTTAGAGACTAGGCTGAAAGCAAATACAGAAGAATCCCAAGAAATAATTTATTGTAGCAAACAAAACTCATCATGAAAGAATTGTAGCAGGCAGTGAACATCTAATACAATAATGCTCAAATTTTTGCATCTTTTTTTGAGTAGGAGAGTATATTTTATGGTAGATATATTGCCAGGGTAGTTTACTTTTGCATGTGAGAACTATCATAGATCAAAGGAACAGTCTAATTTCCTTTCACATCCCAGTAATTTGATCAGATATAAGGTTCACTTATATTTCCATTTTTGTCCTAAACATTGGTCTTGAAATACTTCAATGTGAAAACCTGTTTGGATATATAGTACTAGTGCTATGCACTCCTAGAATAGCTTTCAGGTTTGAAGAATTCAAAGGCTGTTTTCTTAATATTGCAGGTGCTTCCCTTCCATAAGTGTTGTGGCTGTCAGAAATCCAACAGCAGACTCTCAAATCCCGTGTTTTTTTTCTCTAATTAGTGGCTGATAAAAATGAAGTGTGTTGTCACTTTTATATTGTATAACAAATCAACTTACTACTTTTTTCAGTAAGTAGAGAAGCTGAATGCTTTGTTAAGTCATAATTTTCCGTTCCACTGCCATAAGCTAATAAATTCCATTCCATTAATTTTTATTACTATTAGATTTTTATCCCACTTTATCTACTATCTATCTTAAGATGCTGAACATTTGTAATATTCCTGTTTCTTCCCCACAACAACTGTCTCAGATGGGTTGGGCTGAGAGAGACTGACTGGCCCAAAGATGTATATTGTCCTTTACTGAAGCTTTGATAAGAAAATATAACGAATCATAGAGAAAACCTGTTGAAAGAATGGATGGATGAATTATTAAGGGAGGAAAAAAATGATGCCACTGTCCTGGGAAAGTGGAATGCAGAAAAAGAAAATTCTGTCTTGATTTTATTTGGTATAACTGGACAGAGACTGTCCCTGCGGACAGTCACTCATGCACTCGTCACTTCCCGAATCGACTACTGCAACACTCTCTACATGGGACTGCCCTTGCGGACCACCCAGAAGTTGCAGCTGGTGCAGAATGCGACCGCGTGGGTTGTGATGGGAGTGCCCTGATACTTCCATTAACACCCCTCCTGCACGACCTACATTGGTTGCCGGTTGCCTTCCGGGTGAGATTCAAGCTATTAGTGACAACATATAAAGTCCTACATGGCTTGGGTCCGGGGTACTTGCGGGAACGTCTCCTGCCAGCATCACACTCCAATCGCTCCCACAGGCAGGGCCTCCTTGGGGTACCGTCGGCCAGACATTGTCGGCTGGTGGTGCCCAGGGATAGGGCCTTCTCTGTGGAAGCGCCCACCCTGTGGAATCAACTCCCCTTGGACCTTCGTTTGGCCCCTGATCTCCGCTCCTTCCGCCAGCAGGCCAGCCTGGACTGAACCAAGACCCCCCCCGTCTTTTCTTTTTAAAATAATTTTAATTGTTTTAATATTGGGCTTGTATCGTTTAATTCGTTTTTAGGTAACTTATTGTATTGTATTTTATATTGTGAGCTGCCCTGAGTCCTTAGGGAGAGAGGGCAGCATACAAGTCTAATAAATTATTATTATTATTATTATTATTATTATTATTATTATTATCCAACAAGCTTTATAATTCTATTATATCCTACAGCAATGAACTACCATCAAGTAAATTGTCAATTTTTCCTCCCCTAACAATGGATCCATTCTTTTATCAAGGCTATTTCTACATTACTATACAGAATATACAGATTTCCAAAATGCAAAAAAAAAATTACTGAACAGTTATGCATTATAAAGCAGCAAAGCTTTTAGCAGCTTTATAATAATAACGGCATTTTTTTCTTTAGAAGCTTCTCTTCTACAACCTCTTTTTTATTTGCAAAACAGTCCACAAGACCTAGGATTTTAAGTAGAGGTAAACTGATCCAAGGAGTGTTTTCTTCACAGGACATGGGCTACATAGAAGTAGTTTATATTAGATCTTGGCCTTAATGCAAAAAAGTGACTTGAATGATGACAGAGGCATGTAGTTGTGCCTATCATAGTTAGAGCAGAGACATTTTTCCCGATTCTGAATTTTTATATTGCATTGAGGCTGCGTGTGAAAACTTTCTCTAGTTTTCTCTATACAAATAGATAGCCATTTGTTTTCATTTCGAGGCTTCTTCTGTACCTATTTTCAGTCTAGCCTCTGAAGGAGAAACTTAACATGATATATATTGTGATTTACTGTAACAGTCCTTAGCCATTATCCATTACTAGTACTTTTGATAATTTGCAGACCACGTTTCTGCCTAGCTGATTCTCTCTGACTATAGTTAGCTTCACTGGTCTCCAACAAGAATTCTACTATGTGTTCCTTTTACTTGGTGGTCTATGATTTTTGCATGTAAAACAAAACATTCTGAACTGAAATATGGCTATCAGGATACACTACTTTTTAGTGTTTTGAACAACAGGCTGAGTACACAATCAGGAGTGCCCTAATACTAAACTACCAGTTCTGTGGACAGACACTGGATATGCATGGGATCTTTGATGACTAAGGAAAGGGGCAATGGCAGCTTGGGATGTGTGTGGTTAGTGATGGGAGAATCGTGCTGACAGACAATAGCACACAGCCAAGTGTGAATTTCTAGTTATGACATTGGGCCTTAACAATCAATTAGGAGTTCTGCTACTGTAGCAGCTTCCCTGGCTGCTCTGCCTGAAGGTATCACCAGGCTGGTGGTGAAGTTCTTTGAAGGCAGTGCAGAAGGATCGCAGACTCAACTGCCACTTGTACTAGGAATGTTGCTTTCTGTCTCATCATGGACAAATCATTACCTGGTGAACTTGAGTTTACTTCAGCAACTCGCCCCCACTTGCAGGGAAATGGGATCTCCTCTGTTGGCTTGCCAGAGGACTCCAAGGGACTTGTATTAGGTTTCAGAAGGGCTTCCCTGAGGATTTGATGCAGTTTGACCCAGGTTTCAGTTGCCACTAGGAATAAAGCTACAGCAACAGTTCAAATTGTGCCTGTGCACACTTTGTCTGTGCACAGATTCTGGTATGCTCCTGGTTTTCAGAAGACTCGGGAGGATGAAGCATCAGATGAGATGCCTAGAATACTTTTGGCAAAAAAAAAAAAGACTTGGAGCAAATGTGACTGGGCACAGGTAACAGCCTTAATTAGGGCTTATCCAATTTCAACATGGGCAGCAAAAAGACTCATTTCTCTGCCCTATTATATTCTTTGTATTTTGGCAACTAAGTCTCTTTTGGGTCAGAAGGAATTGATGGAATATTTGTGAGGTTGTATGGACTATTCTTGGCATTCAGTGAATAAAATCACTTAGATTCACTATATTAAGACTCCAGCTGAGCTGGTTCTTTGGAGAACAGTGCTGCACAGTCATATGATGTTATCCAGGCGGAGTTCAAGCATATTAATCCAAGGAAGTGAACAGAATCCTCAGATCTGAAGGTATGGCTCCCTGTATATTGCATTCTTGACAGTTCCACTGCTCTTCAAGACAGCATCTTTGGATCCAAACAATCTGGATAATTTTTGTTCAATCAGCACTCTTCCCTTTTAAGGAAGGTTGTTGAGAAAGTGATTGGCTTCCAGCTTCATAAGATCCATAGGAAGCAAATTATATGGACCCTTTCCAAATTGGAATTCAGATTGGGATGGCTTGGTCACACTTGTTGACTACCTGGCAACTATGGGATGGGATGGCACATCCTGGATCTCTCAGTGGCCTTCACCTGTACCATCAACCGGCTCTGTCCTGACTGATAGAGCTGGGAGAGAGGAGCACCATTTGGCAGTGCTTCTTCAGAAGTAGTTTCATTCAGTGTTGATGGAAGAGATGCGATTGAGCTCTAGGCCACTGCTTTTCAGGAAGCCTCAGAACTTACCCTTTTCCTTTTTCATTAGTTACATGAAGCCACGGGCGAGGTCATCTGTTGGTATGAAGAATCATCAATATGCTGATAGCACCCAGTTGTATGCTTCCGTTCTCAGCCATCCAAAATGAAGTTATTGAGGTTCTGTCCCAGTGTGAAGATCTGGATGGAGAACAGGTTTATTTTATCCCTGCGAGTTGCTCTATGTCCATCTTTGATTCTGGACAGGGTGGCACTGCCCTATTCGGTCTTTGGATCTTGGATCCTGGAGTCACAGCTGCTGCTTGAATAGTAGGTGGCAACTGTGGCTAGGATTCTGGCACCACTTTGTTTTATGCACTAAAATTGCTCCCCTTCCTGGACTGTTCATGATCACTCATGCCTTGGTGACAACCTGAATGGTTTATGGCAACATATTCTACAGCCTTTGAAGACCATCTGGAAATTACAGCTGGCTCAGAATGCAACTACAGGTACACTTTGGTATACCTTGGTTACACCATTGTTGCCATAATTGCACCAACAAACACTAAGCTGAATTAGCTGCTAGTGTGCTTCTGGTTAGAATTCAAAGCACTAGTTTTACCTATAAAGTCCTCCTTGGCATAGGAGGTGGGTTATTTATAGGCTTCCAGTTGTTGCACCTAAAGGGATGGGCAAGAGCAAGAAAGGTGTGCATCAACCCCTGAAACAATGTCATCGTATGAAACTTCACTACTCGCCCCTTTTCTGATCCGGCGCCTGTCCTCTGGTACACTATAGGCCCCAAGATCCGACTGGCCCCCGACCCTGCCAGTTTCTCACAGAGACCTGGATTGCTCCAAGACCTGGGGCTCCAGAAGACCATTGAGTGGCCCTTCTTGGTTGTGCAGGTTTTACACTCGGTGACCACGGTAGGTCTCTAGCCTTTGTTAAAATTGCTTTTGATCCCTTTAACCGTGCTGATAGCCGTCCCGAATCGCATTCGCCAGATGGGCGGCCCTGAGCCGATTTCATCAACAGCACGGCCAGCAGCGTTTTCTCCCGGAGACCGCCGGATGCCCGAGGATAGGACCGGCCAGGCTGGGCGTTCTCGTGCCTTTGCTCTGCTCGTCAAGGTGCTGCCGCGGCGACGTCGATCAGGTAACTGAGCGCTCAGCTCCCTTTGTGGTTCCCCTGCCTACCTTGCCGCACGAAGGGTCTCGGGAAGGGCGACACCCACCCGCTCAGCCAGCCCATTCCCTTGCAGCGAGCCGCTCCCGCCGCCCCCTTTTGCTTGCGTTCCCGCCCTAACGCGCGCGCACGCGCACTCCCGCTCGCTGCTTCCCTCTCGCAGTCCCAGGTGCGATCCGTTCCCCCCCCTTTCCATTTCTCGCTTGCCGCGTCAGGTGCTTTGTCGTCGTCGTCCCTTTTTCTTTTTTCTTTTCTTTTCTTTTTTTTTTCCTGCCGACAAACAAGTTCCCCTTCCTCTTTTCTTCGGAGGGCCGGAGAGTTTCAGAACAGGAAATAAAAAAAACACAACCGTGTTGCTGCTTGCTGTTGCAAATGGGCGCTGACTAGTCGAAAGGGAGCGAAGAAGCCGTTGGCTCTTTCTGCAAAGTGGAGAAAAGGAGCTGCCTGTAATTCATCCGGACTCCCATCGGCTCGCTCGCCTTTCGCCCGCCTCGCAACCCTCAAACTTTCACCCTGTCTGGCGGACTCCAAACTCGACATAAATGGGTAAGTTTGAAGGTAGACAGAGCTCGGGGTGCGTGCCTGTCTTCTTCCCTCCCCACTTCTTTGGGAGGGTGGGCGCTAAGATTTGCTGCGTGGCTGATCGCGAGGCAGGCCGAAGCGGGTGGTCGCTATTCGTCTCTCGTGGCATTTACGACAGGAATGGCAAATATCGTGAGGCGGAGTAGGACATACCCGAAGGGTGGTGCCTTGTCTGACTCCCTCTATCCGTTCGGGGTGGGGGGGGGGAGGGAGGGAAAGGGGGCAGCATCAGGTCTGTTTCCCCAGCCCTGGAGACCTTTAATCGTCTGCTCTGCGCGCTGACTCTGGCCTGGGCGCTTGGGAAGCGGGTAGAGGTGGTGGCTGCTGGAAAGGCTTTGAATGAAAGCCGGGAGGCCAAATCCATCTCTTGTGTTTCAATCACGCGCTGTCAAAAAAAAAAAAAAGCCCTACCATCCATCCATAAACGGGGGAGAGGGAAGGAATCCCTTCCGTGGCGTCGCTGTTGCACCACACGGCGTGGCTGCCATAGCGCCACAGACGGAAGACGGCTAGTTTTTTACCGGGGGCGCGGCGGGGGCGATGAAGCAAGAGGATGATGAAGTCGAGAAAAGATGCCGGGGGCTGGAGCGAGCGAGCCGTCCTCTCTGGCCTCCGGGGGGGAGGAGGAAGGAGCGCTTTTCTTGTCAGCGGTGCGCGAGCGGGCAGGCCAGCGCCGAAATGAGGCTCCGTAATGTGACAGGAAATGTGAGGGGCGTGTTACCCATTTGACTCCTCTCTTCTGTGTGTGTGTCTCTCTCTCTGCCTTTCTCTGGGACTGGAGCTGCGGGGCTTTTCCTCCCGCCTCCTGTTCCCCGACACCGCACGGAATGTCTGGTTGGCTACTCTAAGCGGCATTTCCCTTCCTCTTTCGTGTAGAGGCGCCTGAGGGGCAATTAGGAACCCACAACTTTGCTGTCCTTTTTCCTTTTGCCTGCCTGGATCCGCTCCTGGGTGTAGTGGCGAGCTTTTGGGAAAGGCTGCAGCTGTTGACCCTTACTGATCTTGGCAGCCAGTCCTCAAGAGGGCTCGCTTACCAGGTGTTGCTTGAAATGGACTCACAGATCAAACGGTGACTGTGGATCCTTAAGAGTTGGTGTATCTGGAGTATCTCTTCTCCCTCTTTTTTTTCCTTCACCAACATTCTAGTTTATAATCTAATAGACATAGTTGGTGAAAAAAAATGCCTACACAGAGAAGAGCAACAAAAAGGGAGAATTAAATTCACTGGGGGCTTCCTGTATACTAACCTCTTCAGGAACTTGGATGCAGGAAAGGTATGAGATTCGCTTGAGATCTCTTTTGTGACATGTTAGCAAAATTAAGGCATGACTCAACCATTTATATTGTTATTAGGGTTAAAGAGAGGCAGAAGTAGCAGTGCCAGGCACTAGCCATCTGAAGGGCGAGGGGCCTGTTTCCTCCCAAAGAAAGGGACTGCATTCACTCATTCTCCTTGGGTTTTTTTGTAAATACAATGACTCTCTGTGCAGCAAATATTCATAGTATTGGAAAGTAGAGTGTGCATTTCTCTTGAAATAGCCTGTATAGTCAACTGATTACAGGATATTTTGGTTACGTGCACTAATTATGCAGAATAAAGTATTTCTAGAATTTCAATTGGCAAAGGTAAAATATCTGTTTATTTTACCTTTGCCAATTATCCAGTGTCACATAATTACATGGGGGAAGAGATTTTTTTCATGTTCGTTAAGTTTTCAGCTATCCAGATTGTATGCATTTTTTATTTCATGTGTCCATTGCCTCTGTTTTTCACTGCTGAGCTTTAGATGATCCTGTGGATAAACATTCATCCACTGTGCTGGCACTGTATTTAAAATTTAGTTCAGTTAAAGTCATGCACTAGATTTCTGATCAAAGAATGAAGGCTTGCAAAGCTTAATATGCAACTTTGCAGAATGTGGATAAATTCTCATATTGTCCTAAACCATAATGTGGTTTATTTGATTGTAACAAATGATTGTGTGAACTTTCTAATTGTTAAACCATTATTTTTAACTTCATGTGTTGTATAAAGCAAGACAAATATACTTTAAACAAAACAACACTTAGCATAACAAAATAATGTGTAACGTAATACCCATTATTTGTATGTGATACAGTAATTTTTCCTGTGTAGGTAGTATGAAAAGAGAATCATGAAATATACTTTCTAATGTTCTGCTGCATAGTTCCATTTGTGGATTTTGAAGCACTGTCCATCAGAATTGCACTCTCCTTTTATATTATATATTATTTTATATTATGTAGTTGGACACATGATGGGTGATATTTATGGATTTATGATTTTTGTTAGTTGGTCATGAATGGACTGCCATGACATTTGTTATAAATTTATATTTATTACTGAGTTTCTGTATTTTTTATTTTATAGCTAATCATCCAGAGTTGTATAAACTGTGTGATGTGACTATTATTAAATAAATTTCTAAGCAATACTCCACACAGAGGCCTTTTTAAATGTTGCTTTCATTAAGGGACTTTCTGCCTTTTGGATAAGCTCCAGTCATCTTAAGCCAGAATTTCACTCTAATAATTTACTTAAGACACACTTCTGTATTCATGCTTTTGATTGCTTTTGATATGTTTGACTTGAATGTGTAGTTTCTTAGCGTATTTTTAAATATTTTGGACTTAATATATTGATTATCTGTGGACTACTCTCTTGTTACAATTCATCCATAATAATCTTGATTCTCAGACTACAAAGGTAGTCTGAGAATCAAACACAGGTACAAAGGTTCTTGTAAACTTTTTACACACTGTACATTTTCTTCAAATGTATTGACCACTCTTAGAAATATGAATTTGAACTCTAAGAATATGAGTATGATTGAAGGATATATTTAAAATCTTGATCCCAGTTTCATTGCATGAAAGAAAATGCAATACAGCTGGTCCTTGACTTATGACCACAACTGAGCCCAACTGAAAGCCCCAAATGTCTGTTGCTAATCAATGCAGTTCTTAATTGAGTCGCACTCCATTTTACAACCTTTTTTGCCACAGTTAAGCAAATCACTGCAGTTATTAAGTGAATAATATGGTCATTAAGTGAATCTTGCTTCCTCCATTGACTTTGATGAAAACTGGCTAGAAAAGCTAGAAATGGTGAGCACACGACTGCACTATACTGCAACCATTGTGAATAGCATGCCAGTTATCCAGTGCCCAAATTTTGATTGCTTGACCATGGGCATGCTGCAACAGTTGCAAGTGTGAAAAATGGTCATAAGTCACATTTTTTAGTGATGTTGCAACTTCAAACCATCACTAAACAAATGGCTGTAAGCTGAGGGCTATCTGTAGTACTTAATAGGTAAATGCTATTAAATGGTGATTGGCAGAAAAAAAATTTACATCCCAATAGAGCACACCATCTATATTTAGATTAAATACATCAATATTTATATCTATAGATATAATGAAGTTTGGACCCCATAACCCTAAAACTGAAAAAGCTGTAACAAGCATTTAGAGAAGTACATTTTTCATGCACGTAATGTCAGGGCTCCAACAAATCCACCTCCATTTAAATCATAAGTTTCTAGCCACATCTCTAAGAGTAAATAAATTGATTTATTAGGAGTGACCATGTCGGTGTTACCTGGGTGCGGCCGACACCAAGATACATAATTCATTCCCTCCTTGACCCTAGTCTTCCCCCCACCCCCTGGTTGTATATGTATATTCTCCAATGGGACACATCCATAACCAAGAGTCATCAGTCGTGCTTTCCAGTAATAATCTTGCACGCCAACAGATTTGGTTGTCTAGGAATTATCTGAAGCATTTTAGGAATGCACTACTTTCCCCCTCCCTTTCTGCTGGCAACTAAAAAAACCAAAGAAGTATTTTTAGTTGACCCATAGTATGTCTCCAATAGGTATGACATAACCTTTCCTTTCTAAAATTGTATTTATATTACAGAATAAATTTCTTCCCATTGCATACATTTTTATCTTTGATTTACATCTTAAGTGCAATCTGGTGTGCTATTTATCTTTTGCTATGGAATGGAAACATATAACACATATATGTCACAATATTGTTGATTTTGATTTTGGAGGCGATGGCTCAGTAGTTAAGGTTTGAGACCCAAGTGCAGCATGATGGGGTGAGATAACTCATTCTTTGCATCAGTCTTCATGCAAAAAGAAACTATAGCCCAACCTACCAAAAACATAACTGTAAAAGACAGATTAGAAATAAAAGTTAAAATAAGCAAAAAAAAAAATAGTAAGAGAACACCTGTCTGATTTTTTTTAAGTTTTTAAATTTTATTTTTGCAAACATTCCATCTTTTCTTCATACAGTATGTCATTGGGGTACAAATATCTTATGCTATAGTATTTGTGGTTAATGCAATTTCCTTACCATAACAACAAAAATTACATTACGTTCTTATTTTGAACTAGTATACATAATATATCTTATTGTTGTTACCATCCCCTTCTTAATTCCTTCCCCTCTATATTCATCTGTTCATATATGTTTATATATATATACATGTACACATGTATACATACATACATACATGCATGTATGTATGTATGTATATATATCTTCCTTCTATGTTCATATATTTAATTTTTAATTTCCATTTTTCTTTTCCAACCATTGATAAAATAATTCCCATATCATATAATATTCAGTTTGTTCTTTTTCTTTAATTGTCAGTGTTAATCTATTCATTTCTGCACATTCTAATATTTTTCTAATCACATTATCCTCTATCAGAATCTTTTCACTTTTCCAGTTTTGAACAAATACTATTCTAGCTGCAGTTAATACATGAATAATTAAATATGTCTTCTCTTTGCTATAACTTTCAGGTATCATCCCTAACAAAAATATTTCAGGTTTTAAGTCTATATGTTGTTTTATCATCTTTTCCAACCACGTGTGTATTTTTGTCAAATATCTCTTAGCTTCAATACATGTCCACCACATGTGGTAATATGTTCTGATGTGTGCTGCTATTTCCAACATCTAGCTGATTTATTGTTAAACATCTTTGCCAGTCTTGCCAGTGCAAAGTGCCATCTGTAAAACATATGTTTTCTTCATATGCTGTTGACATTGTTAATTTATAATCTTTATCCTAGAGTTTCTGCCATTTGTCTAATTCTATCGCATAGCCAAAAATTTTTGTCCATGCTATCATCATCTCCTTCACTTGTTCTGCTTCCAATTTAACACCCAATAAGTAATTGTACAATTTTTATCAGTTTTTCTTCTCTTCCTGTTAATATTTTATCTAGTTCTATCATTTCTTTATAAAAACCCTCTGTTTTCACATCTTTTTCATATTTAGAATGTATTTTCATATATGAATACCAAACTATATCAAACCCTTGTTCATTTAATTCTTGTTTCGTTTTGAGCTCACCCTTTTCATTCAAAATATCCTTCCATCTAACAATGTTTCCCCTATTAATAACATTTGGATGTACAGGTGAAACACAAAAAATTAGAATATCGTGCAAAAGTTCATTTATTTCAGCAATGCAACTTAAAAGGTGAAACTAATATATGAGATAGACTCATTACATGCAAAGCAAGATAGTTCAAGCCGTGATTTGCCATAATTGTGATGATTATGGCTTACAGCTCATGAAAACCCCAAATCCACAATCTCAGAAAATTAGAATATTGTGAAAAGGTGCAATATTCTAGGCTCAAAGTGTCCCACTGTAATCAGTGCAAAGGGTTCCTGAGCCTTTAAATGGTCTCTCAGTCTGGTTCAGTAGGAATCACAATCATGGGAAAGACTGCTGACCTGACAGTTGTGCAGAAAACCATCATTGACACCTCCATAAGGAGGGAAAGCCTCAAAAGGTAATTGCAAAAGAAGTTGGATGTTCCCAAAGTGGTGTATCAAAGCACATTAATAGAAAGTTATGTGGAAGGGAAAAGCGTGGAAGAAAAAGGTGCACAAGCAACAGGGATGACCGCAGCCTGGAGAGGATTGTCAGGAAAAGGCCATTCAAAAATTTTGGGGACTTTCACAAGGAGTGGACTGAGGCTGGGGTCAGTGCATCAAGACCCACCACACACAGATGGATCCTGGACATGGGCTTCAAATGTCGTATTCCTCTTGTCAAGCTGCTCCTGAACAACAAACAACATCAGAAGTGTCTTAGCCGGGCTAAAGAAAAACAGACCTGGTCTGTTGCTCAGTGGTCCAAAGTCCTCTTTTCTGATGAGAGCAGAGTCTGGAGGAAGAATGAGAGGCACACACTGCAAGATGCTTGAAGTCCAGTGTGAAGTTTCCACAGTCTGTGTTGATTTGGGGAGCCATGTCATCTGCTGGTGTTGGTCCACTGTGCTTCATTAAGTCCAGGGTCAACACAGCCATCTACCAGGAGATTTTGGAGCACTTCATGCTTCCTTCCACAGACAAGCTTTATAGGGATGCCATCCCCACCCAAAAGGGTCACAGCCCGGGTCGGACAACCAGGTCTGGTGGCAACCAGGTCTTCAAATCATGGTGTGAGGTGAGGGGCGGAAGGTGGGAGGTCGGGGTCAGGACCCAGTAGGTTTGTCGCGGGGACGCCATCTAGCTGATTTATTGTTAAACATCTTTGCCAGTCTTGCCAGTGCAAAGTGCCATCTGTAAAACATATGTTTTCTTCATATGCTGTTGACATTGTTAATTTATAATCTTTATCCTAGAGTTTCTGCCATTTGTCTAATTCTATCGCATAGCCAAAAATTTTTGTCCATGCTATCATCATCTCCTTCACTTGTTCTGCTTCCAATTTAACACCCAATAAGTAATTGTACAATTTTTATCAGTTTTTCTTCTCTTCCTGTTAATATTTTATCTAGTTCTATCATTTCTTTATAAAAAAAACCCTGTTTTCACATCTTTTTCATATTTAGAATGTATTTTCATGTATGAATACCAAACCATATCAAACCCTTGTTCATTTAATTCTTGTTTCGTTTTGAGCTCACCCTTTTCATTCAAAATATCCTTCCATCTAACAATGTTTCCCCTATTAATAACATTTGGATGTACAGGTGAAACACAAAAAATTAGAATATCCTGCAAAAGTTCATTTATTTCAGCAATGCAACTTAAAAGGTGAAACTAATATATGAGATAGACTCATTACATGCAAAGCAAGATAGTTCAAGCCGTGATTTGCCATAATTGTGATGATTATGGCTTACAGCTCATGAAAACCCCAATCCACAATCTCAGAAAATTAGAATATTGTGAAAAGGTGCAATATTCTAGGCTCAAAGTGTCCCACTGTAATCAGTGCAAAGGGTTCCTGAGCCTTTAAATGGTCTCTCAGTCTGGTTCAGTAGGAATCACAATCATGGGAAAGACTGCTGACCTGACAGTTGTGCAGAAACCATCATTGACCCTCCATAAGGAGGGAAGCCTCAAAGGTAATTGCAAAAAAGTTGGATGTTCCCAAAGTGCTGTATCAAAGCACATTAATAGAAAGTTATGTGGAAGGAGAAAGTGTGGAAGAAAAAGGTGCACAAGCAACAGGGATGATCGCAGCCTGGAGAGGATTGTCAGGAAAAGGCCATTCAAAAGTGTTGGGGACTTTCACAAGGAGTGGACTGAGGCTGGAGTCAGTGCATCAAGACCCACCACACACAGATGGATCCTGGACATGGGCTTCAAATGTCGTAGTCCTCTTGTCAAGCCGCTCCTGAACAACAAACAATGCCAGAAGCGTCTTACCTGGGCTAAAGAAAAACAGACCTGGTCTGTTGCTCAGTGGTCCAAAGTCCTCTTTTATGATGAGAGCAACTTTTGCATCTCATTTGGAAACCAAGGACCCAGAGTCTGGAGGAAGAATGAGAGGCACACACTGCAAGATGCTTGAAGTCCAGTGTGAAGTTTCCACAGTCTGTGTTGATTTGGGGAGCCATGTCATCTGCTGGTGTTGGTCCACTGTGCTTCATTAAGTCCAGGGTCAACACAGCCATCTACCAGGAGATTTTGGAGCACTTCACGCTTCCTTCCACAGACAAGCTTTATAGGGATGCCATCCCCACCCAAAAGGGTCACAGCCCGGGTTGGTCGAACAACCAGGTCTTCAAATCATGGCGGAAGGTGCGGAGGTGAGGGGCCAGGTGGAGCAACCGTACAAAGATGGCGGGTGCGCGCTCCCAACACATGATATGGCCCTATGCCTCGACGTCTCCTGCCAACCCCAACCACCCTGGGAATCACGGTCCCCACCTCAAACCCCGGGGCCCCACTGGCCCCCAACCCCCAAGAGTCCTTGATGGCTCAGGCTGTTAAATGCCTGCTCTTAAGATCCAGCTGTCTACAATTACTGTAGGCTCGAATCCCACCAGGCTCAAGGTTGACTCAGCCTTCCATCCTCTCGGGGTAGGTAAATTGAGGACCCAAATTGTGGGGGCAATAAGCTGACTTTGTAAAAATGCCACTTAGTAATAAGCAGGCATATACAATGGAATGAAGGCTATTGCTGGCGCATTGGGTTGTATCTCCAAAATTGTAAGCCGCCCTGAGTCTTCGGAGAAGGGCGGCATATAAATGTAATTAAAAAAAAAAACCCACCCCCCTGCCATGAACCGGGCTGCAAAAGACCCATTTACCCCCTCCCTAACCCCTTAAGAGAACCCAATCAAAAATTTAAAAAGTTTCCCTTCCTATCAAATTTAAATTTAACCCCTTAGACGCAACATGCCACCTCTCGGGATCCCAGGATCCGTCATTAAGGTAAGCTCTTGATAGCGTAGGGGGCCACTTCAGAGACAGGGGAGCCATCTGGAGGGCCCATAACTCTAGCAGGGAGTAGGCAGGCATGACAAGTAAATCTCAAGGCTGGTCGATACAGGAGGTAGTTGATTAGGTGGAAAAATTGCAAGATGGTAATACAATACAAAGGGACAGGCAATAATAATGGTCAGGAAACAGTCCACGATCAGCAGCTCTCTCACAGCAGCCGACGGTCAGAGTCGAATTAGACCAGTCACTGCTCTGCCACCACAGTGACTTGTGGCAAAGGTCCAGCAGCCCCCCTGCCTTTCACTGCAGGGGGTTAAGTCCTCCCATTGCCCTCTCACTGCAATGTGGAGCAGCCAAGTCCCAGAGAGAGGAGGCAAGATGCAAGACCGGGTGGTGGTATAGGTGAACCGGGCATCTTCAATAGTGCCAAACAAGTCCAAGGTGATATAAACAGGCAAGGAAACAATAGTCAAAGATGGAACACCCAAGCACCATAGGGCAGCCAGGTCCGTAGGAGTCCAGGAAAAGTACAGCATTCGCATACCGGCCATGACCACGGGTCTAGAGCCAAGGCACCGTCCCTTCTTGGTGGGGGGTCTCCGCCAAGCCTCAACCCACAACCCTGTCCGGGGTAGAGCCGGCTAATAGTAGTAATTATGAGAGGGATCTTGGAGTCTTAATGGACAACCAAAAACCACCCCTGCCATGAACTGGCTGCAAAAGACCCATTTACCCCTCCCTAACCCCTAAAGACAACCAATCAAAAATTTTAAAAGTTTCCCTTCCTATCAAATTTAAAATTTAACCCCTTAGACGCAACATGCCTCTCGGGATCCCAGGATCCGTCATTAAGGTAAGCTCTTGATAGCAGGGGGCCACTTCAGAGACAGGGGAGCCATCTGACCCCATAACTCTAGCAGGGAGTAGGCAGGCATGACAAGTAAATCTCAAGGTCGATACAGGAGGTAGTTGATTAGGTGGAAAAATTGCAAAGATGGTAATACAATACAAAGGGACAGGCAATAATAATGGTCAAAACAGTCCGAAGCATCACAGCAGCCGACGGTCAGAGGTTAGACCAGTCAATACTTGTGGCAAAGGTCTGCAGCCCCTGCCCTTCACTGCAGGGGTTTAAGCCTCCCATTGCCCTCTCAGCAATGTGGAGCAGCCACCAGAGAGAGGAGGCAGCAAGACCGGTGGGTGGTATAGGTGAACCGGCATCTTCAATAGTGCCAAACAAGTCCAAGCAGGCAAGGAAACAATAGTCAAAGATGGAACACCCAAGTAGGGCAGCCAGGTCCGTAGGAGTGGATACGCATCGCATACCACCGCCATGACCACGGGTCTAGAGCCAAGGCACCGTCCCTTCTTGGTGGGGGGGTCTCCGCCAAGCCTCAACCCACAACCCTGTCCGGGGTAGAGCCGGCTAATAGTCTAGTCTTAAAAACCAGTAAATATGCAGCAGTGTGCAGCGGCAGCCAAAAAAGCCAATGCAATCCTAAGCTGCATTAACAGATGGGTACAATCAAGATCAAGTGAGGTACTAATACCATTCTATAAAGGAAGACCACAGCTAGAATACTGCATCCAGTTTTGATCGTCACACTATAAAAAATGAGACTAGCAAAAGTGCAGAGAAGAACAACCAGGATACTAAAACATATGAAGAACGGTTACAGGAACTGGGCTTGGCTAGTCTAGTGAAGAGAAGGACCAGGGGAGACATGATAGCAGTGTTCCAATATTTGAGGGGCTGCCACAGAGAGGAAGGAGTCAAGCTATTTTCCCAGGCACCCAAAGGCCAGATAAGGAATAATGGATGGAAACTGATCATGGAGAGATTCAACCTAGAAATAAGGATAAATTTTCCAACAGTGAGAACAATCAACCAATGGAACAGCTGCCTTCAAAAGTTGTGGGAGCTTCATCACTGGAGGCTTTCAAGAAGAGATTGGAGTGCCATTGTCAGAAATGGTGTAGGGTCTGCTGTTTGGGTGGGGGGTTGGACTAGATGACCTACAAGGTCCCTTCCAACTGTTAATTTGTAAGGAACATCTGTAGCAAAAAGCATACAAATGCTGGTAGATAACAACTTTGTTAGGAAGGTAACATTCCGTGACATCATGCTGGCTACATGACCACGGAAGCATCTTTGCACAGCGCTGGCTTGAATTGCCTTGAAACAGAGATGAGCACTTGCAGTTGTCAATGACTAGCGAAGTAAAATCTGCAGAGACCCCCTTTTTTAAATATTAATTTTATTGATTCCCATTCAAATGACAAAAATAATTTATCTTCAAGGTTCTAGGATGAATTAAGATGATATTTTTACCGTAAAAATCTTTCTTAAAAAGTTAAGTATGGTCTTTTTTTTTGTCGCTTTATTGCCTGTCTTTTCTTAAAATTATACCATAATTATACAACCCAAATGGTTGTCTTCTTTCAAGCAGCTTCTGCAAGATTGGCAAGCACTGGACATTCACAACAGTGCTTGCCGATCTCTGACAATAGTCAGATCAGATCAGAACTTGGGAGAAAAGACACAACATGTGACGCTCAGTATAATAAAGAGTCACTCAGCTGGGAGATATACAGAAATGACTCACACAAAAGATAAAGCTATTTGATTAGGAAAGACCAAAGCAGACACTACTATCTTCCCAAATCTTAAGTTTCTAGCTAAGGCAGTATTAGGAAAAGTTTCTGCCTTATCTCATAGGATGAGCCTGAGTTTTATCAGAACCCATTTACATAGTCCACCCATTAACGTTTTTACTGACTGTAAACCTCTTCACAAATTAATGGCCTGTCTGTATTTTCCCAGAACCCATGTTATTTTAAATAATGTTAAAGCAGCTTAATATATTACTGTCTCTAATACTGGGAGTCTTCTTACTCTGAGAGTCAGAGGATGTTCCAGACTTAGGAGAGGTATGCATAAGGTCAAGAAGGTAGATCTTGTTTAAAAAAAATCAGGCTGTCATAGCAGTCCTTATCATTTGCTTTTACACTAAAGGTACTGTACATATAAAATTAGTTTGGATTACTTGGATTCATTACTGGTTCTTCATGTAATATATATAATTTTAAGGTTGCCTGGAAGAAAAGATTTGCTTTATAAGCAAAATTACACGATTCTAAAATACTGGATTTTGTTTGGTGGAAGAAATGGAAAATTTGAATTAAAAGTTATTGAGGGTACTACTATTCAGCATGTTTAGGTACCTGACTGAAATAATGTCAGAGCAAATATTCTGCTACTAGTGTAAATCCAGAAACTTTGTTTGATACTTGAATTAATTTGGACAACAAAATTGAGGTTTTTAGTTTATTTCTTCATCATCCCCAGGATTGATTGCTTAAAGATATGTGGTTGTTTTAGTCCATGTTGAAGATGTATAATAGATTTTGCTTTTGTTTTAAGGTGCTGAATCAGAACTTAGCTAAGTGTTAAAACAATTCTTTTACTGTGCATCCATTTCTTAAATATTAGTATGCTACATGAATTGACCTTATTCATAAAACTCAAAATCTCTGAAAGGCCTTCTAATCCAGTCTAGCTACCTACATTAGGCAGCTTATTTACTTATCTGTCAGGGATCAACTCATGACATTCCCAGCATAATAAGGTTTAAGTAAAATAAAAGTTATAAAATGGAATGCTGTAGAATAGTTGTTCTTGCGCTCTGGTTAACAGAGGCATTTATTATTTCAATCTACCAGTCAGATGAAACTTTTAAAGTTTTTAAACTTGATTTGCTATTAAATCTTATCTACAGAAGCAAATCTTAACTATAGAAAGTACAGTATGTCATGCCACGCCAACACAACAGATGCTTCTTGTGAACTACATTTCCTTTCCGTTAGATTCAGGATGTGATTGAGAAGTTTCTAACTTCACTATTCATTCATGATGCCTTTTGCAAATGCAAAAACAATTTGTCTATCTCAGAGATAATTGTGATCAGAGATAATTGTGTTCATTTGCTGTGCTATAGATACAAAAGGACAAATATGTTTCAGACTGGACCTTGATTTTGTGTTGTTTCTAAAATCTCCATTGTCTATATTTTCTCCTCTGTCTTGAGCAATAGCAAATAGGCATTTACAACCCCTGAGACCTAGGCAATAAGCTCTGGAATTAAAAGGTTCTAAAGATACCTCCATACAAATTTGAATTAAGTGCAGGTTGAATAGCATGACAATTAAATAAATACATATGGTTTGAAATTTGTACTCAAAGCTATTCAGCAATACCATTCTCTTATTAGACTGGAGTTGAGTTGTGAAATGGAGTGGTACAAATTTTATTCCTGGGCAATTTTTTAAATTAATTATGTAGATTAGGAGAAAATGCTTGTCAAATTTGAAATGATACAAAATTGTGTGTGATAGTTAATACTCATAGCAGTGACATTCAACATGATCTTGATTTGTTATCAAAATGGGCTGAAAATAGCTGTGGAATTCCATAAATGTATATAACATTCTTCATCTAGAAATGGCAATTACGTACATGTAAACTTAATATTGGCTTGGTAATAATACTTGCAAAAATACTTGAGGAATAGTAATTCATTAAAACCAAATTTGAGTTGGGCATATGATAGGGATGCAAATAAAAAGGTAAATGCATTTGAAATCATAAGTAATTGTTCCCACCTTAAACTATTTCTCCCAGTTGCATATTTTAAGGAGAATTCTGAAATGGCCTCTGAGACAGGCAACATAATTCTCCTGTTGTTAGAAACCAAGTTAAAAGAACAATCATAGAAGGAAGATGTTTAGCCTTGAAGAGAACAACGTTCGATAACACTTTCAATGTAGTGAGAAGAGAAAGATCAGTGTGTCCTCTGTATTCTATAATAATGGATTCCAAATGAATGTTTAGAAAAATGCCATAAAAACAAGAATAGCTAGCAGTGGAGCCAATTATCCAGGAAAGTGATAGGTTCTTTTTGGTAGTTCAAGCAAAAGTTGGACAGCCATTTATCTCACATGACTTAATATGAATTTCTGTGTAGAGCAGGAATTCAATTCGGTAGCCTAAGTGATTCCCCCCCAACTATTAGCAATTGTGTAAATTGAATCCTCCATATTAGTTGCTCATCAAAATACAGTTTATGCAGTTGTGTACTACCTGCTATAGAAAGTTAGCACCTACCATCTTCCTGGAAGAATGAAATACTTTGAGGAATATTAAAAAAGGCGGAATATTATATTTTCCTAAGTAAGAAATGGAGAAACATGTTTTTAGAGGCAGAAAGCAACCCCCATTTCCTTAATAGCCCACAGCAGATGTCAGCATTTAAGAGAGAAAGAGCTTATTGAAAGAAGACAAGTATCTAGATAGCTCTATTCATAAGCAAATACCCTCACCCAAGAGCCAAAACAGGACGAAAGCCATTAAACCACAGTAGGAATTGCCCAACACTCTTTCAGAACACAAGCCCTTCATCACCCTCAGAGGAGCCCAAACTTCAACCAAACTTAGCTCAGACAAACACCTAGAATTTGCCTCTTTTGCCTATAGAACCAGTTATGACCCCTACATAACCCCTATATAACCATATAAGAATCTGGCAATAGCCAATAGAATACATGTTCTTGCACAGGAACAGGGAGCTCAAGTACAAAGCTCAAAGGAGATATAAAAACCCCTCACTCTCAACTCCATTTTGGTCAGCTGCATTTTGGTCAGAACCATGTGCTTGGTGGTTCTGTTCATCATTAAACCATCTTTCCAATCAGCCTTCATGTTTCCAGTGTCTTTCTCCCGGCTTGGAACTGAACCAGATGGATATTTCTTCCCACACTGTTGTGACACATAAAGAGTAAAAATAAAACAAAAACGCAATTGAAAGCAATTAAACTCTGTATAAAAACAGAGTCTGTAAGACAGGGATTCAAATCTTTCTTAGGAACAATATTCAGTGGGAAAGGAAGAAGTTTTTTTTATCCAAGAAGGAAACAATAATAAAATTTTAAAAATATTCAGATGGTTTGTATTGGATTGTTTTAATTTACTTTTAAATTGGTCTTGGATCCTAATACAGATTATGTATAATAAGTATGTACTAGGTGAAAAGAAGAAGCTTTGTTGTGAAAGATGCTTTATTGTTGAGTCCCAAAGCATTTTAAGGGAATACTTCTTCATAAAGGAAATAATATGATACAAAGAACTTTCAAATAATATTTATTTAGCATGTTTCCTTCTCTTTGTTCAAAGATTTACTCCAAAATGTTGGTTACTACACATTTTCATATTAAGGAACTACTGTACTTTTGAAAGCAGTTCTTCAGATAACAGAATATTGGGTGAGGATGTCATCCATCCCCTATGGTTGAGGTAGCTTCATTGTTATATAACTGGCTATCAAGGAGCTTGCAAAGACTGAGGAGTTCTGCTAAGTTGAGTACATTGGCAATTTCATAGAATAGCAGTTGCAGGAATCCACACATTTAAGCATAAGTAGAAATTGCATTGTTAGAAGACAGCTGTATATTTTACGCTGGAAGAGAGGGTATCTGCAGTCTCTCTGAAAACATTACCCATAGTGTTATACCCATACTTAAAAAGATATTGGTCTCATGAAACTATGATCTCCTCTTTATCCTTTTACCAATCTACTACTGTGTCGGTCTCCAAGAAGTTTTCCTGACATCTTTTGCTGCTTGACTCTTGCCAGCTGGCATGGAAATGGGGGAGGGGTAATTTGGTGTTGGGGGGAAGGGTGTTGGAGTGCGAAGATGTGTGAACTGAAATGAATGCGGACGTTTTCCTGCTTCCTGTGCAACTGCATACACTTATCTTTTCTAGGCCAAGGTCAGCCGTCTTGGCATACCAGATATGTGAGACACCACCTGAAGATGGACCCCACATGACATTATACACACCTCAGATTGGATGACCAGTCTGAACTCCTGGGGAGGGAACTTGGGATAACTTTCAATATGTAATTTCCGCGCCTATTTGCCTCAGATCTTGCTTTCCTTTTGTTGCTATCACTTCAAATCCAGTAAAAGTACTTTTCTCTATTTTAACGGAATCTAAGGATTTCTTTCTTGGATTTGGAATGGAGGCACAGCTGACATACTGTATCTTCAGGATAAAAACATAGGATTATGCTGCCATGATCTTGTTTCTTGTTTTGAAGTTAATATTTTATTTGTTCTCCTCCTCCCTCCTCCCTCCTCCTCTTCCTCTTCCTCTTCCTCTTCTTCTTCTGCCATATCTGTCATTGGACGTTGGCAATCAGGTTGGCAATCCTATTTATATCAATAGGAGCATGAAAAAGTGCTGTTGAACTTTGTCCAAACCAGTCCCTTAGATTTTGAAGCCATGATGTTCTTCTTCTGCGTGGACCTCGTTTGACTGCAATCTTTCCTTGGAGGATTAAGTGAAGTATGCTGTATTTTTCTGGGTGTTGCATCACATGTCCAAAATACTCTAACTTCTGCTTTTTTATGGTTTTGATGATTTCCCTTGGCTTTCTCAGGTGGCTTATCATCTCATTTCTGATTTTGTCAACCCAACTTATACATAACAGCCACCTGTAAATCCACATTTCAAATGCTTCTAGTCTCTTCAAGTGGCTTTCTGTCAGAGACCAGCTCTCCACCCCGTAGAGCAGGATTGAAAAGAATGTAGCATCTGACAAGCCTGATTTTCAATCTTAGACTTATGTCATGACTGCAGAAGACCTTTTTCATTTTGAAGAATGCTGTTTGAGCTTTCCCTATCCTTGTTTTTACTTCAGTGATCATGGTCCAGCTTTCATGTAAATTAGAAGTGTTATTTTATGCAATAGTTTTAATTCCACTTTTATTGTAATAAAACATTGAAAAATATATGCAGCAAGAGCATATTTCTTGGACCTAGGGGTATAGTTGTTATTTGAGAGTTCCCCTGAATGTTTTCTGACTAATCTCACCCAGCTGGCTTCTGAAGAAAGACAATGTGGTAACTGGAAGAATATTCCCCTTCCTTTTAGGAGATTTCCAGTAAAACCTATGTATAATAGCTCATTGTTTTGTTCCACATGATAGATTGTGGTTGTGATTCTGAGAAAACAAATGGTATAAAGTTTTTGGCAGCAATAGCAATACAGTGTATATATACTTTTGTATTTACAAGCTGAGCATACATTTGTAACCTCATTTTTTTCAATGTAGACTTTCAATGTGGATATTGCATTTTTCAATTTTTATATAAACTATTTCTGGTTCAATTACCAATGTAGTTTCAAAAGTAAAGGAGAATTTTCTTTTCAAATTTCAGCTAATTTCATGAATATATGGCTAAGTTTTTATTTATTTATTAATAATATCCAATCCAATAAACTTTGGGCAGCTCACAAATAAAGAACAACACAGTTAGGACCTATTTGATTGGTTTGCTCCAGGTATCTGATGGATTGGATACCTGAAGGAGCTTGGGGCTACTCCATGAACATTGATACACAGTTCAACTGAGGCTTTAGTCACCACTTGGGTTGAATCTCAAACCTCGGAGTAAAGTGTGGCTTTGCAGGCTCTCTTTGCATGTAAATCCCAGAAAACTCTTTGGTTTTCAGATGAGCTTTGGGAGTTTAAGCAGCGTAAGTGACTCCTAGTGTTTTGCTGGAGGAAAGCAGGGTTAACCTACCAGAGTACAGGGGAAAGCCTTTCTTAGGCATTGCTTTGTGAAATAAGGATAGCAAAACACTGTTATTTCTCTGCCCTTATTATGTCTATAGAGAGGCAGCCAGTGGCTCTGTTTAGCATGGCCCAATTCCTCTTAGGTAAGGAAAGCCTGGGAGAACATTTATAGAGCTGCTCCAAGGATTATTCTCAACATTTTTCAGGTAAAATCACTTGTATTTGGATCCAGGGTTGGACTCTTAATTAGCTGTATTGTTCTGGTAGTTCTCCTTGTCCAGGTTTGGATCCAGTTGATGTTGGTAGGGTGGAAAAGGCCTCTGCTTTGTGGGCTTCCCTAGGACTTTACTCTCTTCCTGCTTCTGCTCCATATCTATATGCAACCATTGAGGGAAGTTATCCCTGTGATTGTAATGGATGTGTGAATGAGGAGGAAGAGTTGCAGCCTAGATTAGTCGGATAAAAATTTGAATCTGAAGGAAGAGTTGGGAATGAGAAAGCATCTCCTCTTTAGTTTTTGGGAGAGTAAAAGTAACAGAGGGGAGAGATATTTTAAACCTGCAAGGTTCCGTTAGTGTAATCTTAAAGTAAAGGTAGTATTATTCCACCATAACTCATAACATTCCTTCCTCATCTTATTTTCCCCACAACAACAATTCTATTATGTGTTTAGGCTGATAGAGAGTGACTGGCCCAAAGTTACTTCATAGTCTCTTGATTTCTAGCCTAGTGCCTTAACAACTAGATCAAACTGGCTCTCATATTTGGTGCTTCTTCTCTGGACTACTTCAAAGGATTGAGAGTGATACAGCATAAGGTGTCATTACTATGCTGATAATATTGAGTTATACATCTTTGCCCCAGACCAGCCAAGAGATGCCATTAAAATCTTTTTCCAGTGTTGAGCCTGTGGACGTCTGGATGGGAAAGAATAGGATGTGATTCAATCTTGGCAAGATTGAGTAGTTGTGGGTTTTGAGACAATGGATTTACAGATTTTTATCTATCTCTGGATATGGATGCAGTATTTCAGATGAAGTTGTTTCACAATTTAGGGGTGTTCTTCAACTATAGATCCTGCTTGGAGAGCCTTTATACAGGTTGTCTTATGCACCAATTACATCCAGTTTCATGATTGGCCTTACTTATAATGACTCATGCTATAGGAATCTCCCATTGTAATGTAACTACTGCACATAAGTGATTGCCCTTAACATTCAGAAATTGCAGCGGATCTAGCCCCACAGTCAATTTGGAGGATTCCACAATAAGTCCATGTGTCATTTTATAACTTCTTTAAGAGCTATTCTGGCTCCCAGTAGACTTCCAGTGTTGGTTAAGTTCTATGTGTCACCAGTCCAAATTGTGTGATTATCTGTCTGCAGTTGTGTCTGTTCACCTCAACAGAACTAGCAAAGTTGGCATGCTACAGATACCATCTATTAGGCAGTGTCACTTGCTGTCAAGGAATCTGACTTCTTTTAAGAACTGTATAAATTAAAATATTTATTGTAATTTTTAATATTTATTTTTTGATACTGGATCCAGGGGAATGTAGTCAATCTTACTATCTCAGTGAAATCATGACAAATTACTCTTCTCGGAAACTAAACCTTAGTAACTGTTTCTGGATTTACCATGGTATTTTGTGATAATAAAAGAATTTCTCATTGTAACAGCAATGAGAAAGTTGATTTTAACACCATCTCTTGGATTTTTTTGTTGCTCTGTCATTTGGCTGTTTAAAGTTGCCTTGAATAGCTGATTGTGCTGTTATAAGAATGAAGTCATATTGCCTTGATGGGGGATATCCTGAAACAATGGCTAAGAAAATGTTCATTGTAAGTTAACTGAAGTGGAACTCTGAGACTTTAATATTTTACTGTGCCTGGACTGATATTTCCAGACTGGATTACATAATGCAAGGGCATGCATGTATGTGTATGCACACACACGCACAGTACTGTATATAAATTTAATTTAAAAAATACATTGTATTAATTACAATCTTGTTACAATTTGATTTTTTCCTGTATTTTTTTTTTTAAATAGTGTTCAGCAAACATGAATTCTCCACATTTTGGGGAGAATTTATCTGGCCATAGACAGGTCAATATGCAATATATTTTTAAGCAAGAGTTTAGAAATCCTTTTTCTTTGAACTATTAGTTTTTGCTAAAATACTAAATTAGCATTATTACTGTGTAACTGCTGAGTACACAAAATGTAAATCATTTGTTACATTTTATGTTTCGAATTAGACGGTACTGTCTAAATGCAAGAAAAATAATGGTACAAAGTATTTGTATCATTCGTATTGAAAGTATGCCATTAAATCTGTACAAGTAATTCTTGAAATTAACTAGAAACTACTATAATTATTTACGGATTGTTATCAAAACTGTTTTGCAGTGACATTTTAACATTTGTAAATGACATGCAATATCTACTGTTAGTTCATCTTAATTTGGTTAATTTTGGTTACTGTTACTCTATACTAGTGTTCCAGTTTTTTCTTTTGAATTACTTATTTAATATCTTTCAGTACCAAGTGCAGTAAAACTTTAAAAAGCTGATTTTTATATCAACTTTGTTATTACTGCTCCAATTCATTTAAGGCCTAAATGATACCTAACAGTATCCTTCCCCTGCCACGCCCACCAAGCCACGCCCACAGAATGGTAGTAAAAAAAATTGAATCCCACCACTGGTCCAAGTGTATATTTTGCAGAAGACAAACAAATAATGAAAGAGTAAAATAATTAGATATGAAAATAGTTCTACAAATAGTATAGCAATATTATATTTTAAGCTAAATGGACAAAGACAGGAATTTTAATTAATATGTTGAAATTTAGGTCCTTATTTAAACAACAAGAAGTCTAATATTCATCAATACATGCAGGCTGAAACATATATCAAATCACCAACATTTCGTTCTTATTCCTATAATGTTGTGTTCTGATGAGCAGGCTCATATTTAAACTCTTAAAAAGTCTAATATTGTAAGCTTTGCAAGGTAGACCAGGCAGGAAATATGACTAGATGAACCAATTGTACTTGATTATAAAGCTACATTAACAAAATCTTGCAAGTCTGAAAGTACAATTTGCACCAATTCCTTTAGAGCCCCAAAAATTTGGGAGGGTCAAACTGCCAGAATATCCTTCTTATTCATAAAACATTGTGCTAGGATTCATCTGTTTGATGAACCACTGCCTTCTAATGTTGACTAGTAACTACAGGAGTGATTGTGTCCATGTACTATGATGATCCACATCATAATAATTGAGTCCGATAAAGAGGTTTGTGGGAGTGTACCTTCAATTCAGTCAAGTCCTGACAGTTTTCTAGGCAACATTTTCGGAAGTGACTTTCTGTTGTCTTCTTCTTAGGGCTGAAAGAGAGTGACTTGCCTTGACTTAACTCGCTTCATGGCTAAACTGGCTTCATGCCTAAAGTGGGACTAGAATTTATGGTCTCCTGATTTTTAGCTTGGTATACCAAACTAGCTTTCTAAAGGTAAAGGTAGGAATTGTTTATTTAGTTTATAGAAGACAGCTGCTTCAATAAGATTGACATGATAAGATGGTGTACTGTATTACAGTAGTGGAAATTCCCAATTGTGGTCATAAACCCCACTGTACTGATTTGTACCTGTACTGATTTGACAGCAATGTAGGCAAAAAGGATCAAGGGTAAATTTAGTAGGCCTTGTATCTTGAGGAGTGAGCTATAGCTCACTAAGTCTTGTACCTTTCAATAAAACTTGTTAAAGTGCTATCAGATTCCTTCTGATTTTTGGCCACCATTGGCTAACATGGGTCTCCTATGTTTAATTGTTCCCAAGATGTGCTTTGGGAACTCTGGTGCTTCAAGCCTCTGCTTTTGAAAGAATTTTCCAGCCTTAGTAAATGGTAAATATGAAATGAAAGATGATATATGGCAGCCTAGGATCAATCAGCAGAAGTAAAGGATATGGTTTATTCTACATTTGTTAATTTCACGGTGCATGCATTTTAGAGTACTGAAATGTAAGAAGGTTGTGATGGAGCATATATAAAAGCTGCTAACAAAAAAGATAAAGGGCTTGTAGATCAGGGGTGTCAAACTCGATTTCATTGAGGGCCGGATCAGGATTGCGGTTGTTCTCTGGGGGCTGGGAGGGAGGAGGGGCGTGGCTGGGGTGGTTGCAGCAGACTGGGCATGGTCAGGGGGTGTGGCCAGCTTGATGACACTCACATGGGTGGTGCCTGTGGCAGCCGGGCAGAGTTGGGAAGGAAATGCAGGGCTCTCTGGTGGGTGGGGCAGGGGTGTGAAAGTTCATCCCATGGGATGAGACAGGGGGCGGGGCAGCTACAGCCATTATGCCTTTAGCTGCTTTCGGCGCCACTCAATTTCCCACTCCACCTCCGCCATGCTGGTCTGGGGGTGGGGATTACCTTCCACCTTCTCTGCCACACCATGAACAGGGATTGACCATCCCCCAAGCCCTGCCTCTGTCAAAGTAAATTCCGGGCTGCTGTGGACGGACGAAAAGTGCAGCTTTTGTCTGAAGGAGGAGTGGGGAGAAGAAAGAAGGAAAGCGGTCAAGTGAAAAGCACCCTGCCAGCCAGGCGCACTGAAGTGCTGCCACTGCCACCGCAGAGAGAGAGCAAGAGGGAGCAAGAGATTGATTCAATCCAACGTGTGTGTGTGTGAGAGAGAGAGGGGGGGAGAGAGCGAGAGAGAGAGATCTGATCCAACCTTGGAGAATTATACCAGGGCTGGCGGAGATGTTCTCCCTCCCCCCACACACACATACACATATGCACACGCACACACAAAGAGAATTGATTGGATTGCTCTTGTTTTTCTCTTTCTCTCTCTCTCTCTCTCACACACACACACAGAGGTTTGATCAGATTGTTCTCCTCCATGCTGCTGTGAGACACCAGGATGGGTATGACTCCTCCTGATGACATCATCAAGCTGAGTCCGTCTAGTATAAAAGTAGCAGCCTGTGGGAGAAACCACCCAGCTTTGACTCAGCTTCTTTCCATGACCATAAGCTGCTGTCTCTGAAAGCAGTTTAGTTAGCAGCAAAAGAGAAAGCTATCTTCCATCATTGGCATAGTTCCTGGGGAACCGGTGCAGCTGTGCCTTCAGGAGAGTGGGGCTCCACTCTCCTGCAACGCCGAGGATTCGACGTTTCTTCAACCAAGGGAGACTGTAAGTAGGGAGTAACCCTTGATCCTCCCCCACAGTCTTCCTTCAGCGATTTCAGCCGCCATAATTGTAAAGATCGCATTGGCGATAACCGTGCCTCTCAGCTGATGGTTAAAACCGTGGTTTTCCCTTTACTGCTGATTTTGCGGTTCAGGGCTGTTTACAGCCTAAAGAGTGATTTAACACCTGCGTAGCCTGTAGCTCTTGCGAGCAGCCATTTTGGAGGCTTCTTCTTCAACCGCACGTAGTGAGCGGCCATTTTAGGTGACATCATCCCCCAAAGGCCAGCTTCTACCATTCATAAGTTCTTCGTTTAGACCCTACCTTTGTACCCAAAATAAATTCTGTATTCCACAGATCCCAAGACATAGTAGTTCCTGATTTTTGTTCCCAACCACACCACGTCCTAGAGCACAAGTGGCACACCTTAGATGTTAGAAGGGCTCTTAGAATTTATATCAAATGCACTTCAACGTTTAGGAAGACAGAGGTTATGTTTGTATCCTTTTCCCCTTCCTACTGGGGGAACAAGGCCTCTCCTGCCACCTTAAGCAGGTGGATCAGGGCTTGCATTGCACAGACCTACAAAGCCAAACCTTTGCCAGTACCACACGGCTTGACAGCACATTCCACTAGAAGTGCTGCAACTTCGGCTGCCTGGGCCACCCAGGAACCCCTAGAAGAGATTTGCAGAGTGGCTACATGGACATCCCCGTCTCTGTTCATCAGACACTACCGCCTGGACTCCTATGGGTCCACAAGCATGGATTTTGGCAGATGGGTTCTTCAACAAGTGGTGCCTACTTCGGAGTGAGAGACCGGACGAGGACCTTCCCGAGGATATGAAGGCTTTGGTATGTCCCATCCTGGGCTCTCGCAGCAGCATGGAGGAGAATGGGCATTGGTAAATTTACCTGAGAATGCCCTTTCTATCTATGCTGCTAGAGAGCCCAGCCCCTCCCTTGTTGCGTCCGGATTGTGGTAAGGTATGTTATGGTTCACGATTCTGTTTTGGCTTTCAGAGACACTAAAGTCTGTCAAGTATCTTCGCCAAAGCTGGGGTTTCTCCCACAGGCTGCTACTTTTATACTAGACGGACTCAGCTTGATGATGTCATCAGGAGGAATCATACCCATCCTGGGCTCTCTAGCACCATAGATAGAAAGGGCGTTCTCAGGTAAATTTACCAACGCCCATTCTCTTGCTCTCTCACTCCACCTCAAGGCAGTGGTACCAGCCATGCTTTCCACAGCGGCCTGCAGCTGATCCATCCTCCATCCCCCCATCACCTGGCTTTGTTCATCTTCGTTCTTCACCACTTCTCCTTACTCACCACCGTAGCGGAACAGGAGGATGAGCAATGCACCAGTGTGGCAGCCACAAAGTGAGGTGGTGGGGGCAGAAGATGAAACAAGGTGGTGGTGGTGGGTGGAAGATGAAGCAAAGCAGAGGGTGCGGAGCTGCCCCATCCACCAGTTACATGAGGGCCCCATAGCCAGGCCATCAACATCCTAACAAGTGCCTGGCCTCATGGTGGAAGCTCCAAAATCCCCATCCAGAACCCTGCATGGCCGCTGGCCCACTTCTCCTTACTTGTCACCACAACGGAGCAGGAGGCTGAGTGATGCACATGGGGTCCTGGATAGGGTAGCTGGAGCCACCACAATATGAAGCAATTGTCAGGATGTTGATGGCTTGGCTGCAGGTTGCTCAGGTAAGCCATGGCAAAGCATGGGGGGCAGCTCCACACCCCTGCCTTGCTTCATCCTCCACCCCCCCCACTGTCTCACTGTGTGGCTGCTGCACCAGTATGTTGCTCAGCCTCCTGTTCCATGGCGAGCAAGGAGAAGAAGTAATGAACAACGAAGTAAGGCAGTGTGGGGGTGTAGGACAAACCAAGGCAAGGGGTGCGGAGCTATCCCATCTGCCCCATACCAGCTTACCTGAGGGCCCTTCAGCCAGACCACCCATGCCAAACCTTCACCACCACCACCCAATCCCCCCAGGGCAACCACATTCCTTCACTAACCTGCTTTCCAGTTCTGCTGTTCTCCGCCACATGCACGACAACAAAAGTAGTTTGTGGGACTACGGTAAAAAAAAATAGTTCAGACCTTCCAACTTCTCACGGAAAAAAAATCTCGTGAGGTTGGAAGGTCTGAACTATTTTGCATAGAATAGTTTTCACAACTATTTTATAAATGTCATAGTTTAGTTAAGCACCCTAGTGTCTTTCAAGGGATGGAGAGCTAACTTTAGGTAGGTTGCCTGATGCAACTTTCTCCCCATCAGTCCTGCTTTTACTAGAAACAGGGGTGTATTATTTATACTTTTACCTGAGGGCCTTCAGCCAGACCACCAAACCTTCACCACCACCATCCTTCCTTCACTGCTTTCCAGTTCTGCTGTTCTCCACATGCAACAAAAGTAGTTTGTGGGACTACGGTAAAAAAAAAATATTTCAGACCTTCCAACTTCTCACGGGAAAAAAAAAGATCTCGTGAGGTTGGAAGGTCTGAACTATTTTGCATAGAATAGTTTTCACAACTATTTTATAAATGCCATAGTTTAGTTAAGCACCCTAGTGTCTTTCGAAGGGAATGGAGAGAAAACTAACTTTAGGTAGGTTGCCTGATGCAACTTTCTCCCCATCAGTCCCTTTTACTAGAAACAGTTTTATTTTACTTTGACTTTTTTTCCTTTGGAGAGCTTTGTAGTTTGTTAAATTTTGCTGATTGGATTATGGATATTCATTCATATATTTTAATCCTCTTTATTTATTTAGTGTATGGCAAATACATGGGCTTATAGTGGCTCAAATGTTAATGTCCAGTCCTCCCAGCCATTCAAGGACAGGGTGGTCTATGTTGAAAAAAATCAGACATTGGGCCATTGTCAGCTCTTGATGGACATTTGGACACAATGGGATGGATATTTTGTCAAGGAGTACCACAATCACACTGAGGGGTAGAGACAAGACCCCACTTAAACAATGACTCCTGGCAGACACCATGTTGGGTACAGATCCTGTTCAGAGTTGACCAATGCTGGCGAGGAAGGTCAAAACCTGGCACCTTTTGTGTAGGGTCATCTATGTCAGGGGTCGCCAACCTTTTGGACCTCCAAACTCATAATTTTAAATCCCGCAGACCACTAATATGAATTTTGACTGATGGAGGCTTACTGATGTTGGTGGGAAACTCGGTCCCATATTCCAGAACTGCAGTAGTCACAGGACTGGCCTGTGCACTGGCCTACCATGGATGAGCTACTCCGGGATTACCAAAGGGCCAATCTTGTGACTACTGCAGCTCTGGAATATGGGACCGGCCTGTGGTGGGTTTGGAAATCTCTGCCATAGGGGGTGGCACATGTAATGTGCAAATTTGTGGGTGGTGCAACGTGCAAAAAGCAGCGCAGCCCTCGTCGGCCAGGACAAGGTAATGGTGTTGTTGTGGCAAGAGGGGGCAGCGGTACAGGTGGGTCAAAGCAGTGATGGAGATGGCTGGAAGGTGCAGGAGTGCTGCGCTACTTGCATTTGTGCGGCATCAGCATTCCGCCTTCACTTGAGGAGCCTGGCCGAAGTTTCCCACACTGTTCACACTTCAGCGCTTTGACTCCCAGGGACAGGAGTTTGGCCAAGCTATCTGGAAAATCGTCTCTCTCTCTCGAGGAGCCACTCACAGAAGCGGCACGGGAAACTTCGGCCGGGCTCTTGAGAGACTAGAGTGACTCCGGCTGCTTCTCTCCGCTAACAGGCAGCCAAGCTATCTGCAAACTGTTAATTGTCTCTCTCTTGTATTCCCGCGCAGCCTGGAATAATTGTTTGTGGGGGGACATTTCTCTGCGGATCACCAAAATTTTCTTGCGGACCACCAGTGGTTCGCAGCCCACTGGTTGGCAACCACTGATCTGTGTAACTCCCTGTATCTGGGCGTTCAGCAGCCCATTTGGCTTTCCACTGTGTGTTGATGTCAAAGTTGTTAGACAACTGTAGAGTGAGTGCCAGAGAGGGCTTCCTGGATTTAAGCCTGCCAAATGATAGATGAGGAAGATCAGTGTGCACAGGAAGAAGTGGGTTTCTCATAATTTCATTGTACTCCTTCACTAAGGCTTCCTGCCTTCATAGAGCTGGTGGTGCAATGTGGCTCAAGACGGGGAGCCAACTAGTAGGAATATTATTTTATGCAACCGCTTATGATCCTCATTGTATTATTTAGTCTAACATCGATCTTGCTAGTGTGGCAACTATTAAGCCAAACAAGGGCACAGTATTCTGCTGTGGCGTAGACCAACCTTAGTGCTTATATTCTGAGAGTAGGGGCTGAGGACCCCCATCTTGATCCCCATCTTTAATCCTCTAAAATTACAGGAATCTTTCTGGATTTCCCCCCCTAATTTTGTACTGTATCATTATGCTTTCCCTTCTAGTGGAGGCGATAGTGGAGTTTGACTACAAAGCTCAACATGATGATGAGCTGACAATCACTATAGGTGACATCATCACCAACATCAGAAAAGAAGATGGAGGTTGGTGGGAAGGACAGCTCAAAGGCAGAAGAGGTTTGTTCCCTGACAACTTTGTAAGAGTGAGTACAAAGTGCAAACTGTTAATTGTTTTATGTGACCAACTTATATCATCTTGTTGAGATATAGGTTTGCAATATTAGCAGCCAAAAAAGAAAAGTTTGTAAATCAGATTTATCCTCATATTGTTAGCTTTCTGCAACCTTCTGAAAAATGAATTGTTTGAAAAAAATGAAATGATACTTGTTGTTTTGGTTATAATTGCTGCTGATGTATTATTTTTGTGGTATTTTCATAATCACATTTTATGTTTATTTAGTGTTTCATTTGTATTAATATTGATGTAAAACATTAAGAATCAGGTGGCAGTATATAAAAAAGTAAGCAATGACTTTATATCAATTTGAAGCTTAAGATTTGAGCATAAAAAGATCTTTTTAAAAATTACATAGTATAGATATTTTTAAGTATTTTATAAAAATCACAGTAATATATAGCACTTATAAGCAGTTTATATTTAAAATATTGCATTTAAGATATAATAGAGATTTGTGAAAGCAGAGGGTTAAATCAGGCTGACTTTGAACTTTGGACATAGGAATGAATGGTCAACATTAGAATAATGAAAACAAATGCTCCACTAGATGAACTGTGGTTGAATTCAACAATATGCATTGAGATATGATTGGGCTATGTGAAACATGATGAAAAGGCAAAAATTTAACTGAATTTGATATGACTGGGCATTTACTCTACACTATAGTACCTAAGATGGACGATGTGGCGGAATTGGTTTTCTCATCAACCAAAAACTGAAAGACTAGTAAAATTTGAAAGTATGTCAATAGCCCAACACATCATTCAATTGAACAAACAATGCAAGCTTCAAATCATCCAAGGTTATGTGCCAACAATAAGCTATAATGATGATGAGGTTGAAGAGTTTTACAACAATGTGGCCTTCAAGACAGAAAAATCCTGATACAAAATACTAATGGGTAACTTTAATGCAAGAATAGGAAGAACAATACCTGGGGGAAAAGCAACTGGCTTGTAGGGAACTGGTGAATGAGATAATAGAGGTGACAGACTAATAGATGTTGCTGAAGAACAGGAACTTTATATCATGAGCGCATTTTACAAGAAAAAGCTAGCAGAAAGTGGACATGGAAAACAAGCAAAATTGACTCCATTATATCAAGTGATAAAATCATTTTCTGCAATTGTATTGTCATCAATCATTTTAACATTGGAAGTGACCATAGAATGGTACAAGCTAAAGTGAAGATAGACTGTCAAAAAGAGTGTATGAAAATGATAAAGACATCACAAAAAGCAAAAATAGAAAGTGATAAACTGTTAGAGAATAGCACTTTTGAGATTAATCTATCAAATCACTTTGTTCTATTGCAAGATTGGAAGAGATTAACATTACAGACCAAAATAAACAAATAGTCAAAAACTTCCTTGAATCTGCGACATCTATAGCACTGCTGAAAAAACACTTTGTACAGTCAAAAATTTCTGATGAAATTATTGATTTAATAAAAAAAAGATGGACAAAAAAGAATGTTAGAAATTTTGTAATAAATTGGATTACATTGAACTTTGCAAGACCATAGAAAAACACATCCAAGAAGAAATGAGTAAGTTTAACATGAAGCTTGTGAAAAAGGCAATTGAACAAAACAAAGGGATTGACAGAGCAAATGCAAGCATGTAAATGCAAGAAAGAAGGCTTTTCCATTAAAATGTGATGATAGTTCTGTGTGTAGAACAAGACAGGAAATGTTAGAAATAATTGGAAAATTCAATTCAGAGCTATACAATGATCAAGAACACTCGAAAATAACAATACCCACAAAAAAAAGAAATGCCAGATATCTTAGTGAAGTATCAAGAGCCATAAAATCAATGGAAAATGGCAAACCTTCAGGAAACAACTGTGTTATGATTGAAATGCTGAAAGCTAGCAGTCATAGTTTACCCAAGATACTAGCAAAACTATATTCAAGATGCCGCAGAGAAGAAAAAATACACAATACATTGAAAAATGCTTATACACAAGAAAGGGGCCCAAGATGATTTAAAGAATTATCGCCCAATAAGTCTTTTTTCAGTCATCTCAGTGGTGGGATTCAAAAAAATTTACTACTGGTTCTGTGGGCATGGCTTGCTGGGTGTGGTGTGGCTTGGTGGGCATGGCTTAGTGGCATGGCAGGGGAAGGATACTGTAAAATCTCCATTCCCTCCCCACCACACTAACCTGCTTTCCAGCTCTGTTCTCCTGTGCAGGGCAACAAAAGAAGACCCAGCCGAAAAATTAAAAATTGAATAAAATTTGTTTAAAAAAAAAAAGAAGAAGACCCAGCCAATCAGCTGGGACTTGGGAGGCAGAGAATAGATGCGGGTGGGACCAGTCAGAGCTGGTATTTGCCGGTTATCCAAACTACTCAAAATTTCCGCTACCGGTTCTCCAGAACTGGTCAGAACCTGCTGAGTACCACCTCTGAGTCATCCACAAGGTTTTCATCAAGATAATAGCAAAAAGAATATTGAGAACATTAAATGATGCACAGTCAAAGGAGCAGGCAGGGTTCAGAAATGGCTACAGCACCATGGATCACATCCAGGTTGTTCAGCAAGTCATTGAAAAGCACAACTGCTTTGTTTCTTCAATGCATATAGAAAAGATAAAATCTTAAAACCAAGCAAAATGTTACTTGTATCACAAAAAATAAGTACATAAAAATGGATCTAACATTTTCAAATGGATCTAACTTTTTCAAGGGCTATATTCTCCTTCAGTCTGTCAAGAATATTTTTAATGGATTGCACAGGTTTACCTTTTCACGAAATAATGGCCATTACTAGAAGCAGACAGTCCCCTCCTTCCTACCATTTATATTAGGGATTCCATAGGCATGTTATATTAAACCTGATGATTCTAAGAAAATGATAGGGTATTGGTTTTTATTGTAATCAAACATAGCTGTTACTCTGGAAATCTCAAAAAACTGCTGAATTTGAAGTTAATTTGTTATATGAACATTTCTGATTCTTTCCTTGTGTATAGATTGGTTGAGAATGTAGTGAAAATAATGTGGATTTGCAGTGAGTTTACTAACATGTGTTTCCATAATGTATTTTAAAAAGTTTTATTGATGTTTACTATTCTTTTTTGACTTCATCTTTTTTGACTTCATGCCATAATTTTCATACCCTGCAGATTAATTAATTATTTAATTAATTATTTTTAATTATTTATTAAATTTATATCCCGCCTGTCTTCCCCCATCGGGGGAACTCGAGGCGGCATACAACAAGTTAAAAAACAGTAGTCTATACAATATAAAATCAAAACTCAGATTACAATAAGTACAATATACAAGAAATTATTTAAATTCATAACTTAGTATATAATTCTCCAGGGAGAAATGTATGTGGGAAATAAAAGAAGTAGTTGTTTCTGAACCAATGAATGCTTGGTTTTTCTCAGTTCAAGCAAATGCTTCATTTTGGACTTCTGTCCTGTCTTGTGGTGGTGGTTTTTCATGATCAGTAACCTAACTAAAGATACTATTCTCCACAAATTGGGATTGGCCACTTCTTGTGATAAAGTCAGTTTGGGGCTAGAATTTCTTCAGCCCGGTGTTTTTAGACAAGTTTGTAGGGAAATGAATTTCATAATAACTGTGGTTATGTTCGTAAATGAGAAAGTTGTGTGACAGCAGGAATTTTGATATAGTTGCAGTCACATATACTCAATTGTAGTCACATTGAATAGTAGCATATATAACATGCAGTTTTGAAAGTTGAGCTTAGTCACAAGCTAAGTTGGGCTAAGTTGTAGTAAAAATGGAAACTGTAATGTATAAGATTTGAGTCAAACTACTCAAAGCATTCTGAAAAATGTATTTGGACTGAGTAATTGTTTAGCTTGACTATTTTAAGAGTTGAAGTTATTGGAGTAAAAGCATTTGATTCCTATGGCAGAGATACCAATTTTGTAAATATTGAGTCTATTTTTCCCCAGAACTTTTGGGCAACTTTTGCTTTAAGGTCATTTAAGGTTCCTAGTTAGTTCTGGAATGAAAAACAAGGCTTCACCTTATGCTTTTCTGCAAAATCCATAACATATATGATCATCCCACTTTTTGAACTTTCTACTTACTGTTTTCTGTTGCTCCAACATATCATTTATCTGTACCAGAATCTGCTGTATTTATTTCCATGCCTATAGTGATAGGTATAGGTATAGACCAGGGGTGTCAAACTGGATTTCTTCGAGGGCTAGATCAGCATTGGAATTCTCCTCTGCAGGGGCATGTGGGGGGCAGGACGGGTGCCTCCTGCAGCATTCTGCTGTCTGAAAACAGGCCACGCGGCCCATTTCCCGGGCCATTCTTGGGGTGTTTTTCAGGCCATTTTGTGGGCCATTTTGCAGGATGTTTTCAGGCCGTTTTTGGAGCATTTTCTGGGCTGTATTTTCTGGGCCATTTTGTGGGCCTTTTTCAGGCTGTTTTTAGGCCATTTTGGGGCTGTTTTCGGCCCATTTTCAAGGCCGTTTTTCGGGACTGTTTTTAGGGCTGTTTTTGGAGGCATTTTCAGGCCATTTTTCAGCCCTTAGAGTGCAGCAGGAGGCCATGGAGGGTGAAAATGAGGCATGGGGCTGCATGCAGCCTGTTTTAGCCATGAGAGACACTGCAGGCCAGTCCTTTGATATTTCCAGGCCCACCGCATGGGGCCAGATTTAAGCACCCCATGGGCCAGATCCAGCCCTTAGGCCTTGAGTTTGACACACTTGGCATTACCATCCATGAACTCAGGGCTCTGGGTTAAGGCCAAGTAGGTACAGGCCTAGGGATACCAAATTTTAGAGGATATCAAAATTGAAAAGTTTTCTGAAAAATGCAATCAAAAAGCAATAAGTATCCTATATAGTATGCCCAGTCAAGGGTTAAATAAAATTTTGTAGTGTAAATAGGCTGAAAAGGTTACCAAAATGTCTAGAATCAGTCCTCCACATACCTTAACTCACCCTTGTATCATTCATGTGACCCCAATTTCCTTCCTCTTCCTGGATTTTCTTAATATTTATGATTCTATCTGTAATTTACTCATACAAGTAGGGTGCCTTTTTATCAATTAAAAACAATTTGTGAAAGCACTAAGATTTAAGATTATGTCTATTAGACTAGAAGGAGACTTAGTTTAATTGTCCTAGAAGAACCAGCATGTTTGTCCTGTCCCTTCTTTTAAATTCATCTCTAGGAATAGTTAAAAGAAGGCAATGGGGATATTCCTGTCCAAAGCAAAGAAATACAGAACTTAACCCAAAAATTATGTACATCTGGAAAACATTAGATAATTTGTTACAAAATATATGATTGCAGAAACATTATCTTAGATGTTTTTCTTAAATGTCCATGTGTTCTCTTGTTTTAGATCACTAGTCTTTATAGTTTTATGAATATAGCGATAAGTAAACATTGATTTTGTGTTTGGCGTGCTGAGAAGAAGAGGCGGAGGCAGCTATAAAGCTTAACAGGCTTTATTGTCAATTTGTATCTCAGCCGCGGCTAGCCATGAGCTTGCGGCAGCAGTTGAGAGAGAGAGAGACAGCTGATTCCATTTGACAGCTCCTTTTATATGGAGCTGTCAAACGGTTCAGCCAATCAGAGGCTTCTCTGTCTCCCACTTAAACAGCGGACCGGAGTGAGGACTTGCTGGTTGCAACAATTGACCTCCTAAGGAACACTATTTTTCTCAATCTAGTAATGTTTTGTATCAAATAGCACAGATCTAGCCATCAAATCAGATAACTTCCTGGGGTTGACCAACCTTATAGATGAATAATAAAGAAAGTAGCAGCTTAATTATTTCTGAGAACCTACTGTATAAATAGGAATTAAGTCTGGAGAATCATGCTGGAGAAAAAACAAAAGTTAGTTTGCTGTTCATTGTTCCCAGCATCGGATTTTAGTAGCCACTGTGTGATATATTAGCACACAGGAGTTAATCACCTGTTGAGAAATGAACTAAAGGTAGCGTACAATATAATATCTTCATTTATAAAAAAGGGTTATCTAAAAGTGCATGGTAACTGTTCACGCCAGCCATTGCCAAATGAATTAACTCCAATTAAATAAAAAGAGAAGCTGCTGAAAAATGCTCTGCCATCTCCATCATATCCCACAAAGCATTTGCATGGTACTGTCTAACACCCTCAAAGCATGTAGTTCTCCAAAATGGGAACTTCAGTAAGCCTCTATCAAATCTGCAGATAGAGAGTGGGGCACTAGGAAATGCTATAGGCAAAAATGACTATAGGCATAATGACATTGCTATAGGCCGTATACTACAGGCCACCCAACCAAGCAGAAGAAATAGATGAACTCTTTGCTAATCACTTAACAAATGTATGTAGGAAGCATACCACAGTAGTAATAGGAGACGTTAACTACCCTGCTATCAACTGGGAGACAAACTGCAGCAAGTGGGAGATCGAACAGATTCCTAACCAACTTAGCTGACAACTTTGTCATCCAAAAGGCAGAGGAGGGAACTAGAGGAAAAGCTTTACTGGACCTAATTCTTACTAACAGAGAAAAAGTGATAGAGGGAGTGGAAGTTGCCAAAAATTTGGGCAAGAGTGATCATATTATACTGGAATTCATATATTGCAAACACAAGCAATAGAGTATAATCCAACCAATGTCTTAACCTTTAAAAGAGCTAATTTTAACAAACTCAGAGAGAGCCTAAGCAAAATTTCATGGATAAAAATCCTAAAGGGGAAAACAACTCAAGAAGCATGGGAAACACTGAAAAATATCATAAAATACAATACCACTGAAAAAGAAAAACAAGAAAAACAGGTGCCAAAAAAGCTAATACAATCCTTGGTTGTATAAACAAAGGCATAGAATCAAAATAATGTGAAATATTAGTACCACTTTATAAAGCCTTAGTAAGACCACACATGGAATACTGCATCCAGTTTTGGCCACCACGTTACAAAACAGATGTGAGACTTTGGGAAAAGTGCAAAGAAGAATAACTAAAATGATTAAAGGCTGGAGACTAAAAAATATGAAGAACAGTTGCAGGATTTGGGTTGGCTCGTCTAGAGAAAAGAAGGACTAGAGGGAACATGATAGCAGTAATCCAGTATTTGAGAGGCTGTTTCAAAGAGGAAGGGGGCAATTTATTTTTGACAGCACCAGAGGGCAGGGCAGGAAACAATGGATGGAGGAAACTAAGCAAAGAGAGTCAACCTGAAATTAAGGAGAAACTTCCTAATAATGAGGACAATTAACCAGTGGAACACCTTACCTTCAGAAGTTGTGGGTGCTTCATCACTGGAGGTTTTTAAGAAGAGACTGGACAATCACTTGTTTGAAGTGGTATAGGATGATCACTTCCTGTTTTGAGCTTCCCCGAAGACAGACCGCTGACCGCGATTGTGCGTGGCTTTGGTTCATGCTTCAGTGTCAGAGAGCCCCAATCCTTTGGATTTGGGGCAGAAGCTGCCTCGGAGGGGTGGCGGAGGAAGGGGAAACCATCAGCTGGGTAGAGGGGGAGTCGCAAATCCCCTCCCCAGCTTGGCAATTACTCCCTCCCGAAGACGCCTGAAGCGGTGGTCTAAAATGGCCACCCTGAAGGGGGAAGATGAGACTGGATTAAGATTGCGCAGGAGAGAGAGAAAGAAGTGAACAGCAGGAGGAATGGGACAATAGAATTAAATGGAAGATACCCTCAGGATTAACATTTCAAAGAATCTTTAAGAAAGGATTTATAGCAGCGAACAGAAAGGGGAATAAAAAAGGTGTGAATTGCCTTTGATAGTGTGGAGCTTTGAACCGGGAGAGGTAGAAGCTGGAGGAGAAAGCACCTAATTAACTTGGATAAGTATATTTTGATTTTATATAGGTATTAACAAAGCTGAATTATAAAATTCTTAAAGAGAAAATTTAATATAAATTGGATCTGAACTGTTTGGAAGATTGTGGTTTAAACAAAAAAGCTCTGAATAATTGGGAAGGGAAAAGGAAAGAGGAGGTGTGGATTTGTCAGAACAAAGCATGCCATCTGAGTTAACTTTAATTTGTTTTCTTATAAAAGACTGTCTTAAAAATAGAAGGAAAATTGATATAATAAAACAAGAACTTTGAAACATTGAAAGAAAGAAAGAAACATGAAGATTCTGCCCTTGGATTAATTGTTGATTCTGATATGGATTTGGCATTGGATTAGCTGAGGACTAAAAGTGGACTGTTGAAAACTAATTTTAAAGACATTATTTGGACTAATTAGAAAGCTGTAAAATGGTGATATCTCTTCAGGAATTAAAGATGGAACTTAGAAATGCAAAATAAACACTACAAGAACAAGGTAAAACTTTAGGCTTTGTTTTTACATTTTTTGAAGAGGCGATTGCAGAGTATGAACAACAAAGACAGAGGACAGAAGAGGAGGAGGAGCAAGGAGCCATCTATAACTACCATTGAGAACAAAGAACTCTGGAAAGAAAGAGGAAAAGAGTTGGGAATAAATATTGGAGATTTGGGAAATTGAATAAAGAGGGAAATATCCGGAAAATTAAAAAAGGGAAAAAGAATCAGCAGAAATTCGAAGGGCAGAATGGAGTGATAAAGAGAGAGGGGGTTAAAAACTGGAGTGAAAGAATAAAGGAGAAAATATTGGGGAAGGAAGGGAAAAGAAACAGGACTTGGGAATCAAGAAATGTGGGAATTCTAAAAAAATGGGGAAACTTTTTTTAATTAGACACAGAGATAATGGCTGAATAATATTTGGGGAGGGGATTCTGCAAGGTGCTGGTGAGTAATATAAATAAACTTGCAGTTGTGAAATGGGGACATAGATTAATAAGATGGAAAATAGAATTATTTTTTGTTAATGCTCTTTTCCTTTATGTATAGAGATAATGGTAACAAATAATAGAATATGTTAATTAAATATATTGAAATATATTGAGATAAATGGAATGATGAGGAGAAGAGCTGAAATGGAATTTATATCAGGGTTTAGGACTAAATGAGTAGATTAATATGTCCCTTTGTTCTCTTTGAAAATGTAGATAAATTCTATGAAATCAAAAAGGGGAAACCATGCAGAATCTGATTTATATATGTTATGTAATCTTAATAGGGAATATTATTTTTAATGTTTTAAGTAATAAAATGTTAAACACTTAATGGGATTTAAAAGGGGAGATAATGAATATGTAACTTGGAGATGGCACACTTAAACTGATATTTTAGGGGGGAAACCAATTTATAGAAGGAGTATTAATCAGAATTTAAGAGGACTATACAAATGTGACAGTTAAAAGTATTAAAGTATAACAATTATGAAGTTAATATATGTGAATTAAAAAATGAGATATGCATTGGGAATAATACAATAAAATAGAAAATGTATAAAAGCATTGTTAAGATAAGAAATTGAATACAAAAATTGAATATGTAACTATGGTCATATTTGTATGTATATGTGAAACCTGTAATCATGCTGATCTCTAAAATGAGATGTTAAAAGGTGGAAAAATGAATAAAACTTGTTTAAAAAAAAGAAATGGTATAGGATGTCCTGCTTGAGCAGGGAGCAGGACTAGAAGCTGGAAGATCCCTTCCAGCTCTATTCTGATTCTGATTCTGACATGAAGAGATAACTAGTGTTTAATTCTGTTTAGAGTATTGCAGCGTAAATTCAGCACCAGAAAAGTAAACACAGATGGCTGAGGCTTCATTTAACTTCTTTATAAACACATAAAGTAAATTTTACAATACCAGTTGTAGATTTCTCCAACATGGAGCAAACTCAAACAGAAGCAGACATGTTACAGGTTCAGAGCAGAACAGCAACTCAGGAGCTCAGAAACAGACATTAGTTTCACTTTAGTTCAGCAGGCAAGCAAGACATACAGCAGAGGAGAGTAGCAGTTTCATTTTCAATAGACGGATTCAGAGCTTAACATAGCTTCAGAGCTGCAGAGCTTAATGTAGAGTTTTTCAGAAATCAGTACTTAAATTATTTTGACTGTTTAAGGCCAAGAGTATCTTAAATTGGAGGGCTAGCTGCTCTCCTCCCGCCCTCCCCTCCTCCCCATTAAAAAGAAATCTTACTAGGTCCGTGATGGCAAACCTATGGCACGTGTGCCACAGGTGGCACGCAGGGCTATTTGTGTGGGCACATGAGCCCCAGGCAAACTTAACCTCACTGCACACGTGCACGCCTCCCAGCTGCTTTTTGGCCTGCTTGAGGCCTTTTTCAGCCTGCCAGAGGCTTGAGGGAAGCCTCTGCAGCCTTTGCAGGCCGAAAAATAGTCCTGTTTCATCACTTTGGCATTTCTTTGAAGCTGGAGCTATTGCTAGTCTACCATTTCTGAGATGGGCTGAATTGGGAAGCTGTACAAAAATTGCCTGACGTGAGGGATTTCAGATGAGTTCTGTCGTGGTACCAGCTGATGACTACAGTGGAATTAGACCTGACAGAGTATAAGCGACATGCTATGCTTGAGAACTGACCCTGTAGGAGCCAAGAGAGATGCTTGCTGGGATGGAGGACCCCTTGACCTCAAAGCCTACAGTGCCCAGAAGGAGCCTGTTTCTGGTGCGGGAAGGAGAGCCAGAGGCTGCGACTTGCCCCATGCCATAGCCAATAGCAGCCCAGAGAGCCCCAAGCCAACTGAAAATCAAAAAAGCCCTGAAGAAAGTGACGAAGACATGAGAAGTGCATCAAGTCATGGAGGTCTCTCCCCAGTCCAGCAAAGGGAAAGTAACTCCAGCCCCCGGCAAGCCCAGCCTTGTCTATGAGAGTGACAGCGAGGGGGTGGATGACCGAATGGTAAGTGGAGCCATCGCACCTTTCACTACCCAAGTAGAGATTGTGATGCCCCACTCAGGAGCCAGGAATTGTTACCTCTCCATCTGGGGACTGATGGACAGCCCAGGCTCCACCTCTGTCTCGATCTCTGACAGCTCCATTCCCTCTTCCCCCTCAGAGCTCTCAGATTGCCTTGATGCTGGCCCCAACTCCCACTCCACCTCCTCATCTGATTTGGCAGCCAGAGGGGACAGTGGCCGACAGGCCACAACAGGTGCTGAGGAAGCTCCTGGACGCTAACATCTACACCAAACTATCAAAATGTGACTTTCATAACACTAGCCCGGACTACCTGGGGTACTGGGTATCAAGTGAGGGGGTAGAAATGAACCCTGGGAAAGTGAAAGCAATACTGGAGTGGGAAGGTCCCTGGACTAAAAAACAGCTGCAAAGTTTCTTGAGCTTTGCCAACTTCTACAGGCAGTTCATTCCATCATTTTCCCAGATCACCCTGCTGATCACAGAGCTGCTCAAGATGGGTGGAGGGGGAGTGAAGCCCAAGCCTAGTTAGCCATTGAACTGGACTATGGAATGCCAAGCGGCTTTTGAGAAAATCAAGTGGCTTTTTGTGGCAGAGCCAGTACTTAAACATCGAAATCCAGATGAGCCATTCACAATACATGTTGATGCTACCAATGTGGAGGTGAGAGCTGTCTTACATCAGAGGAATACAGCCCTGTGCCTGCACATCTTGTAAGCTTACTGACACTGAAAGGCATTGGGCAGTGTGACAGGAAGATTTAAAAATGTTTGCTGCGAGGGATAACTCTCCTGGGCCTAGGACACATTACCCCCCTCCAAAAGCCCCATTTCCAAGGGGACCTCCTGCCTTAAGCAGGAATGGAAATCCCAGCCACTTCAACATGTGCAATTTGAGGACAATTTCAACACCTTATGACTCAGCAAGGGACCAGCAGAACACAGAGTAACTTTTACCAGTATTGCCATTCCCTTAAGGAACGGTCAAGAAGGTGAACCCCTCCTTTCTCTTGCAATAGGAGGAAAAGCATACAAATGCCTGGTTGACACAGGGGCAATATCTTCATTAATCACAGAGCCCCCATTTAGAGGGTCTGTAGTGCCCGGAGCCAGAAGCAATATCATTGGGATAGGTGGGAAAATAATTCCCATAGAATTTACCAATGGGGAGAAAGGACCTCTCCTTCTGGACCATTTACCCCCAGTCTCCCATGTCATTATTAGATAGGGACTTACTATTCAAGCTGGGGACCACCATAAAGTATTCCCCTGAGGGACTAACCTGGAATGAAGGCTATTGCTGAGTGCATTGGGTTGTATCCCAAAAACTATAAGTCGCCCTGAGTCTCCGGAGAAGGGCGGGATATAAATATGAATAATAATAATAATAATAATAATAATAATAATAATAATAATAGATATCCCGAAAAACACCCTTGCCATGATGGCTTCAACCCCCCCCCTCAAACCCTGCACCCAGACCTGCAGGACCTACCCCCTTCATGTTGTGGCTGGGGCTCCACCAAAGTACAGTTTTTAAAAGGAGCTACACCAGTCAACATACAGGTTAAAACAGGACCCCTACTATGCACTGAGTACAAAATTGAAGCTGAGGCAATTAAACCAATTAGGAGAACCAATCCTTGTTCAAAAACCCAGGACTGACTCTGAGGGCAAGCCTATTTTTTGCTTCATGCACAACCTCAGGCTCATAAATGCATATGTCATACCCAGAGCCCTGGTGATACCAAACTGAGAGCCATCAAAATCACTGGAATACCAGCCACAGCAACCACCTTTGCTGTGATTGATCTCTGTGTGGCTTTCTTTAATATCCCTGTATCCCAGCCTCTCAATATTTGTTTGCTTTTACATGGGAAGACCAGCAATATACCTGGACTTGTCTTCCCTAGGGTACACTGAACCTCCCCTTTTCTCTTAAATCCTCAAAGCAGACCTGTCATCCATCACTTTGCCACAAAACTCCATCCTGGTCCAATATGTGGATGACTTACTGCTATCCTCAGAGATTGAAATGGACTGTAGAGCTGACACCCATTACTTACTCTGCTGCCTAGCAGAAAGGGGGCACAAGGCATCATCTGCTAAGCTCCAATATCTGCAAAAGGAGGTGACTTATCTGAGCTCAGGGTTGTCAAACTGGTGGCCCACAGGCTGGATGTATCATGCACAGGCCACGCTCACTCCAGCTTCGCAAAGGCAAAAAATGTTGCAATACGTCACATGACATCAACATGATGCAATGAGTTTGACACCCCTGTTCTAGATAGAAGACTTACTTTTTTCTCCTTAATGAATTGTAGTGTGGCAGTGGTTGTAAAATAAAATAAAATATTGGTAGTTAAATTTTGGAAATGTATGAATGGAAAATATTATTGTCTGGATCCCTATAAAATTTCAAGAATCATGGAAACATCCCCATGATTACATGATCAAAATTCAGATAGTTGGCAACTGATTCACGTTTATGATGGTTGGATGTCCCAGGATCATGTGATCATCTTTTGCAACCTTCTGACAAGCAAAGACAGTAAACCAGATTCATTTAATCATATTAGTAACTTCCGGCTGGATTTCCATTGCCTTTGGAGTGAGGACTGCGAGGACCATGTCCCTGTTCCGAGCTCACCTTGTCAGAGGACCCCAATTGAGGCAATAGCCACCCTGGAGGGGTGGTGAAGAAAAGGCAGGTAGAGGAGAGCCGCATCTCTCCTCCCTGACATGGAAAGCTCCCTCATCTGAAGACAAGCTGTAGCAGTAACCAAAATGGCTGCCAGGAAGATGGAGACAGCTGAATACCTAAGACTGTGCAGGGGCAGAGAGACTGTTAATGGTGTGCGATCTGGGTGAGAATACTTTTGAATTGCTAAATGTAACCCTGAAAAAGATATCAGAAAAGTGGACTCATAAGGATTTTTAAACTAGCAGTGACCTAATACTAGAGAGGAATCTGTAAGATATTAAAAACTTAATCTTAAAACTGCAAGATGGAAGGAAAGTAAAATGTTGGAAGAATAAAGTTTTTTTTTCAAGGAATAAGCAGAATATTGGATTTTGTGATTGGACAGAATTTGGCTTTGGATAGACATTATTTAAAATGCTGTAATTGATTTATAAAAGGAATAACTTCTTGAAATATTGGCAAACTTGATTTTTAAAAAGACTAAACAGACTGGGGGGGAGGGGGAAAGTGGAAACTGATTTAAGAGCACCACTGCTGTCAAAAGAAAATACTGTAGATCCCTAAAGTTTTGAAAGGACCTGATTCAAAAAGACTTGAAAGACTGTATTACTATTACTAAAAGACCCCAGAAAGTTATAATACAAAATTTAACTGGTGGAGAAATTATGAAGGTATCACCCTTGGATTATTTAAAAGATGCATTGATTAACTGTGGGATATAAAGATTCCTGGACATTGGATTTATAGTTTGAAAAGTGATGCTGGCTTGAATAAAAGATTGTTGGACAATTGGACAGAAGAAACATAAAAACAAAGATGAGTGGAATATGCAAAGAAATTGTGCTAGAACTACAGACTATAAAAGACACCATGAATAGAAGATTTGAGGACATTTTGAACAAAATACAGAGCATGGCAGAGGAGCTGGAAATGGAGACGCAAATAACAGGAAGAAAACAAGAGCCACAGGAAGAGGAGGAGCTAACTGAAAGAACAAGCAGAAAAATAGAACAGATGGAACAACAAATAAAAAGAAAGAATAAAAAGGAAATAAAACTTAAAATGATAATGATTGATGCAATAAATCAAGGGAAGAATATTCTAAGGGGAAAGCTACAGGGAATGAAATTACAGAGAGAATACTTTGAGAAGACGGGTAAAATTAGATAACTGGAAAAAGAGGAAGGGTCAAAAAATGATAGAAAATGGGAGGCAAGCTAGGAAGCGATCAATTAATACTTTGATGAGAGTAAGAGACGATGGTTGAAAATGGGAAAGATAAGGATTCCACATGTAATTGCATAGTATTATTTAAGATTCATAGTTGTTAATCATAATAAACATGAAATTAATATCTGAGTTTAGGATTATTATTAAAGATAGATAATTGCTAAAGATACTAAAAATGAAAAATAATATGGTAATTGTAATAAACATGAAATTAATATTTTTACACCATTATTATCAAAGATATATATAATAGTGGCACAACTAAGAACCAAGAAGGGGATAAATAATGAAAAATGCAAATTAATATGGATTTATGAATGGTTATTAGAACTATATAATTGGTTAAACATGGCAAATATGACTATTAATATAACATCAATATAACATTTATAATAAAAGAAGTGATGTTAAAAATATAGAGATTAGCATAAAATGGCATATGGGAATATCAAATAATTAAGAATGATAAACTGTATTAATACTAAATTATATAAGAAAGTTAACAATATCAATATGAAATTATTGTCATGTTGGTTCTAAAATGTAAAACACCCTGGAATCACACTATTTACACAATGATGTGCTCGTAGAAATAAAAAATGAAAAATGTATTTTTTTAAAAAATCATGTTACTAACTTAAGAACTACAATGATTCACTTAATAATTGTGGCAGGAATATGGGCAAAACTCACTTAACAAATGCAGTGGAAATTTTGGGCTCAATTGTGGTCATAATTTGAGGACTACCTGTACTTCAGAATCGCAGGATGGAGGGGCTCTTGAACAGAGAACAAAGAGACAACAGGGCTTGGAACCTTTGGTATGCAGGAACAGGGCAAAGACAAAGAGCTTTCCCAGCAGTTCCCAGAGTATAGCTAATAGTTATGCAAGTAGTTGCTTTAGTCTGGCAAGATTAATGTCAGAATGACATTACTTCAGAATTACTTCAGAGTAATTCCTTTATTGTTGTTCGCCTATAGACAAAAATCTATGTTTCTTATCAGTTCTGCAGCATATAGTGCCTCTTGCAGTAAGAATTACAAATACTTTAAAATAAATTTAGCTAAATAACATAATTATTTTCCAATTAACTTACCCTTTTCCATATGTCAAATAGACCAAGCAGTATAATTTTAAGAATAAACCAAAATGTACGTATTGTATGTTCTTGAAATAGCAAAATTAATTGAGAATGAGAAAAGAAGGAATAAAAATAAATATTACAGATACGTAATTTTTTCCAAGAAGCACTGTTCCATAGATATACTTCATAGCTTCTGGGTTTAATGTTCTTGGTATTTCATCCATCCATTTCATATTTTTTCCCTTGAAGAGGCAATTTTTAATCTGTATGCCATTGGGTACTGGCTTTGCAAGATTATAGAATGAGTTTGTGTGTAACCAAAATCTTTGGCTTTTTCCTAGCCCAGGAATTAATTCATATTACAAACTGGATTTAAAATTTCCCAGTAATTTAGAAACTGTTTAAGGTTATGGAGAACTGTTTTTACTGAATCCAGTGCTCTCCGTCAGTGCAAACATGTTATTATTATTATTTATTATTTTTGGGACTTGTATGCCGCCCCATCTCCGAAGACTCAGGGCGGCTCACAGCTAAAAACAACAACAATAAATAATTAAAAGAAGATTAAACCCAAATTCACAAGCCCAAACAGACAAATTTAAAATACTTAAAAATATAAAAAAAAAACCCAGGAAGGGTCACAGCCCGGATTGGTCAAACAACCAGGTCTTCAAATCATGGTGGAAGGTGTGGAGGTCAGGGGCCAGGCGGAGCCCCAAGGGGAGTTGGTTCCAGAGGTCGGGGGCTGCGACAGAGTAGGCTCGTCGTTGGGGGACCGCCAGCCGGCATTGGCCCACCGATGGGACCCCAAGGAGTCCTTGCTTATGTGCTTGCACAGGGCGGTTGGCATTCGATGTCGGCAGGAGTCGCTCCCTTAAATATTCTTGTTTTATGCACTGGAGTAATCAAGGATTGTATGTATATTAACAGTCATAAGAAATTCTCAGTTATGGCAATTTTTTATTGCCCAGGCAAATGTTTATCATATCACAGAGCATATAGAAAATAGATTGCCAAAGCTAATGGAAATTCCTATTAAAAATATAGAAGCTTCAATAATGGCATTAACAGTGATCAAAATCACTGAAAAAGATGGGTGCCTAGTTAATAGAATTTGCAAACAATGAAATGTCAATTTTTTTTTCAGAAACCTTAAAATAAAATTTAAATTTAAAATTCTAAGTTTATTAAATTATTAGATCTTGGAAATATGTTTCTAAAGTTACAGTTGTAGGATATTTACATTTCCCTTTTCCAGGCTGTATTTGCTCTATCAGTGCTAAGAGAGTTTGAAAATCTTTAAGATTAATATATATCTTAGAAAGCATAAGCTTTCGCGAGCCACAGTTCCCTTCATCAGTTGCATAGAGTGGTTTAACTAATGTTGAATTGCAACAAGATAGGGAGAGAAGGGGAGAGGGGTGGTTATGCAAATAAGGATAAATTACAAGGGCCTTATCAAGTAATGATTATAATGTGTTAAAAACTCACATCTTTTGAGAAAGCCTGAAATCTATTGAGGTATGTAAGCACAGTTGCCTCCTGTTCAATTGTTCTGGTAAAGTTTATTTGTTCCAAAACTGCTACTCTGAGATCTGTAATGGAATGTCCTGGGAAGTTAAAATGCTATGATATTATTTTGTGGTTGCTTTCAATCCTGTTGCCCTTTCCAGTTCTCAAGTATGTCAAACTGAATCCGGGCTTGACACCTATGCCCTTTAATTCTTTTATACACTCTGCCCTATTTGTTGTATGTAGAATCCAAAGGGGCATTGCTGGCTCATATTCAGTATGTTATTCAAAGAAAATTTGAATGCAATTTCACTGTGGCTGATATGAGTTGGCTAGGTTTCAGGTGCTGAGCAAAGTCTATCCACTGGCTTTATATTGCCTGTCAATTGCAGGGATTAATGTATCATTTGCCCCATTTATATTGACAAAGACTATGGGTGTTTAAATGTAACCGAGTTGACTTGGTCTGATCTTCATGCCTGATAATCTTCACAAGAGCTTTAGAATTCATGATACATGACTTCCCAAAGGATTACTTCCACAGGTTAGTGATGTTTAAACTTTTTAAGTGTGTAGTTGAATGAATTAAACAAACCTGATAACCTAAACACTAGAACAATTTTAGTGTTGATGTTTATAACTTGTATCTGCCTTGGATCAGTCAAGGCTTCCTATTCTTAAACTTACATTGTGTTTATATATAGCATAACCAAAAGAAGAATCAGACCAAAATTTATATAGTAAATCAGGTTTATAATATCTAATCATATGAACAGGAGATGCTCATAATCAAAGGTAGTGGTCTTCTTTGTTTTTCAACAACTGAAATTTAAACCACAGTGCCCCTGATCAGAAGTAAGCTTTATGGGTAGGAGCCATTGATAGCTCTAATCTCCATTGAGTTGCTTAATCTCCTTTTAAAGCAGAGGGCATTAAGTGAAATACTTATTCCTGATTATGCATCCTGAATTGTGTAATAACTTTCACCTGATGTTAATTTGTTGACTGAAGCAGTAATAGGCATAGTGAAGTCCTCAGATACTGCCTGTATAAATCTGACCTCCAGAAGTCTCCAAATACTTCAGACAGCACTAATATAAAGATTAGTGAGCCAGGTGCAGGAAGAGAAAACTTAATTGGAAAATTATTTAGGAAGTAACAGTCCAGCCCAACAGAAACTTCAGATTCAAGGCCTTTTATAATCACCAGGATCTACTATATTCCGAATCTTCTTTTAATTCTAAACTAAATATTTCACATTTATACCTCTCACACTTTTCTTAACTAATTCTTTAATATAGATAGCTCTTTTTCATACTAACTCTCACAGTATCCTTTATATTCTCTAATGGCTATTTTCTTGATTGTCATCATACAAAACAAAAGCAAACCTATCCTTTCTTGCATTAATAACAATGGTATATGACTCTGCTAGGAAGAACTTAAAACTACATGACATGAGCTGCTCTATTCTGCTCAGCAAAAGCTCACTAGGAACAGTTCAGTTGCTAAACATTTAGCAATAATGGTTCTGTGTGCACACACACACTTATTAACATTTATGGTCTCTTCCTTGACATCTTAATCTAATATCCTTGATATTTAAATAGTGTATCTGATATCAGGAAAATTATGCATGCTGGTTATATATGTTATGTCATGTCAATGTCATGTCACCTTATTTTTAAGGCTGGTTAGTGATCTAAGTAATTCATTTATTAATTTCATTTTAATTAATTTTGGCTTAGATATGTAGGATGCTAAATTGTATGGAAGTAGATTACTGTTCATAAAAGTGATCAAAATTGATCCCAAATGGATGTTTTATAGAACAATCCACAGCCTGGGGTTTAAATAACAAATATTGTTTAAATAATTTTCTGGCAGGAAGAACTCTGCGTAAACAATCAAATTGCAGACACTAGTATCCTTGCTTGATTCTTTTAAGGTAGCATCTGAACTGGTCCACTGTGATGTTGGCTTTATGTTAAGGCCTGGGATTTCAGAAGACTAGGTCCATGTTTTTAGATTCCTAAGTATTTAATTGAGGGAGGATGGATAGGTTAGGATAGGATAGGGTAGTTGGAAGGGACCTTGGAGGTCTTCTAGTCCAACCCCCTGCTTAGGCAGCAAACCCTATACCATTTCAGACAAATGGTTATCCAGTCACTTCTTAAAAACTTCCAATATTGGAGCATTTACAACTTCTGGAGGCAAGTTGTTCCACTAATTAATTGTTCTAACTGTCAAGAAACTTCTCCTTGTTAATTTTATTAGTTGACATTAATATAATAAGAGTCATTCTTCTTTAACACAAATGAATTTTATTGAACCCAACTAAAACTGACTTTTTTACTTTTATTATTTAATGGGAGATCAAAAAATTGGTGCAAAATTGGTGCAAAAAAATAACATTAAAGGTGAGCTCTTTAAGCAACCTTTTGCAGAAGTGAAAAATTATTTTAATGTTATTAAAATGTATCTTGCCATCATTATTTTTTCCCCTTGTTCAGACTCAGTCATGTATTATGAACTGCCAGAGCTTGACAGTTTCCGTTTGTTTTATTTCTGTTTTATATTATACAGAGCTGGGACAGGGAGAGACAGCAGGTGTCACAAGCAAGTTCTGTAATCTATTTTAATTCAATTTAAATGGCAAGCATGGTTTGTTGTTAGTAACAAAGTCAGCTAAAAAGCAATACAAAAAACAATGTAAAATAAGATTATGAAGTTGGCAACATTTCTTGCAATATATCCTGTCCTCTATGTATCTCCCCTCTAAACAATTGGCTTTTTTGTATTATGCCCACATTTGTATCTTTGTTTTGCCTACGTAATTAGTTTGCAAATACAGATCAGAAGAGATGAGGTACTTATGTCTGATTGTGATCACTTTGATCATTCCAAATCAAATAAAAAGAATAGTTGTTGTTTGAAAGGACCAGTCCAGTACATCACAAAGTATACGTTTTATTATAGGTTTCATATTTTTCAGTGTTACAAAACCTGGAATTAGGTAGCAGAAATAAGTAAACTCTGGAAAAATGTGGAAATATTATAAATCCATTTTTCTAAATTGATGTGAATATTGATTACTTTAAACTCACCTTGTTCCAGTGCAGAATGTGTGCTTCTTTATAGTGTTGCTATCGCGTGGCATCTTTTATCTGAATGTACTTTCTGTTAAACCTTTACAGTAAAAAAGAACCACAATCAAAACTAAAGCATTTACTGTCTACCTGCATTGGATTCCAGTTTTTAACAGTACTTTTATGTTGGACAGATTTGTTTCATAGGGTAGTGTTTCTAGTTTTCATAATCAGTTTTTCAAATTCAGAGTTTCTTTTTCAAGCTGACAACCACAGGATGCATCTTTCTTTTGGGTACAGAAATAAACTCAAAGAGGAAATGTACAGTTTGGGTATAACACTGTATTTCACTTATTTATTTCCTCTAGCAAACAGAATGCTGCATATCACACCCAATTATACCCAGATTCATTTGTTACCAAGTCCTACTGATGATTGTGAAGTTATCTTAATACAATTACAACTTCATTTGTAGTATGCCTATTAAATTTCAAGATTTGCTTATAAATGTCCATCTTATTTCTGTATTTGTGTGTTATGTTCTAAAGCTGTTTGGATTGATTTTAATGGTAATTTGTATATAATGAAATGCTTGAACAACTGCGGCAATAGCACTTAGCACTTAACAATAGCACTTATACCACTTCATAGCGCGTTGCAGCCCTCTCTGAGTGGTTTACAATCTGGGTCCTCATTTTATCGACCTTGGAAGGATGAAAGGATGAATCAACCTTGAGCCGCTAAGACTCATTAAAATATCTTCAGAGAATTTATTGTTATATAAATTCCTTTCTTGCCTTTTTAAAATAGCTCTTTGTAGTGAATATAACGGATTCTTGACAATTTTCATAAAAAAAGTTTTAGAAATTATCTGTTGTCATATGAAAGATATTGGAAGCATAACTGGAAACTGGCCAAATAGTTAAATAAACAAAATGTAACTCCATATTATCTAAGACAGTGTTTCTTAACTTTGGCAATTTTAAGATGTCTGGATTTCAACATGCTGGCTAGAGAATTCTGGAAGCTAAAGTCTGCAAAACTTGGAAGTTACCAAAACTGAGAAATACTCAATTAAATTACTCATTGCATGCTGGTAGTTTTTTTTAGCATTTTTAAACTTGAAAATCTGATTATTTATTTAAAGAAATAGAACATCAATACAGCAGCCAGAATTTATAATTCATTATTAGCGTCACTTTTCTGCCATTTTAAGGTTTTCTTTTTGTTTCTGCCCAATTAATAGTTCATTGTTACAAAGATTCTTTGACTCAGTATGAGAGAGGAAGATGTTCTGGTTGCAGGAAGAAATGAATGTTAGATAAAACTGCCCAGAATAAATTTTAAAAAAACCAACAACCTAAAGTAGTGTCAGACTCTGTTTAACAGCACTTCCTTTCTAAAACCCCATGAATGGCTATTGCTGTAGCTGAGCGGCACATATATTTCAAGTTCTTCCTTCTCATTCCATATACTGTACCTCTGGTCTCTTCAAAGCTTGTGCTTTCTGTCTGCAGCTGATTAGGTTACAAGAAATACCATGCTGCCAGACAGCTTCCTCTGTGACTCCTTGATGGTAGTTTGCATTATACACCTGCAATTAGAGTTACTTTTCTTGTTAATATCACATGCTGATTCTTTAATATAATTGTGTGTAAGAATGCATTGTGTTTGTGTTGAATAACCCACAGGCTGCTTGTGGTCTGCCAAATCTATTTATGTCATCCCAACACTCTTTAAGATCACAGCATTTAAAGATAGCAGTTTTCAATTGAATTATTGTTTCTTGATTTGAATATTTAAGTCTTAGAATAAATTAGATGTCTGGGATTACATGTGTTTTGTATATTTTTCATTCCCTCCACCCACCATGCAAGAGGCACAAAGCTAAAATGTCTGTTCCTGTTTACTTAGTAATGTAACTCTCATGACCCTAGCATTCACAAGAAACGCAAGAAATAATACTTTGGGGTTTATTTTTTTGTTTTAAGGTAGCTCTGGATAAAAACTGTTCCTTGTACTATAGCAAGGCAATTAGAGTTATTCCCAAATAACTCAAAATAAGCATTCAGAGGCTGATACTTTAAAGGCTAAAGTTTTGCATTTCCACATAATAATTCTACTTACTAGTTCATTATGGAAATCAGCATATACAGTATGTTGGCATTGTTAATAGATAGAAGAGCAGCAAGGAATCCTAGGGCTGTTGGCTAAATTGAGAAATTGGGGAAGAGAGGGAAAGAACATGTAAGAAAAAGACAATGACAAACTACCTCTGTACAGTGGTACCCTGGTACTCAACTAAATTACTGAATGACTAAATTACTAAATGACTAAATTAGTAGACCAGCAAAATACTGTGGACATAATATATTTAGATTTCAGCAAGGCATTTGACAAAGTAGTCCACAACCTACTTCTTAGTAAGCTAGAAAAAGGTGGAATAGATAGCACCACCACTAGATTCACTCGCAACTGGCTGGCAAACCATACTCAATGAGTAGTCCTTAATGGGTCTAAGTCTACATGGAGGGAAGTAAGCAGTGGGGTACCACAAGGTTCCATCTTAGGCCCAGTACTCTTCAATATCTTTATTAATGACTTAGATGAGGGAATAGAAGGGGAACTTACCAAATTTGCAGATGATACTAAGCTGGCAGGAATAGCTAACACCCAAGAAGATAGGCTCAAGATCCAGATGGATCTTGATAGACTAGAACACTGGGCCATATCTAACAAAATGAAATTCAGTGTAGAGAAAAGTAAAGTCCTACACTTAGGCAAGAAAACCAAAAGTACACATATAGACTGGGTGAAACCAGGTTCAATAGAAGTAACTGTGAGAGGGATCTTGGAGTCTTAGTGGACAACCAGCTAAATATGAGCCAACAGTGCAGCAGCAGCCAAAAAGCTAATGCAATCCTAAGTTGTATTAACAGAGGATACAATCAAGATCAAGGGAAGTACTAATACCACTCTATAAAGCCTTAGTAAGACCACACCTAGAATACTGCATCCAGTTTTGATCACCACACTATAAAAAAGATGTTGAGACTCTAGAAAAAGTACAGAGAAGAGCATCCAGGATGATTAGGGGACTGGAGGCTAAAACATACAATGAACGGTTGCAGGAATTGGGCTTGGCTAGTCTAGTAAAGAGAAGGACCAGAGGAGACATGATAACAGTCTTCCAATATTTGAGGAGCTGCCACAGGGAGGAAGGGGTCAAGCTATTTTCCAAAGCACCTGAAGGCCAGACAAGGAATAATGGATGGAAACTGAACAAGGAGAGATTCAACTTGGAAATAAGGAGAAACTTTCTGACAGTGAGAACAATCAACCAATGGAACAGAAGTTGCCCTCGGAAGTTGTGGGAGCGCCATCACTTGAGACTTTCAAGAAGGGATTGGACTGCCATCTGTCAGAAATGGTGTAAGGTCTCCCGCTTGAACTAGATGACCTACAAGGTCCCTTCCAACTCTGATTATCTGTTATCTGTTCTCTGCTTTGAAACTCATTGAATTTGATACTCAATGCATTTTGACATGAAATTTTGACCTGACTTTCTAATTTGTTCTTTTATTCTGATACTCATTATTTGTTTGATACTCAGCACACAAGCTAGAACTTATCGCTATTGGCTGCCTTGTGACTACATTATTCCTTATGGGAAAAATTGGTTTAGGGCTCATCATTTTTGGTACTCACTCTGTCTCCTGGATCCAAGTAACAATGAGTGCTGAGGTATCACTGTATTGTTAACAAGAAAATGATAATTGTGTCTATTAGGTCACCGGTCTTGAGTTTCACTCAAATGGACTTTATTTTAAAATATGTAATATAGATTGTCTTTTATTATTTGTTTCAAAATGGTTTGATTTATTTTATTTAGCTTTGTGTACCATCAAGTACTAGAGTTTCTTAGCCGTTTACCAGATTTAGAGTCTCCAGTGTTTATTGCATGATTCATCTCTGTTCATGGATGTGAATTTTAAAAGGCACTTCCCCCCCACCCCATTTGTTTTTATTTCTTACACAGGAAATAAAAAAAGATGTGAAGAAAGAAAGTTTTGCCAGCAAAGCACCAGAACTGTCTATGCATGAAGTTTCTAATGGAAGTTCTTTACTATTGTCTGAGACAATTATTAGAACCTCCAAAAAAGGTAATACATTTTAATTGTAGAACTTTAATAAAGACAAATTATACCTAATAGTTTAAGTGTCTCCTAGGGTTCATTTCTTGTCTCTCATTCTTGCTAGATAGAGACAACAGTATGATCCTAGATTAGAGATCCTATCATATATTGAGTAGGATGAGAATGCTTGGGATAAAACTACTATTGACCAAAATATTGATCTAAATGTACCCAAACTGATTGCTATTGTTTGCTAACAGAGAATGCTGTATACATTTGCAACTATAGCAATTGGTACCCTTCTGCTTTTTCCTAAAGAATTACAATTTGTCATGAAATAAAGCAGAAATGGACACAAATAAATGGCATTCACCATTGATTATTCCATAATTCATAGATAAACACTTTGCTTTTAAGGTATCTTAGCATGCATTTTATGAAGATTATAGATTATTGTTTCTGCTCTCTGCTACTGTTTCTGTAACACTATATTAAAGCTAAAACTTTTCACTGTTTCCATTGTCAAATGGTGCTCAATTTTCTACCCATTTCCTGTGTTACTGTTTTTCTTAGTGCTTACCCTGCATGATTGTTGGATCTAATTGTTTTTGCAATGCCCTTAGTGCTTGCAGCAGATAACAGAGGGATTTTTTTGGTTTATCAGCACTTAATCACAGAATCTGAACGGGAGAACCATACACATACATCATTATATAACGCAAACACACATATAAGGACAAACACCCTTCTCCCCTTCCCCCTGTGTGTATATATAAAATATTGAGACAGAGGGGGAGGGGTGGATAAGAACATAGGTATTTATCAAGCAGATCAGATGTTTTTTAACTTTACATTAATTTATCTTCATGTATAAATGTGTGTGTTTGCATATGTATACATATGTAATGTATATTAAAATGTATAGTGTTTTACTATACATTTACCTGGAGGATTGGTTTCTTCTTGAGAAGTTAATAGTAACAGTATGGAAGGGAAAGTGATAATAAAGTTGCTTGAGTTTTATGTGGTAGAACTGTGGTAACAATGCACCCCCATCCTTTTGACTGTGCCCCAAAATAATCACAAGAATAAAACTCAAAGCCAGGAAAATAAATATAGAAGCTGTTAAACGTAAAAGAACACCATCTCCATTTTTTTTCCTTCCCCTAATACAGGGGTGTCAAACTCATGTTGTCATGGCAGCATCACGTGACATATTAGGACTTTTTTCTTCTTCGCTAAACTGGGTGTGGGCATGGCCACTGCGTGATGCATTTGGCCCGCAGGCCTGGAGTTTGACAGACCTGCCCTGATAGAAATTAGCTGCAGGCAAATAGCCAGACCTGAGCTCAAGCTGTGAAAGAGAAACAATGTTGGAATCGTGAACTTGAGTAACCCCAACAATTACTCAAGCCTGCTGATCCATTAACGAAGACAATAAACTGACCAAAGATAACTGGATAAAATAGGGTAGTGATGGGAGTGTCCCGATTCTCCCATATTACACCCCTCCTGCGTGACTTGCATTGGTTGCCAGTTGCTCTCTGTGTGAGATTCAAGGTTTTGGTAACAACTTCTAAAGCCCTATATGGCTTGGGTCTGGGGTACTTGCAAGAACGTCTCCTTCCGTTGACGAATACCAATCGCCAAGTGCACTCTCACAGACGGGGCCTCCTGGGGATACCGCCAGCTAAACAGTGTAGGCTGGTGGCCCCTAGGAGTAGGGCCTTCTCTGTGGGGGTGCCCACCCTCTGGAATCAACTAGCCCTTGAGTTGCGCCTGGCCCCTGATCTTCGCTCCTTTCGCCGCGACCTCAAAACATGGTTATTCTTACAATCCGGCTGGACTGACAGGGGATCGGGGTTTTAATTTGAAAGGTTATTTGGCATTGATTTAATATTTTTTAAAATTTATTTTTAACTTTTGTATTCTCTGTTTTTATGTACGCCGCCCTGAGTCCCTCGGGAGAAAGGGCAGCTTATAAGTCCAAATAAACCTAAACCTAAAATCAATTACACCTGCCTGACAGGATTAGGACCAAAGGAAGCCAATAATTAAGAGCCATTATGAGCCTTTGTGAAACAGCTAAAACCAATCAAATAATAAAAGCACACAAAGCAAACCTCAAAATTGCAAACTACTTTAACCTGTATAAAAATCCTTACACTCAGCTAATTTGTCAGCCATTCTGGAAACATGCTTCTGTCACTAAAGTTTCTGGCAACTAAATAAATAGACCTTTACTTGTGGGCAGCCTCCATTTTATTCCCAGTTTGGAACTGGATGGGATTTTTCTTCCAAAGAAACGTAGCCACCAAACTATACATGACGTGGAAAATAGGAGTTCAGACGATGTCCAAACAAGTTGTATTTTGAAGAGAGCTTTAATGAAATGAGACAAATATATTCAGTAAACTTCTGATGTAACCGTTTTCTATGATGCTAGATTTGTAAATCCCCTTTTTACTGTATTTATGATGCAGTTAGTTTCTTATTTCAGTGTTGTTTGTGACAGACAATGTTTTATAAGAATTCAGCAAATGTTTTATAAGTAATGTACTGGCTGTAGAAGGGTTAAAAAAGGAAGAAATAAATAGGAACCATCTGAAGAATGCTGACATTAGTGAATGTGAAAGGACATGAGCTAGTGCTTTAAATTTCACAATATCCTTTATATTGAGATGCCCAACTGCCTTCAAGCTGAGGGCCACATGTTGTCTGTAAGTGTCTTATAGTTGCATTCAAAGTTGTGTATGAGATCAGGTAAAAAAATAATTATGTTCCATTTCTTTTACATTTAACCATTTCACCCACATCGATATTTCTGTTTAAATGTTTAAACACAGTAGATACAATTAATCACCAGTCATGACATTTTTCCTTCCTGGCACATTAAAAATTACAATTTGGAAATTATTTAGAGGCCACACACAAAGTTTCTCCAGGGAATATGTGGACCTGAAGTCTCAGATTAAGTTCTTTTCTTTGTGTGAGCTTTGTTTTTAAAAATTAGAAATCATGTTACTACAAAGGATCTGTGACATTTACAATACCTGTAACCTGGGGTGCATTGCAGCAGTTTAATCTGGAATTATTCCTCATACTTGTTAATTCTTAAAACAGAACTAATCGATGTTCAATGATTAATATGCATTTCTCCCATAAAAATTTATAAAAATTTATTACTGGTTTAAATTTAGGTCTGCTTTCTGAGATTTAGCATTGTCTTCTGCGGGCCCAGGAATTAGAATACCAGTTTGGTGCACCTTTTACTAAATTAGCCTGTATTTGATAAATACATTGTTTTGCTAGAACTAGTTGTAATTATTTCAGTTTTGACAGAACAAAAAGACAGTGTTGACTTTAGACAATTTGTTTTTTTGAGTGCATTCTTCCCAAATCACAGAATATTGACTGAATGCACATGTAATCCAACATTAAGACCATAAAGAGGTAGATGTTATAAGAAACAAACATGTAGACAACGTATCAAACCTATTAAATTGTTTACAAAAATTTAGTGTTATATTAAACACCTTTACCTAAAAATTGTAGAAGGATTTGAACTTTATTTTCATCTTAGTGGCATTCAGTTTTTAAAAAGCTGGATATTGTGCTTGTATGATAATGTTTTGCTTGAAACATTTTTATCCCATTTTCCAGGAAAAGGTTAGTTGGTTCATGTAAGGTAGAAGAATAGTTCTTCATAGAAAAGGCAGATCACCAATTATCATGCTGATCTCAGGGGTGATGTCCAACTCATCTGAGCACCGATTTAGGGAAGATGGTAGTGGTTCTTATAAAATTAGAAATAATGAAAATAATCCAGGGAGAGAAAAGTAGTCCTCATACAACAAAACCGGTGGGAGAGGTCAAATGTCCTAATTCTCATTCTTCAGTAAGTGTTTAAAGTCTGTTTGGGGCAGAGTTCTTTGCTATAATTTCGGCAACTGCTAGCATAAATATAGCACTGTATTTTGCTGGTTTTAGCTTTCCTGAAATTGCAATAAAACGGGTAGCTATAACCCATCGTGTCACTGAGGCCAAATGTGTACATGAGTCATTTAGAACCCACTCCATTTTTATAAACTGTTTCAGCTGATATCAGTCAAATCCCATCATAGCAGGCCTTAGGTACGTCCAGAATATTTTGTGGTTTACTTTACAGTTAGGATTCTTTTTGTTTTATTTAGTTTGAATTGTTAATTGTTAAACCTTTTGTCTTAGGAGCATTTACCAGAAGATGTAGCTAATGCATAATAAATAGCATATTTCTGAAAAATTTAATCATGATCTCTGTGAAATCAAGCATAGATTTTGCATCTACAATGAAAGCCAAATCTGACCCTAAGTTCTGCCTCAGTTTACCTTCCCAATAAGCAACTGAGTTGGAAGATCATTTAAAAGCAGTTTATTAGGGTACCCTGATAAAATAAAATCTCTATGAAAAAGGAGAGAGAACTCTGAGCCCCATGTTTCGCTCCTGTTTACAGTTAACACAACAAAGAAAATGCAAGAGGAAAGTGGATTGGACAGGGTAAAAGTAACCTCCCCTTTGCATAGTAATCAAACATGTTGCATATTTGCATCCCATAATATCACACAAGTTAATTAAAATGAGGTCTGACATGAGAAGGGGCATCATTATAAGGGAAAAGGTTGTTTGGAGTTCTCAAAAGAGATAAACTAGACCCCAATTTGTTTTATCAGTTTAAGAATGTTAAAAGCTAATAAACCTGAACATCATTTTAAAAGAGAGAAAATAAATCAAATTAAAATACAGAGTAACTATGTTAATTACTATGTTACTTAACAAATTACAAAACCCATGTCATTTGCCCCTCAATAAGGAATCAGAATTTCCTAAACTATTTTTCTATTCTCATTGCCTTGATCAGAGATCTGGTCCAGGGAAGAAAGATTACAGAACTTGCTAAGCATTGAGAAACATACTTCCTTTTAAAAAAAAGAAAACCTAAGGTTTTAAATGCCATTGCGCCAATATTTTGCAATTAGCTTTGACATTGGGCCAGGAAATTCATAACTGAAATTCTAAAGCGATTAGATACTGTATGTAATTATACTGGGAAGAGAGAACCTGACTGGAAGAAGATGAAGAAATCAAGATATTAAAAAAAAGGAGTTTTGTAGGCGGGTGTATCAATTTTCAAGATGTGCAGTATCTTGAATTGAACTGAGTTTAATCCACCAAGATAAAAAAAGAAAAGAAATAAAAACATGTTTAAGACTGTGAGGAAAGACTGCTATAGATAGGTTTCAGAGAAATATAAAACCTTTTACAGCAGGGGTTTTAACAGATTAACAGAGTTGGAAGGAACCTTGTAGGTCATCTAGTTCAACCCTCCACCCAAGCATCTCTGACAGATGGCAGTCCAGTCTCTTCTTGAAAGCTTCCAGTGATGAAGCTTCCACAACAAGCTGTTCCACTGGTTGATTGTTCTCACTGTCAGAAAGTTTCTCCTTATTTCCAGGTTAAATCTCTCCTTGTTCATTGAGGGCCGCATCAGCATTATCCTTGGGGGGTACGGGTGGGAGTGGGGATGTGGTCAGGGTGATCATGGCGAATTGGGTGTGGCCCAGGAGGCGTGGACAGCTTGACATCACTTGCATGGGCTGGGCAATGTTTGGGAGGGAATTCAGGGGTCTCCAGGGGTGGGGCAGTGGGTGGGAGGCTCGTCCCATAGTAGGTGAGATGATGCAGGGTGTGTGGTGGGGTTGCTGCTGCTGCTGCTTTGAGCCAACACAAGGGGTGGAGCAGCTGGTGCAGGAAACTATCAGCCGTTGCTTGCTTGCTGCTCTTTGTGCACAGGATCCAATGCTTTCCAGCCCCTCAGCTGGTTCACTCTGTGGCTTCGGAGCCAACTGCACTGGGCTCACCATCCCAGCAGCATGCGTGACAGCGGCATCAGCAGCAGGTAGAGGTGGGGGGGAGGCAGGTGATGTGGACCACTGGATGCACTTACTCTGTCCCACTGTCCCACTGTCTGTTTTGTCTTGTGGCTGGAGAGCAGGTCACCGCTGGTCATCATCTCCTCGGTCCCCTGCGGGTCTTGCCCTTGGCTTGCACTCATAGTGTGTTCCCTTTGCACACCCAATGCATCTCGGGGGGCCCGCAGTCTGCCACTACCACAGCTTGGCAGACCCATCCAGCTTGAAGGAGGTAAAGTGGACAGGTAGAAAAGCTGTGAGCAGGAAAAGCCAGATCCTCATCGGTGCAATGGATGCCCAGGCCCAGCAGAGACCAGGAGAAGCCACACGATCCTGCTGGGCTTGGGTGGCCATGGCGTTGATGAGGACCTGGCTTTCCCTGCTTGTGGTGGCTGCTTGGGTGGCCATGGCGTCGATGAGGACCTGGCTTTCCCTGCTTGTGGTGGCTGCTGGGACTGTGCATGTTCTACCACCTCTACTCAGGCTTTCTACCTGGCCGCTTTGCCTCCTTTGTGCTGGGTGGCCCTTGTGCTCCAGGTGGCAACGGCAGTGGCCTAATGAACCTATGTGAACTGGTGGTGACAGCGGCCCATAGCAATGCCAAGGTGTGTCGGGTGCACAGGGGGAATGCGCTCCACATGCGGGCCAAGGGCAAGACACCCAAGGAGACCAAGGAGATGTCCAGCGGCAACCTCTCCAAATGCAAAAACAGGGTAGGTGGGCCGATGGCATCTAGCAGCAGCCCCCCACCCCCTGCCTCACCTTGTCTTGGCCTGTGGTGGTGGCAGTAACCTCCCTCCCACAATTCCAGAAGCTGTTTGCCTGCTGTGTCCTCCCTACAAGCCCAGCGATCGCTTATTACTCATCACACCTAGCAGGCAGAAGCGCCATGGTCCTAAAAGTCACATTCCATCTCCTTGCCATCTCCTACCTTTCTCCATGCTCTGGAAGGGATGAGGGGAGGGGGAGAGATTGTCAGTCTGGCTTTCCCACGTGGGGATGGGGCACTCCCATTGAAAGGCCAGTGAGCGGGGAACTGATCTGCAACCTGGTGGCGGGGGAAGAACTTCCAACTGCAGGTTTCAAAAAAATCTTATTAAAATGAATGTCTAGAGGCAGCTCTTTAACTCATTAGTCCAGAGAGAGCAAAGAGTTAGGGTCCCAATGAGGGTCTTAGCTATTTAGCTCAGGAATAACAGAATAACAGAGTTGAAAGGGACTTTGGAAGTCTTCTAGTCCAACCCCCTGCTCAGGCAGGAAAACTGAGGATGCCAAAATCCCAGGGCCTGGGAAAGGTGTCAGAATAACAGAATAGCACTTAGAAGGGACCTTTGGGGTGGGGGGAACCTATAGCATTTCAGAGAAATGGCTGTCCAGTCTTTTCTTAAAAACTTCCAGTGATTGAGCACCCAGAACTTCTGGAGACAAGCAGTTCCACTGGTTAATTGTTCTCACTGTCAGGAAGTTTCTCCTTAATTTTAGATTGCTTCTCTCTTTGTTCAGTTTTCATCCATTGCTTCTTGTTTTGCCTTCTGCTGCTTTGGAAAATACATTGACACCCCCCCTTCTTTGTGGCAACCCCTTAAAAGCCTGTTGCCTATCACACTCTTGGGCAAAGCATGTGAGCCATTTCCTCCTTTCAGTGGTCCATGAAAGTACATCTATAAGGGAGGGGGAGCTGGTGTCGCGGTGGTATGACGTGCGATCTTAATTCTCTAAGATCGCCGTTGATCTCAGCTGCTGGTCGGTCCTATCGGACCTAAACCATCCCGTAGAGACGGTGATTGATAAGGGCATGTTCTGCTGATCTCAGGGGTATCGCAGAGCCCCTGGTTGATCCAGGAAAAGCCCTTTTTGCTGGTGGCGGAGAGGCAGCCATTCAAGCTGCTGAAGCTGGGACAGCTCCAAAACAGAAGAGATTGAAAGAAAGTGTGTCAGTTTGGTGAGATGAACTTTTACTTATTATTTCTTGAAGAGAACACCCTGAAAAACTTCAAGTGGAATTAAAAGTGAAGAGAAAACAGTTTAAGCAGTGAATTAAGCTAGTTAAAGTGAAAGTTTTTCTTTTCCCTTTTTAGTGGAATTTTGAACTTGGTAAAGCTTCTTAATTTTAAACTGGACTGGTCCTTTTTAAATTTTATATTTCTGTTTTTATTTCTTTTTTTAACAATCCTCCTGAAAGTTTGTTTTTGATTAAGACTCTTACTTCTGATTTGAGATTTATTTATTTTTTAAAAGAAAAGATTTTACTTTTTTTTATGTTCCTGGCTTTGGATGTATGAGGGGGAAGTGAAAGTGAAGGAAAATAAGTAGCACTGCCGCCTAGAGGCTTGGATATATTTTCTTTTTTCTTTTACTTGTTTATGTCCTCCTGGTTTCACAGCTCAGGTTAGAGGAGCAGGTGGGAGCCGTGGCCAGGGTGGCCTTTGCTCAGGTCCGGCTGGTTCGCCAGTTACACCCATTCCTGGACCGAGATGCCCTGCGCATGGTCACTCATGCACTTGTTACCTCCCAACTGGACTATAGCAACACTCTCTATCTAGGGCTGCCCTTGCATACCATCCGGAGGTTGCAGCTGGTGCAAAATGCAGCCGCACGGGCAGTGATGGGAGTTTCCCGATACTCCCATGTTACACCCCTCCTGCGTAGCCTGCATTGGCTGCCGGTTGCCCTCCGGGTGAGATTCAAGGTTTTAGTATTAACATTAAAAGTTCTACAGGGCATGGGTCTGGGATATTTACGGAAGCGTCTCCTGCCGATAATGAGTGCCAACCGCCCTGTACGAGCGCACAGGCAGGGGCTCCTCGGGGTACCGTCTGCGAGCCAGTGCTGGCTGGCGGTGCCCCGGGGACGGGCCTACTTTGTGGCAGTTCCCGCCTTATGGAAACAGTTACCCCTGGGACTCCGTTTGGCCCCTGACCTTCGCACCTTCCATCATGACTTGAAAACTTGGTTATTTGAACAGGCCGGGCTGTGCTGACCTCTTGGGGGGGGGTTGAAATTTTAAATTGTATAATGTACATTGGGGTTTTATAGCAACTGGGCTTGTTAGTATTTAATATTTTTTTAAGTAATTAATTTATTGTTGGTTTTTAGTTGTGAGCCTCCCAAGTCCTTTTGGAGAGGGGGCAGCATACAAGTCCAAGCAATAAATAAATAAATAAATGTATTCGTGTTATACTCAAGGGCTCTGAGCTTTGCACTGGAAGATAGTGGGATGAGCATGACAGTTTGTTTACACAGGTGCTCATCTGTGAAACTATAGATAGCTGGAGTCTGGAGTTGAAGTGGAAAAGATTGAAGTGACCTTGAAAACACTGAACTGGAAACTTTGAGTTGATTTATCAAAGAGCCTTGGATATTTAGTGGCAGAGGCTTGCTTTACATTTGAATTGTTTGTTACTTTTTGCCTTCCTTTCTACTTCTCCTGTAGTTGGGCTTTTTTTTTTAATTTGGATTTCATTTGATTTTTCAAACCAGGAACTAGAATGTAAATTTCTTACTTTTGCTTTTTTGTTTCTTTTTATTAAGAGAAATACATAGACTATTTTTTTCTTTCTCTTTCTCTTTTTTCTTTTTGATTTTTATTTTTTTTCCCTTATCCTCTTTTTTTAAAAAGAAAAAACCTTTTTATACCTTTTCCATATCTTCTCTTGCTTTTTCTATTTTATTTTTATATCTTATTGCAACTAATTGGATTAAGGTATACAAGTTCCTGAAGATTTTTCCTTTTTCTTTTGAGTGGCAACTGTTTGCCCTCGTTCTTTTTCTCCTTTTTCTTTTTCTTTTCTCTCTCTTTCTTCACAGATAAGCATTACAAGATGAGTAGAAAGATAACAGCCCCAGCTTCTTCGATACCAACCTCCTCAACATCTGGAGGACCTCGATCTATACAATGTTACAGCAGGAGAAAGAGAAAGAGAAGGAAGTGACATTGCAGATGATCATGCAAGGAATTCAGAAGATTGAGCAAAAAATTGAAGACAGATGAGAAAGTGGAAAATATTCAACAGATGATGATGAAATATGAAGACAGATTCAAAAAATTTGAAGAAGATATACAAAGAGATAAGAAAATTGGAGATATTGATACTCGATTGAGCAATGCCGAGAAGGGAAGGATTGAACCATTGGGATGGGAAATCGATAAATCAGAATTTTATTTGAGATTTCAAAATGTGAAAGATGGAAAAGGTGAAAATCTTGCTGAAATAATGACAGAAATCCTGGCAGAAGCATTAGAGATAACCAAAGAGAAGATGATGGATAGGATGGATGAAGTGTTCCGTGTCTATACAAGATATGCAATGACAAATAAGTTACCAAGAGAAGTACTTATTAGATTTACTAAGAAGATAATCAAAACACAGATACTACAGGTGGCAAGAGAGAAAACATTAAAGTACAAAGGCAAAGAAATTGTGCTGAAACAAGTACCAAGAAGAGTAAGAGAGATGAGAAGAGAATATACAGTTTTGACTAAAGAGTTACTTAAAAGAGGAAGAGTCTTGGTGGTGCAGGCTGTTAAATGCCTAGCACTTGTTCCAGCTGCCTGCAATTAGTGCAGGCTTGAATCCCACCAGGCTGAAGGTTGACTCAGCCTTCCATCCTCTCGGGATAGGTAAATTGAGGACCCAAGATTGTTGTTGGCAAAAAGCTGACTTTGTAAAAATGCCACTTGGGGGCAAAAGCCCTAGTAATAAGCAGGCATATACAATGGAATGAGGCTATTGCTGAGCACATTGGGTTGTGCTCCTGAGTCTCCAGAGAAGGGCGGCATATAAATATGAATTTTAAAAAAAAACTATAGATGGTTGATGCCAGAAGGCCTCTTGTTCACTTGGCAGGAACAAAGACACAGAATTGACACAGTTGGAAAAGCGGAGTTATTCTACTTAGAATATTTTAGAGGAAAGGAGGAAGAAGAAAGAAAAGAAGAGTCACTAACTGAATTTCAAAAGGAGTGTATAGCAGTAATTGAAAAAGAAAAAGAAGAAGGTACAGTAGGTGGTGTACCCAGAGAGCAACGAGAACTAAGATCCACTAGAGCCATGAAACCCTTTTATAAAGCTTAACATGGATGAAAAGAAATTGATCACGATTAACATAAATGGACTTAATTTGGCTGCTAAAAGAAGAAAAGTATTTCATAAATTAGAGAAATTAAAATTTGATATAATTTGTTTACAAGAAGTACATATTAAAAACAACATGAATATATATTGAAACAAAAAAATTAGGAAATTATACACGTCGCTGACACAATCGAAAAAAGAGGCATGGTCTTATATATAAGAGATACAATTGTGGCAGAATTAATTTATACAGATGACGACAGAAGGATTTTGATGGTGGAAATAATGGACAACAATGTCAAAACAATTTTAATTGCAATTTATGCTCCAAATGATAATCAAGAAGAATTCTATAAGAATTCTTCTTGATTATCTTATACATATGAAAATAATTGAATTGGACTATGTTAATATTTGTATGATGGGAGATCTTAATGGAATAATTAATGATCGGTTGGACTATAAAACACAGAAATCAACAAAGAAAGCTAGAAAGATATTACCAAAATCTTTCTTTCGAATGATAGAAGAATTAAACTTAAAAAAAATGCATGGAGAGAGAGAAATGTGGAAAGTAAGCAATATACTTTTTACTCAAACAGTCATGCGTCATGGTCTAGAATTGATATGATATGGATGTCAGCAGAACTACTTACATACGAGAAATTGAAATACAAACAAGCACTTGGGCAGACCACAATCCAATGACAGTTATTTGGAAAGGATATAAGAGGAGATCTAGATGGACTTTAAATAATACGATTCTAAAGGAAAAAGAATTTAAACAGAAAATAGAGAAGGAATTGGTTTTCTTTTTTAAAGAAAATAGAAAAGAGGATACTTCTTTACAGAATCTCTGGGACACGATGAAGGCCTACACAAGAGGTTTGATAATTGACTATAAAAGGAAGAGAAATATAAAACAAAAAGACTTTTAAAACTTTGGAGGATGACTATAAAAGACTGGAAAAAGAGTTACAGAAGTTCCCACAAAAAAAATACATTAAGAATAAAATGGATATAATTAAACATAGAATGGGAATAATGGAAAAAGAGCAACTAGCACAAAAAATTAAAAATGCTAAACAGAATTACTTTGAAGATGCAAAAAAACCAGGCAGATGGCTAGCCTATAAACTGAGAAAGGAAAGAGAATCAAGAAGGATTAATCAATTAATAAATAAAGAAGGACACGTTTGTTATGGAAATGAGGAAAAGAAAAAAAATTATACAAGATTACTATGAAAAACTATTTTCAAGAGAATATTCAAGAAGAAAAAGTTAAGCAATACTTACAGAAAGCGAATTTACCTCAGATACCTAAAGATATTGAAATAATGCTAGAAGGGAACATAACAATGATGGAACTAACAGAAGCCTTAAAAAAACAGAATGTTGGAAAAGCACCAGGTCCAGGTGGATTGCTAGCAGAATTTTCCTTTCCAGGAAATACTGAATCTCCATTTGTTAGAAGTTATGAATGAAGTTATGTTAAAGAAAAGAATACCCAAAACATGGTCAGAAGCATATATTACATTTATACCGAAGGAGGATACAGACCTGCAACAAGTTAAAAATTATAGACCTATATCTCTGTTAAATTCAGATTATAAAATCTTTGCTTCAATTTTGGCAGAAAGACTGAAAATATACTTAAATAACTTTATACATGACCAAAATGGATTTCTGCCAAAGAGACAAATTAAAGATAATGTGAGAATAATTCTGGACACTTTGGAATATTATGAGGCACATCCGGAAAAGCAAATGGCTTTGATGTTTCTAGATGCACAAAAAGCCTTTGACAACGTGAGTTGGCGATTTATGTTATTGCAATTGGAACAATTGCTAATTACCAATGGGCTTTGGTAAAAAATTTACTCAAGCCATTGAATCGATATATTATGAACAAACTGCAAAGATTATGGTAAATGGAGAATTAACAGAATCCATAGATATAAGAAAAGGGACAAGACAAGGTTATCCGCTGTCGCCTCTGCTGTTTGTGTTAACTTTGGAAGTGTTGAATAGGAATATTAGAGAAGATAAAGAAATAAAAGGAATGAAAATTAAAAAGGAAGAGTATAAATTGCAAGCTTTTTTTTTTTTAAATTACATTTATATGCATTCTCCGAGACTCAGGGCGCTTACAATTTTGGAGCACAACCCAATGCGCTCAGCAATAGCCTTCATTCCATTGTATATGCCTGCTTATTACTAATGATCTAGCATTTATTACTAATGATCTAGCATTTATATTAGAGGATCCATTGGAAACAGCACCTAAATTAATAGAAAAGATAGAAGAATATGGAAAAGTAGCAGGTTTGAAAATAAAGATAAAACAAAGATATTAACAAAAATATGTTAGCAAGACAAAGAGTTGGAAGAAGTTTTAGAAATACAGGTCACAAATAAGGTTAAGTATTTAGGGATACACGTCACACCAAGATGTAGCACACTGAAGGAGGATAATTATATTAAACTCAAACAGCAGATTGCGACAGATTTGGCAAAATGGGAAAATTAACAAATATCATTGATTGGGAGAATATCTACAATTAAGATGAATGTATCGCCTAGAATTCTGTATTTATTCCAGACAATTCCAGTCCGACTAGGGAAAGAGTTTTTTTTGAAGACTTAAATAAAATTGTGTTGAAATATATTTGGCAGGGTAAGAAAGCAAGAATAAAACTTAAGCTGTTACAAGATGCAAGAATAAGAGGATTTGCCTTGCCCAATTGGGAGCTATATTACCAGGCGACAAGTTTGATGTGGGTAAAGGAATGGATAACATTAAGAAATATTAGACTATTGCCTTTAGAAGGACGTGACTTACTGCTAGGATGGCATGCTTTCCTTTGGTATAAGGGAACCTAAACACAAGGGTATTTCAGAAGACATTATATTCGAGAGGCACTGTTTTTGAACTGGGAGAAAACAAAAAGATAATATTATTTGAAAATTCCATTATGGATATCTACTATTGAAGCTTATTCATATCCAGTAATATATAAAAAGGAACAAACAGATATGGTGAGATATTGAATGAAAAGGGTGACCTTCGCACCTTCCGCCACAACCTGAAAACCTGGTTATTCAAACAGGCTGGGCTGTGCTGATCTCCTGGGGGGTGGTTAAATTTTAAATGGTATATTGGGGTTTTAACTTAAATTAGACTTGTTATTGTTTAATATTGTTTTAAATTAATTTATTGTTGTGTTCTGGTTTTAATTGTGAGCTGCCCGAGTCCTCGGAGATGGGGCGGCATACAAGTCTAAATAATAAATAAATAAATAAAATAAACTTAAATCTATGCAAGCGTTGGAAGAACAATGTGTAAAAATGAATTGGTTTTCATATTTGCAAGTACAATCTAGATTTGATAAAGATTTTAAAACAGAAGGTATTTATGATGTTGACTGATTTAGATAAAATTTTGATGGGTATTGATGAAAAGGTAATTAAAAAACTTTATGGACATTGATTAGAATTTAAATTGGAAGAACAAGTTAAAGAAACGATGATTGCTTGGGGGAAAATTTTTGGATATGCAATTGATTTAGGGAAGTGGCAAAAATTGTGGTCTCAAAATTATAAAATGACAATGTCAATGGCATATAAAGAAAATTTGTATAGGATGTTTTACAGGTGGCATCTACCCCCGACGAGAATTACAAGAATGTTTAAGAACAAATCTATGGAAATGTCATCAGATACCTGGTTCATATTACCATATGTGGTGGACATGTTCGGATGCAAAAAAATATTGGACTAAAATCCACACGTGGTTGGAAAAAATGATAAAACAACATATAGACTTTAAACCAGAGATCTTTTTATTGGGAATTATATCGGAAATGTACAATAAAGAATTGAAATATTTGATTGTAAATGTGTTGACAGCGGCTCTGATTGTATTTGCTAAGAATTGGAAAAATGAAAAAATACCTATGCAGGAGGAAGTTATTAAGAAAATTATGGACTGTGCTGAAATGAGTAAATTGACATTTGAAATTAAGGAACAAGAAGATAAACAATTTTATATGATATGGGATTTGTTTTATCAATGGTTGGACAAAAAGAATTGGTAATGTAATAGAGTAGAATTTTGTAATAGAAGTTTAATGGATTGATATAAAATATAATGTAGACATTGGATGAAAGTATAATACAAATTTTAACATAAAATTTGGAATATCTTGTATAAAATGATGGAATAAATAGTCTAGTCATAGATGATTAATAACTGATAAATATATAAGCATATGTTAGCTTGACAATGTGAAAGTTTATATAAATTGTGAGTGATGATGACAAAAAGGATAGCGCAAAAGATTTGCAACCAACTGACACACTATGTATATAGAATGGAAGGTGGTTGTATGTTTTTATGTTCTGTTTGTATGTTTGTCTTAAAAATAAAAACTTTTTAAAAAAAAAAGAAAAGAAAGTACATCTATAGTATGTAGATAATAATATTGAAAAAAGGTGAACAACATTTTTACAGAACTATAGATACGTTGCAAGGCACCCCTTTCGTGAGTGACATTGAGTTGGTCACGCCCACCCAGTCACATGGCCACCTGCCCATGCCCGTCTGGCCAGTCATTAGGGCCTAGAACCAGTTGTTAAAACAATTTGAATCCTACCACTGCCAGTATCTGTTTAAATTGTCACTTCTAAGTAATAATAAAAATGTTGGGATCTTATTCAATTGTAGGTGAACGAAATAGACGGCGACGCTGTCAAGTGGCTTTCAGTTATATGCCTCAGAATGAAGATGAACTGGAGTTGAAAGTTGGAGACATCATTGAGGTAGTGGGAGAAGTAAGTAGTGCTTTTAAGTTTTGCAGCATTCAAGTTTCTCTTACATTTCGAATACAGTTCCTGATCATAGTTGACAAATACTGTTAATTGTAAAATAAACAAATTCAGTGAGAAGATGCAGAACACCCCTATAAAGCAAAAGACACTCCTATTATTTCTGTTACCACAATGGTATAGGAAAAATGCTAGGAAAATGGATATCTATGCACATTTCCCATATTTTTTTTTAAAATTACATTTTTATGCCGCCCTTCTCCGAAGACTCAGGGCGGCTTACAATTTTTGGGATACAACCCAGTGTGCAGCAATAGCCTTCATTCCATTGTATATGCCTGCTTATTACTAAGCGGCATTTTTACACAGTCAGCTTATTGCCCCCAACAATCTTGGGTCCTCACTTTACCTACCCGAGAGGATGGAAGGCTGAGTCAACCTTGAGCCTGGTGGGATTCGAGCCTGCAATAATTACAGGCAGCTGGAACTTAAATGCAGGCATTTAACAGCCTGAGCCGCCAAGGCCCTTTTGAATTAGCCTTTTTTTGGAGCTTGCTTATTCTACAGAATATGTATAGCTTGGCGGATTGAAGAGGAAGAATATGTTACTTTTTATTATATTTAAGACCACCCAACTCCAGAATAACTTTGGATGGCATACATTAAAAGATAATATCCTGTATTGATTTATTAATATTATGTAATACCAAACAAGAAGGTAGCAATCTAAGAAGTTTAACATTTAAAGTAATGTCTCCAATAATAATTGAACTGTTACTCAAAACAAAAGCAAAGTATTTGTACTATACAGTTGAGTGGATGGAGTCCAGACAGAAATATGACATTTGAAAGTGTTATTTTTGCTATTGTATATAGGCAGAACCAGTATAATAAATCGCTACAGAAAACATAGGAAATAAATCAGTGATAAACCTAAGTCTGATCTCATCTTGTGAGAACTACAGGGTGGATAGTTATATTGGCCATTATCAATTATTGATGGATTAATTTTCTTTAACTAAATATCTTAATTATAGTTCAGTTAAGTCTTCCTGCTAAATATAATTATATTCTGTATTATTCAGTTTACATGTTCATAGGGAGGAAGAGGGAGAGTATATAAATGTCAACCTCTCTCTTATTAAACATTAACCTGTAATGCATATTTTATTGGGATATTTGCATAATTGTAGGCTAAGTCATTTAGAAAATAATTATATCAAAATTTTGTTCTAGTGTATGTAAAGAAAGTGTTAAACCTACTCCAATATTCACCGCAACAATACATCTCTTCTGCTTAAAAGTGTCAAGCTCGAAGTGTGCTTATGTTGTTGCGACCATTATCACTTCTCACCCTGCCAAAGAACCGGAGCGGGGAGGGAAGGGTGAGATGGAATATAGGCTCCAGACTTCAAGAAGAAGAGTCATGAGAGCCAAAGGCACATCGGCAGGTGTTTGCCAAGACCAGAGACTTTTTCTCATAACAAAATAATGACACTCAATTGAACAATGTGGCCTGCATTAATAAGGGGAGAGAGAAATCCATATTGTAACTATGTGGGTTTATGTGGGAATTAGATAGAGCTGGTTTTGCCTTCATCAGTGCCAACATGATGTACTCAATAAAACTTCGTATTCAGACATCTGAAGGTCTCGCATGTGCTTGCTTTGTGCTTGCTCAGTCGGACAATTAACAAAAAGTTTCTCCTCCTTAGTATGAAGAGTGGGAAGAAACTTTTTAAATATATATATAAAAAAATAAAACTCTGATATTCTCAGTTTGTTTCTGTTTTGTTTTTGCTTGGAAGACCTACATTATACAGCATTTTTTCACCTAGTGAAACTTTTAGGTTTTTTTGTAGAGGGACAGTATCTGATTGATAGAATTTACTGAATGTCAAACGTACCTTTAGGTGACCGAAAGAATGGAGCCATTCTTTGCTGTCAAAATATAGCCTTTAAGGCATCTATTTGGTTTTCAGGCACTACAATCTCCTACCAGGATTCTGCCAGTTCATAAATGGACAGACGGAAGAACCAGTGACACATTTGCTTAAGTATTATGCTAAAAATGAATCACTGTGTCTTTCAGTAGAAATAGGTCTTGCATCCTATTGCTTTTAATGAGTCTAGTTTAGCTTTTGATGCATACCAAAAGCATATCAACTTTATTGATGTTATTGTAAACAATAATATAATAGTACAGTACTCAGTTTTATTTTTCTGTTGAAGTATTGATTAAAATTGCCATCCTTGCTTAGAAGCAATTTAGTTTAATTGGAGATCATAACTAGAATATGTGAAATATTTATGATACAGTTGTTCTCCTTTTATGTAATACTTCACATCTTAATAGTTTTAAAGTATAAATTGTTAAACCTATCTTATGAGGTAAGCAATTACTGCCATAAATTTAAATCTGGAGAATATAATTATACTTTTTCAATAAAGGGACTTTAATTCAGGGGTGTCAAACTTGTGTTGTCACGGCAGCATCACATGATGTATCGGGACAATTTTCCCTTGCACTAAACCAGGTGTGGGCGTGGCCAGCACATGATGCATCTGGTCTGCAGGCCGAAAGTTTGACAGCTGTGCTTTAATTCTTATATCCCAAGCCCAGTATTATCTCCACTGAAAGCTACCCACTTTTAGTTCTTTTAATACAATTTTTAGGTGGGGGGGATTTATTAGCATTTTAGTAGTAACAAGTCACTAAAATAAGAAACTAACAATACATCACATATAATTAAATTACCAGAAAAACAATATCACTTTCTTAAATGAAGTCTTTTACTCATCCCTTAAAATTCAATGCTTTAAAAATAATTATTAGCAGTTGGAATTCAGCCTGGAAACAAGACTGTATATTCTAGAACAATAACTTCTCTATGTCAAATGTTAGTTAAAATATGTATGGTCCTTGACTTATGATCACAATTGAGCCCAAAATTTCTGTTGCTAAGTAAGATGGTTGTTAAGTGAGTTTTGCCCCATTTTACAACATTTTTTGCCACAGTTGTTAAGTTAGTAAGATGTTTGTTAAGTGAATCTGGCTTCTCCATTGACTTTGCTAATCAGAAGATTGCAGAAACTGATCACACGACTCTGGGACACTGCAACTGTCATAAATATGAGTCAGTTACCAAGGGTCTGAATTTTGATCATGTGACCATGGGGATGCTGTAACAGTCATCAGTCATCAGTATGAAAAATGGCCCTAAGTCACTTTATTCTGTGCCATTGTAACTTCAAATGGTCACTAAACAAACTATTGTAAGTCAAGGACTACCTGTAGATAGTCTTAAAAGCCTGCAATGCTTCAGGTATCTCACTCTTTGTCAATTGAGCTATCTAGAATGTATCACTATAATCAGAATGAAAGCTATCAATGTATGGAAAACAGATTTGGAAAGGAAGGTACATAGTTAAGCTAACTAGCAAGTATTCTTAGAAACTGAGGCAGCGTGAAATCTTGGACATGTAAGTTGGTTATTGTTTTAAGGGAGTATGATACCATATATGGCCCATAACTATGTTATTCCAGAATTTGAAGGCCTATACCTCTTACTTTGTGTAGTTTAAACTTCAGTCTCTTACTCCTCTCATTTACCCAAACAGTATCCAGAAACAGTTGCTAATGGATGATGGGTATAGAGATATATTTCTATTCAATATTGTCAGGGTGTGTTCAAATAAAAGGCACCACATACCATGAAATCTTGCAAGATATTGAAACATGAACATGATTGTCCATGGATATTTAGAGGTTTGTATATGACAATACTAAAATTTTTGTTGTCACTGTAGGTCTAAATGTAGGAATTCACTTGTTTGTTTCCTTCCATGGCACAGGTAGAAGAAGGTTGGTGGGAAGGAGTGCTAAATGGGAAGACTGGCATGTTCCCTTCTAATTTCATAAAAGAGCTTTCTGATTCTGATGACACTAGAATTATCCATGAAGAGCACCTGATAAAACCGAGTAAGTGTATAAACATTCATTTTATTTTAGCTTTGGTTGGATTCTTTAATTATACAATGGATTATATTTTTCTGCTTTTCTAATGAACAAAATCTAAGAAATTTGTAGAAATTGTCCAGTGAACTGTACCAGGTAAAACTGAATTAATATTAAATTAAGTTTAGCAAGCCACAACTCCCCAGTTGTTGTTTTTTAATTGAATGACCTTTTTGTTTATTTTCCTTAGCCATCATTTGCCATTATATTTTATCACTGGAAGTTCTGAAATGCTAATTTGGAAATTCAGTTGATCTATGCTTGGTAATGTGATGCTCTGTCCTTTAATTTTTACCACTGGGTTATAGTTAAAAGAATGATAATACATTTGCAACAGCTTTATTTTTTTTCCTTTTGGCTGACACTTAGCATTTTTGGTTTTTCTATCAATAGTGCTGCTATACCTGGAACTCAGGGTTAGATCAGTAAACCCAAGGAATGGTCTTCAGAGTTATGCAAAAGGTGGTCACCAGCAAGGCTGTGTCAAACAAGCTAAGCCAGGAAACTATTGATTATTTAGGGTTCCATTTGTATTATGAAGCAGAAGTGGAGGATTTGTGGGAGCGCCATCACTTGAGACTTTCAAGAAGAGATTGGACTGCCATTTGTCAGAAATGGTGTAGGGTCTCCCACTTGGGCGGAGGGTTGGACTAGATGATCTACAAGATCCCTTCCAACTCTGATTATCTGTTATCTGATTTGTGGTCCTCCAGATGATGATGGATTATAATTCCAAATACCCTTAGACATGTTGTATGGGGCTGCTGGGAGGGCCAATTGTTTTCCTTTCCTATAAAGATTTGTGTCTCTTGACAACAATAAATTTGCTTTGTCAACTGTGATGTTCACACATCTTCCATAATGCAACTCAGCTTCTCTTTCTGTTTGATGAAAAAGAATAAAAGCATGACTATTTTTCCCAGTAATAGGGACATATTAAATGAAACTTGTTTTTACAGAGAATTATATTGTTATTGCTATTCAAATTGCACCATTGGATTTTTAGTTTAATTTGTCCACAGTTTTTTAAACAACTTGTGTACAAACTACTTTTGAAGTATATTTTACTTTTGAAATATTGTATGCATTACAGTACTTCCATAATGATTTATTAATTAATGTTTGCCAAGAATATTGTATCAGTCATAATTACTGCTTTGTTTTTAATTTCTATGATTGTTTTTAATTTATAACTTAGATGAAAATATATTCACGAGCTTTCTTTTGTTTACATCATTATTCTTTCTGTCTCATCATCATAATAACTAAAATGTTTCACATCATTAACTGAATATACTCCTTGTAAATTTATGGCATCAGGTGAAGGTGGATTTGTCAATAGTTACCAAGGACATTTATAGCGAAGGGTAGAACTGAAATATGGCTCTTCCTAATTTATAGTAGACACTATGGATTATTCATTATAGTCAAGTAATTATTGACTTTGTCAGGAGAGACATTCCTAAATAAATTCAGATAAACACAGCAGAATATATTTTATACCAAATTAAGTTCAGTAGCATCATATATTTATGAATTCATCAATATAAATTGCTTAGCAAATTTCTCTATTCAAAAAGTAATGTAAAAATAGAATTACTGATTTTGAGGTGTCATATCTTCATTATGTCATTTTTTTTAAGTAGATATAAAAATTGCGGAAAAGTTTAAATTCAGGTTTTGTGAGATTCTGTATGAAAGACTTGCAATTATTGAAAAAAACTGCTTTAATTTAATCTAGAATCCTAAAACTATATGCACTTGGCATGCATATATGACAGATCAAGATGTTAACAGTTATCCTTTGTGTAGCTTAAAAGTTAATAAGAGACTTGACTTAAAATATTTTTATCATTTGTACTACACTATGTTGTATTTGAAAAGATGGCATTCTGAATAGATTAAAGCAGTTTTTCCAATCATTGCAAGCCTTTTATGCAGAATCTCACAAAACCTGAATTTAAACTTTTCAGTAACTTTTATATCTATTTTTAAAATTGACATAATGAAGATATAATTATGAATAATTTTTACATTGCTTTTTGAATAGAGAAATTTGCTGAGCAATACATATTGATGAATTCATAAATATATGCTACTGAGCTTAATTTGGTATAAAATATATTCTGCCGTGCTTATAGAACTAAAGACTACAAATAGTCCTTGACTTACAACCACAATTGAGCCCAAAATTTCTGTTGTTAGGTGAGACATTTGTTAAGTAAGTTTTGCACCATTTTACGACCACTCTTGCAACAGTTGTTAAGTGAATCACTCCAGGTGTTAAATTAGTAACATGGTTGTTATATGAATTTGGCTTCCCCACTGACTTTGCTTGAGGTTGCAAAAGGCAATCACATGTCCATGGAACACTGCCAATGTGTTAAATATGAAGCAGTTGCCAAACACCTGAAGTTTGATCGCATGACCATGTTTCAATGGTCATAAGACCTTGGTGGTGCAGGCTATTAAACACCTAGCACTTAGTTCCAGCTGCCTGCAATTAGTGCAGGCTCGAATCCCACCAGGCTCAAGGTTGACTCAGCCTTCCATCCTCCCGGGGTAGGTAAACTGAGGACCCAAGATTGTTGGGGGCAATAAGCTGACTTTGTAAAAATGCCGTTTAGTAATAAGCAGGCATATACAATGGAATGAAGGCTATTGCTGAGCGCATTGGGTTGTATCCCAAAAATTGTAAGCCCTGAGTCTTCGGAGAAGGGCAGCATATAAATATGAATTAAAAAAAAATAAGTGTGAAAAAAGAGTGAAAGTCACTTTTTTCAGTGCCATTGTAACTTTGAACAGTCATTAAATAAACTGTTGTAAATCGAGAACTACCGTGTTTCCCCGAAAATAAGACCTACCCCGAAAGTAAGACCTAGCACTATTTTCTAAACCTGCCCTAATATAAGACCTACCCCGAAAATAAGACCTAGTGTAAATCTCCAGTTCCAGGAAGACTTTTCAGGGAGCAACCGTGCACCCGCGAAACACCCCCTACACACTCACACCCACTATTTGGCACCATAAATATATAAGACCTACCCCGAAAATAAGACCTAGTGTGTTTTTGGGAGCCAAAAAAAAATATAAGACAATGTCTTATTTTCAGGGAAACACGGTACCTATAGTGGCAAATGTATTAGGATAAAATACTTTTTATTCTTAATACATTACATCTTTCATAAAAAGAGGAGTGGGGATAGAGTTAAGCATCATGAAAATTCTCACATACAATGAAACTTCTTTTCTTTATTTTTTTTAGCAATAACATCTCTCTGGAGAAGCTTCCCAATCCTCTGAAACCAGATTTGGGAGGTGGGGAAAAGTTGGTTGTACTTAATGTGTTGATAGACACTCAGAATTGTTGTGTGTTGTGAGCACAAAGGAAATAAATGCATCCCAACAGGGTTTACTTTGCTGAATGGCATAATCTGAACAAAGTTTTGACTTTTTTTCCCTCAGAAATGCAAACACAGAAGTTACAATTACTTACAAGCTTGTTCTTTTACTAATGAAACTTGAATGCAGCAAGATTAAACATTATTCCTCTCTTTGCTTTTGCTATTACTTCAATTTTCCTATCCTTTCTTTTTGTTCTGCTCTCCTTTTCTTTTATTCTGCTGTCAGGAAAGTCTGCCTTTGAAGGGTCAATTCTGTATAAAGTGGGACCGACAAAGATTGAGAGCTGCAGACGCTATAACAGTGAGTTAATTAACAGAAAAAAAGAGAGAATGCTAAGTCAAGGCTGCTCTTTGAATGTGTCTGTTGTCATCTGCCAATGAAAGAACGTCCACCCATTGTGCACTAGTTGGCCACTGGCATAGTTGTCTGTGAGATGGTCAGTTTGTTTGCAGTCCACAGCATTTGTGTTTTGAAAATGAATTTAATCTACGTATGTGGGCAAAACAATTTGCAATATTGGGAATAACCCCAAACGAATAGTGCTCAGCTAGATATTTTGATCTGAAAACATGCATCTTGGAAAGATTGTAGGAATTGTAGGTCCTACAATTCTTAGTAGAACATGTGTTTGGAACTCAGAATATATAGTTTAGTTGCCTAAGAATTAAAGGATCTTGGGGAACGCTTTTCATGAAATCTTGGACAAGAATTGCTAATCAAGGCATTTACAGTAGTAGTATGCATATTATCTGGAAGGTTGAATCTCTCTTTGATCAGTTTCCATCCATTATTCCTTGTCTGGCCTTCAGGTGCTTTGGAAAATAGGTTGACCCCCTTCTATCAGTGACAACCCCTCAAATATTGGAACATTGCTCTCATGTCACCCCTGGTCCTTCTCTTCACTAGACTAGCCATGCCCAGTTCCTGCAGCCGTTCTTCATATGTTTTAGTCTCCAGTCCCATAATCATCCTGGTTGCTCTTCTCTGCACTTTTTCTAGAGTCTCAACATCTTTTTTATAGCGTGGTGACCAAAACTGAATGCAGTATTCTAGATGTGGTCTTATTAAGGCTTTATAGAGTGGTATTAGTACCTCACTTGATCTTGATTGTACCCATCTGTTAATGCAGTTTAGGATTGTATTGGCTTTTTTGGCTGCCGCCACTCACTGTTGCTCATATTTAGCCAGTTGTCCACTAAGACGCCAAGATCCCTCTCACAGCTACGGCTATTAAGCCTGGTTTCACTCAGTCTGTATGTGTACTTTTGGTTTTTCTTGCCTGTGTAAGACTTTACTTTTCTCTACATTGAATTTCATTTTGTTAGTTAGGGCCCAGAGTCAGTCTCTCGAGATCCATGATCTTGAGCCTATCCTCTATGGTGTTAGCTATTCCTGCCAGCTTAGTATCATCCACAAGTTTGGTAAGTTCCCCTTCTATTCCCTCATCTAAGTCATTTATGATGATTAATGGATATGATAATTTTATTTTGTACCCTGGCAATTATATGTACAGCAGCAAAGTCTAAAGGCATAGTTATAAAGAGCAAAAATAAAGTTGAAAGATTTCATAATGATTCTTGAAGATGAACTATAAAAGATCAGTGATCTCAGTGATACATCTGTCTGTGGCAAAAGCTGCCCACATATCATTTCTCCCAGGAGAAACAACTTTGCATTTTCTTCCACGATGGTAGACAAAACATTGCCTTCAGCCTAAGGTTTCTTCTTTCTGAAACCCTAATGCAGTTGCAACTCAGAACAAATCTCTTTCTCTGTTGTATTTAATCTAAGGACCACAAGAGCAAGTGGAATAGTATATTCCAACTTACAGAAAATTTCCCAAGAGGAATAAAATATAATATTTTTAAAAACACATAAAGAAAACTTGTGCTATCACTCCAAGTTTTGTTGAAAGTAATGTGTTCTATAATAAAAATAACATGTATTTTATTTTAGGCCTTGGAAAGGCAAAATGTTCACTTTGAGATTGAAATGTATTAAAATGGTTTCGTACCTTAAGTTGGGTAATATTGCTTATGTCTACATATTAGGGAATTTACCTATAGTTTGTTAATTACTGTGTTGTTGAAACTATTTGAATATTTATAGTATCACCTGAAGTCATAGATTGTAGATTAAATCATTAGATCTGCTTTTTTGAATATATGCATAATCATTTCCTTGATCTTAAAAATAGTTCTTCAAGAAACTATCATTTTGGTTCAAAATATATTCAAGTTTAATGCTTTATAAATACTTTTGGACAATAGGAATAGCAGAAGTTCAAACTGGCACCCACATTAAAACACTTCCTTCATTTTTTCCAATCCATGTTTATAACTGAAAAGGATCACATAAATCTTGAGTTTATTTGTGCAGAGAATTATCTATAATGCAGCGATCACAGTAAGGTATCCTTTTGAAATTGGTTGGTGATTTCTAGGCAAAACAAGTTTACCTCCTGTGTTAATAGCAATTGAGTAGTCTTTTTCACTGAGAATATTAAAATTATCAGATTGGTTTAATGGACAAACAGAAATCTATTTTATTCCTGTGCAGGTGTGTGGATGTACTTTTCAACAAGTTTTCCTTGGGTAGATATTTGATTCAGTATGTAGGTAGAGATAATATTATGCAGTCTATTTGATTGCATATTTGATTAACTTCTGCTTGCTGTTCTTATCTGTCTTAAATAATTTTCTCTTAAATAATTTACCATATTGATTATATAATTGATTTGTTGTAAATTTTATATATAAAAGACCCAATATGTGGATTAGCTCAACTATATTTTAAATCATAGCTGATTTAGCATTTCATTGATTTTCTGACAAATAGATATCCATTTCATTGCATTGTTATTTAAAAATGGATGTCTTTTTGTGTATTTTCTAGAGCTAGTATGACATATGAACAAGGTGATTCTGATAATCACTTCTGCTTATTTCGGTTAATTTGTTTAGTTCATAAAAACTGTGTGAATTTGTTCATTTATTGGATTTTAACTGAAGTCTCCTATGGTTGCCTTGGTGGGTCAGGCTGTTAATTGCCTGCACTTAAGTTCCAGCTGCCTACAATTACTGTAGGCTCGAATCCCACCAGGCTCAAGGTTGACTCAGCCTTCCATCCTCTCGGGGTAGGTAAATTGAGGACCCAAGATTGTTGGGGGCAATTAGCTGACCTTGTAAAAATGCCGCTTAGTAATAAGCAGGCATATACAATGGAATGAAGGCTATTGCTGAGCACACTGGGTTGCATCCCAAAAATTGTAAGCCGCCCTGAGTCTCCGGAGAAGGGCGGCATATAAATGTAATTTAAAAAATAAATAAATAAAAATACTTTTGGAGTGCAAACTCTAAGAATAGTGTTTCACTATATCCTAATCAGCTTGTACCCAGCTATTATTCTGTGAAAGATCTTAGAATAATGCTATTCCCCACTGCTAAGTATCTGAGGGATATAAATAAATAAAATAATGTCTGTCCTATCTCCCCTTGTATGTATATCTACATCTTACCATATGTTCCATATGTTCTCCATAAGCATAAAAAAATTGGTCCTGGTTGCTGTGCTGTCAGTTGGAACGATGTTTTAAAATTAATTTCAGTATTGCGCTATTAATCTGGTGCTTGAGGGATTGTTTTTTATTTTGCTGACTGTACTGTTATAAACACTCTTAAGAGTAGCCTTCTTTTTCTTTCTTCCCTCTGGTAGGTTTAAGGGATACTACAGGCTCAGAAAGTGATGGTGGTGACTCAAGTAGCACAAAATCAGAAGGAGCCAATGGAACAGCAACAATCCAACCCAAGAAAATCAAGGGGATTGGATTTGGTGACATATTCAAGGACAAACCCATAAAGCTACGTCCGAGATCAATAGAAGTAGATAATGATTTTATGCCAGTTGAAAAGGTATGGTATATAAAGTAGTCACACGTGTTCAGATGTGTGTTTGTGCCTCAAGATTAGATGTTCTGTCAAGGTCAAGAAAATGAACACTGCTTAAAAATGTTATTGAACTTTCTAATTGCCTAGAAAGATATGTCAATGATTCATTCCTATGCATAGTTATTCCTTTCCTATAATAAAGAATTCTTCAGTATCTTTCTACAGATTGTTTTACAGAAACTTTAAGCTATTCAAAATCTGTTGTAGAATTAATTTCTCCTTATGTCAGACACCATAAATGGATTTATATAGCTGTGCAGAGGTGGTATTCAGCAGGTTCTGACCAGTTCTGGGGAACCGATAGCAGAAATTTTGAGCAGTTCAGAAAACCGGCAAATATCACCTCTGACTGGAGATTTTACAGTATCCTTCCCCTGCCACGCCCACAGAACCGGTAGTAAAAGAAATTTGAATCCCACCACTGTATCTGTGAGATTACTTCCATATTAATATCCAAAATGATTATTTTTTTATTTTGAATTCAACCTTCCAATGTAAGTTGTATATATCATGCAAAATGATAGACCCTGAATTTATTATAATACTATAATTACTTTTAAAATAGTACTTTTTGCAATCTATCTACACTATTGCACAGTTCCTTTCTCTTTCAGTTCCAAATCTTTTACCATTCCTTCTCTACCTCTGTCCTCCAGCAGATATTCTGTGATTCGTGAGATACTTCTATGGCAGTAATGCAATCTAGTATCTCCTTCCTGGCACATACAGAGCCTTGCAGAGAAGAGCAATAAGTTAAATAGTTTTTTGTAACACAGAAGCTATAAGATGTTGTCTATAAATGCCCTTGAGAAATGTCTTTCAAAATCTGAGTTCCACCTGACAATCATCAGAAGAAATACATTTGGATAGTGGAGAAAGGCTTGAGTATAGAAAATAATGGTGATGGATTGTTTGAGCTGGCCTTTGGCTACTCTTTCCTTGATGTGCACCATTTATAAATTTGCTTTCATACTGTTGTCTCTGAAAGTAGTTTCAGGGAATCAGCTTGTTTTATTTTGGTACTATAGATTCTTTTCAGATTTTATAAGTCTTTTGCCTTTTCTTAAAGGTACAGTTATTGGCGTTATCAATTTCACTGACACAGTCTGATAAACTATTTTGGACAATAGTTTTGATTGTATCTGTCTAGTGATGTAGTTATAGGAAGGTGTTCAGTAATTTTTTAAAGGACTACTTTCTAAGAAATGAGAAATGCAGTTATCTTCCTAATAAATTAATTACTTTTGATTGTTAGATTTATAGGCAAGAGCCATGGTAGCGCAGTGGTGAAAATGCAGTGTTGCAGGCTAATTTAACTTACTGCCAGGAGTTGGATCCTCATTGGCTCAAGATTGATTCAGCATTCAATTCTTCTGAGATTGGTGTCAACTTCGAACAGAACCTGCTTCAGCCATCTCTCTGTTCCTCAGTTGTCACACAGGGAGGAAAGAGGTTGGAATGCATTACTACGCATAACAAAGAGCTTTCTCGTGAGAACCGAGATCATGTACACTGGCAACAGATAAGGTTGGGAACGGAGTTCCTGAGAGCCTGCCAATTAACTCAGACGTGATCTGTGACACTTGGGGATGGGGTTATTTCCTAATTTATTGCTGGTATACTGAAACTATGGGAAAGGTTTAGATTTGGTTTTCCATTGAAGCTGTGCCAATATGATGTGCTCATTAAAGAAGACCTTTGAGAAGCAGCCAAGTTTCAGGATACTGATTTGCTTGAGTTCATTAGTCGGAGCCTTGACAATTGGTAAAATGAGGACCCAGATAGTTGAAGGCAATATGCTGACTCTGGTTTAAATTTTTATAATTACTGGGTAGTCTAGACCAATTGGGCTTGTCATGTTTAATATTGTTTTAATTAATGAATTATTTATATTTGTTTTTAGTTGTGAGCCGCCCCGAGTCCTTTTGGAGAGGTGGCGGCATACAAGTCCAATCAAATAAATAAATAAATAAATAAATAAATAAATAAATAAATAAACAAACCCTTTAGAGAATGCTATTAAGCACTATGAAGCGGTATATAAATCTAAGTGCTATTGCCATTTAATATATTTACTGTGTAAATTTTGTTTATGAGATTAAACCACATTGTTGAGAATTTAGTGTTCAAGGAATGCTTAATTCTGCAAGTATTCTAAAATAATTTTTTATTTGTTTGGAAGATAAAAGCAATTATACAAAGTAAAATTATAAACTATATAAAATGCCCTTTGAGAAGAAAACATCCAAAGAAGCCTGTATTCATGAATGGAAGCTTCATTCTTTTGAGGAAGAATGGTGATATGGAGCAGTCTTACTCAAAACCACATAATTAACTTCATATTTAGCAAATGTCTCCTTAAGAAATAAACCTATGTTCAGTAGCCTATAGCACTTAAACACAACTAATTGTGGAAATATGAACACATTTATTTCCAGCAAGTCAAATCCTTCTGGACCATTATTATTTCTCACCAGCATCATTCTTATATTGTCAATGTCGAACTTTGACCAAAGCCTCTAAATATTCGTATATATACACAATGACATAATTATTGATGAAATGACCTCTGGTAGATGTTACATGAGCTAGTAAATGTACACTTATTTTTTCTGACCATGCTGCAAGCTTCTTCAAAGATAATTTGAAACTGAATTCTTTACAAACTTCCTGTCTTTATATATTGCCATATTCACCAGAGCTCCAAATAGCTGCTGATCATCATATATTGTTTCTCCCTGTTTAATTACATGGAAGTTATAGATTTCTAATGCTTCTAATAATTGTAGGAAAATATCTGTTATATTAGACCAGGATGTTGACATTTTCAATCTGTTTTATAATTTAGTCAATCAAAAGTTATAATAATATTCCAATCAAAGAATTACTAACTCAAGCAAATAAGCTAACAGCAAACAAAAGCCTAATCAAAGAACCACCAAAACCACTTCCTTAACTGGAAAAACTCTGTGCTAGTCTGCCATATTTCCATGCACTGAACTCCTTGATTTCATTAAAAAGTACTTTGCATTTTCATCTATCAGAGTACTGTCATCAGCATAGTGTAATTTATTCTCAAGTTACAAATATGGAATAATTTGTTCAAAATTTCTATCTTTGTTTGAAATGCGTAGCTATGACATAAAACTATATAATTGGCCAGGGGAGGGGATTGAGAAAAACAAGAAGCCTTTAGTTCTTCTGTTTTTTTTTCATGTGCTTCAACAAATTAGGAGATAGCCCAGACATTATCTATATTAATTTCCAATATTAACTATAGTTCCACAACCCTTTTTTCAACAAACTGCTATACTTATATCCTGTAAGTTATAAGGTTACTTATTGCTGCTTTGAAATTTAAACATCATTTCATATTATGTTCTCCTTCAATATTCAATAAGAAATGAGTAAAATTAAATTCTATATGGAAGAGATAACAAAGAAAAACAATACATACTAATTTAGAATTTACCCTTGAAAACAAAATGTACATTTTCACCGTTTTGTATTTATAACATGACATAACGTAACAATTTCTAGAAATGTGCCTTTAAAAGACGTTGACACTTGGAAAATGAAAAGCACTTCCAAGAATTTTCCTTTCTAAGAAATCTTTGGATCCATTTGAGCAAAACTGATTTTTCAAACCACTAAATAATTAAAGTTTTCTTTTTGTATATATATAAATAATATATATAATAGATTTGTTGTAAAAGAACATTTATAAACACAGGTATAAATGAAAAATCATACAAATAAACATTTTCCCAAAGTTGAATTGCCCTCGCATTTAAGACTACAAATTTGTTTATTATTCATTTGTATGATTTTAATTTATATGGCCAACAATCTAAAGCATATGATTCTGGGCAGCTAACAGAATAAGTACAAATAAATAAATAATAATAATCACAAATATAGGAACGAAGTTAAAACCAACCAACATCATAAATATAACCAAGATATGGGCTCAGCTACACTATCCAGGCAAAGTTGCAAAGTATTAGCTAGAAATTATGGGATTGAATATCTAGCATATTTGAGGGTATTGCTGTGAAATAATCCATATTACTATAGAAAAAAGAATAATCGATTCTTTAAAAATAATCCTTATATTAAAAGTCGAATTATATTTAAATGCTGGTTCTTAGTATAAGCCAGTGGTGGCTAACCTTTTTGGACTCCTGTGCTGAAAATTGCTCACGTGCTCGCCAGCTCACACTCATGTGCCAGCACCCAGAAGGCAATACACGACATTCCCCACACCCTCTGTGCATGCACGCACAATCCCCCCTGCCACCACCTTACCTGCACTGGGCATGTGCACGCTTCCCAGCTGATTTTCACCCCATTTGAGGCCTTTTTCAGCCTCCCAGAGGCAAGCCTCTGCAGCCTTTGGAGGCCAAAAAATGGGCCCATTTTGTCACTTCCTGTGTTTCCAGAAATATAGGAAGTGATGAAACGGGCCTGTTTTTCAGCCTCCAAAGGCTGCAGAGGCTTCCCTCCAGCCTCTGGGAGGCCAAAAAAGGCCTCAAGCGGGCCAAAAATCAGCTGGGAGGCACGTGCATGCGCAGTGAGGTAAGTTTGGCTGGGGCTTACATGCCGGCACAAATTATATTGTGTCACCTGTGCCACCTGTAGCACACGTGCCATAGGTTCACCATCACGGATATAAGCAATCATCTTAAGGCTATTTAGAAGACTGTATTTATCAGATTTCTGCAAGTGAATGCCTTATAGATATGCTAGGCTGCAACAAATATCAATTAGATTGAGCAATCAAACTTGCTCAATCTAGAGGACTACAATATAATAGAAATTCTTCAGGTTTATAATAGGTAAAACTAGACAAAGTAATATAAATACATCACAAGGCAACAAGGAATTGAAAACTGGTAGTGCCCAATCCTCCCATAATTCTACTTTGACTGGATGCTTATTATAATTCTTAAAGATCCAGGCTATCTCCATATCTTATTTTCATTGGCTGAGCATCCAAACATACTTACTTGCTTTGTACAAATGGAACACCATATGATTCATACAGATAATTTTGGGCAACACAAACCCATATTGTTAATTTTATATTACCTTTGCAGTTACATTATTATTTTACTTGGTAGAAACTAACCAGTTATGATTATTCATTCATTCCACTTCTAAGCATGAAAAAATGTAATAGTTTACAATTCTCATTGTGAAATGTCTGAGAAAACATATATTTTCTGTGTATATTTACATATTTATGCCCAACTCTATCTCAAATTAAGGATCATAAAAAGTTATACAATAGATAGTATGAGGCAAACGTACATACTTTCAGACCTTTATTTTTTTTTCCTAGCACTGGAAAAAAATCTTCCAATCCCCAGCATTTTAGCACTACAATCTACTCCTTTCCTTTCCCTTTCCTTTTCCTTTTATTTTTTGCTACCCCTCTTGCCTTAAGGTGATTCTGGGCAGCATACAATGTTAAAAGCTATAAAACTGTAAAACATAAATATTTCTAAAAACTATAAAAATAGAATTACAATCAAAAGTAAGATTATAATTAAATGAAGGGGAGGGAGCAGAATGAGTAGGGGGTAGTTGGGATTTTTTCTTAATCTATCAATCCCCTCTAGCGTGATATTCTCCTTTTGAGGCCCCAGGCCTGGCAAAGCTACATCTTCAGGCCCTTCTGGAAACTCAGAAGGGTGGGAGCAGATCTCACTTCAGGAAGTAAGATATTCCATAGGGTAGGAGCCCCAGCAGAAAAATGTTCTCCTGGACCCTGTCAGCTGGAAATCTTTGCCAAAAGGGCTCACACTATCCCTCTTACTGCTGCCAGAGGTGGGATGGGCCAGTCCTATTGGGGTGAAATGTATACTTTCAAGAATGTATTTTTGAATAGAAGGAATGGTTGTGTTTTTCTCAAAAACTAGTGTGTGAACTGTGGGTAGATACCTTACCTTGAAAGATTTATTATTAGTAATAATGAAGTGAGGTGTAGTTTGTGATGAAAACAATTATATACATAATAAGCAAGGAACTAAGAAGGGTTCCAAATGACCATATAGTAACACTGTGGTTGGAATAATATTGACTAATTTACTAATAATATTGACTAATTTAATCTATCAAACCACAGGCTTTGTATCCTCTTGCCCCTCTTGCCCCTCTTGTATCCTCTCGCCCCTCTTGTTCAACATATATATGAAGCCGCTGGGTGAGATCATCCATGGCTTTGGGGTGATGTATCATCAGTATGCTGATGATACACAGTTATACATCTCCACCCCAGGCCACATCAGTGATGCTCTCTCCGTGATGTCCCGTTGTCTGGAGGCGGTACGGATCTGGATGGACAGGAACATGCTTCGACTCAATCCAGCCAAGACAGAGTGGCTGTGCATACTGACATCTCGGTCCAGTTTGGATATTCCACCTTTGGTCATGGGGGAGGAGGTGTTGCCCCCCCGTGGACAGGGCACGGAATCTGGGGGTCCTCCTGGACCCATGGCTCAAGTTGGAGGAGCAAGTGGGAGCCGTGGCCAGTGGGGCCTTTGCCCAGATCTGGCTGGTTCGCCAGTTGCGCCCATACCTGGACCGAGATGCCCTGCGCACGATCACTCAGGCACTCATTATTTCCCGACTACTGTAATGCTCTCTATTTAGGACTGCCCTTGCATACCACGTGGAGGCTCCAGCTGGTGCAGAATGCGACCGCGCGGGTAGTGATGGGAGCTTCCCGGTACTCCCATATTACACCCCTCCTGCATGACCTGCATTGGCTACCAGTTATCTTCCGGGTGAGATTCAAGGTTCTTGTGTTAACATTCAAGGTCCTACAAGGCATGGGTCCGGGGTATTTACAAGAACGATTCCTGCCAGCATCAAATACCAACCACCCTGTGTGAGTGCACAGATGGGGTCTCCTCGGGGTGCCGTCTGTGACTCATTGTCGTTTGGCGGTGACCCAGGGGAGGGCCTATTCTGTGGTGGCTCCCACTTTATGGAATCAGCTTCCGCCAGGGCTCCAGTTGGCCCCCGATCTCTGCACCTTCTGCCACGATTTAAAGACCTGTTTATTTGCGCAGTCCGGGCTGTGCTGACCTCCTGGGGGGGCTTGATGGTTGTTTTAACTTTGGGGTTTTAAATTTTGTATTTGACTTGTTCTCGTTTAATCTGGTTTTAGGTAATTATTTATTGTTATGTTTTAGCTGTGAACCGCCCCGAGTCCTTTTGGAGAGGGGGCAACATACAAGTCAAATTAAATAAATAAATAAATAAATAAATAAATAAATTTCAGTCAACAATGTTAATATGTAGCATTATTCCAATATTACTAAAGCTTGCAACAGTAGCTGATTCATTTCTGTATCCTTTTGACTAATAACATTTCTGGATAGATCTGAATTAGATAGATAGATAGATAGATAGATAGATAGATAGATAGATAGATAGATAATCAAAAAACAGATCTGCGAACAACTAGAAGCAAATAAAGTTATAACTAGTAGCCAGCACAGGTTTGGTAAAAACGGATTATGCCAAACCAATCTTATCTCATTCTTCGATAAAGTAACTAAATTAGTAGACCAACAAAATGCTGTGGACATAGTATACTTAGATTTTAGTAAGGCATTTGACAAGGTAGACCACAACCTACTTCTTCGTAAAAATGTGGAATAGACAATATCATCACCACCAGGTGGATTTATTTTATTTATTTATTTGATTAGTCAATTGCTTACAAGATAATAGGTATAAGTATAAACATAATTATAAATACATGGATACATATAAGAAAAATAAAAGAAACAATAGGACAGGGATGGTAGGCACTTTGGTGCGCTTATGCATGCCCCCTACAGACCTCTTAGGAAAGGGGTGAGGTCAATAGTAGACAGTCTAAGGTTAAAGTGATTTGGAAAGTGATTTGGAAATGTGATTTCTGGTTGGCTGACAAACTGTACTCAACAAGTAGTCCCTAATAGTACTACATCCACACGGAGAGAAGTACCGTGTTTCCCCGAAAATAAGACCTACCCCAAAAGTAAGACCTAGCACTATTTTCTAAACCTGCCCTAATATAAGACCTACCCCGAAAATAAGACCTAGTGTAAATCTCCAGTTCCAGGAAGACTTTTCAGGGAGCAACCGTGCACCCGTGAAACACCCCACACACACACTCACACCCACTATTTGGCACCATAAATATATAAGACCTACCCCAAAAATAAGACCTAGTGTGTTTTTGGGAGCCAAAAAAAATATAAGACAGTGTCTTATTTTCGGGGAAACACAGTAAGTAGTGAGGTACCACAAGGCTCTGTCTTAGGCCCAGTATTCTTCAATATCTTCATAAATGACTTGGAAGAAGGAATGGAGAACTCATCAAATTTGCAGGTGACACTACACTAGCAGGAATAGCCAACACCCCAGAAGACAAACTCAAGATCCAAGGCCTTGATAAACTTGAATAATGGGTCCTACCCAACAAAATGAATTTCAGTGAGGAGAAAAGTAAAGTTTTACATTTAGGCGGGAAAACTCAAAGGTATAAGTACAGTTTAGGCGAGGCCTAGCTCAAAAACAGTAACTCTGAGAGGGGCCTTGGAGTCTTAGTGGATGATCACTTGAATATGAGCCAGGTGTGTGTAGCAGCAGCCAAAAAAGTTAATACAATCCTGGGTTGTATAAACAGAGGCATAGAATCAAGATCACATAAAGTATTAGTATCACTTTATCAAACCCTTGTAAGACCACACCTGGAATACTGCAACCAATTTGGGCAATCACACTACAAAAAAAGATGTTGAGACTTTGGAAAAAGTTCAGAAAAGAGTAAGATGATCAAAGGCCTGGAGACTAAACCATATGGAAGAACAGCTGCAGGATTTGGGTCTGGCTAGTCTAAAGAAAAGAAGAATTAGGGGTGAGATGATAGCAACATTCCAGTACTTGAGGATCTGCCACAGAGAAGAGGGGGTCCAATTATTCTCCAAAGCACCAGAGGGCAGGATAAGAAACAATGGTTGGAAACTAATCAAAGAGAGAAGCAATGTGGAACCTGGTTGGAAACTTCCTAACAGTGAGGACAATTAACCAGTGGAACAGCTTGTCTCCAGAAATTGTGGGTACTTCATCACTGGGTGTTTTTAAGAAGAATCTAGACAGTCACTTATCTGAAATAGCATCTCCTGCTTGAGCAGGGGGCTGGACTAGAAGACCTCCAAAGTCCCTTCCAGCTCATTCACTCATTCATTCTAATGGCGAATTGAAATATGCCATGTTCAAGGCCAGTGCACTATTTACTGGCATCCTGACACCATTTTGTAGCCACATTTTCATTGTTAAACTTTTAGAAAACTGGAAGTAAGTAGTGTTACAAAAGAATGCTTTCTTTCCATCCGTGGCTTGCACTGAAACTCATCTTGCAAGATACTGGGTTTGGTTGTTCAGTGTGGGTGGCATTGTATTAGTTAAATCTGAACCTGTTCAACTGCGTGGTTTGGTTGAGCATTTTAATGCTGGTATGTGTGTTTGTGAAAAAACATTCTATGTAATAATTAAGATTTTCATATTTCCCTTCCTATATACCCAGTAATTAACATCAATAAACAGTGTCTGAATATTTTTGATCAGGATATTCTTCATGAACATTGGGTTTTTGTTATACTGTAGCATTATTTGTAGATTATATAAATTGTGTAACTATTTGTGTGATTAGTAGATTAATATATTTTACTTATTTAAAACTTTTAGCGCAAATAGTGCAGAATAATTTCTTATAGCTAGGAAAGGAATATCTTTTTAAAAATATCACCTGTCTTATTACCTCATATATATCTGACTTTTTTCCTGGGTTTCTCAGAAAGCTTTTATCCTCCAATGACTATGTTTGCTCTGAATTTGAGTCTCATCAAGTTTTCTCTCAGGACAATTTTCTCTGTCTTCAAGGGAGTTAAAAATTGCTTTCCTTTTAGCCAGTTCCAGTTTCCTGTGAAATAAATAAATGCAATGTTTCCTCATAGCTAGTATTAATCTTAACGTATGACTCAGTTCTAGGCTTGGTTTCTCAGTGAGCTCAACTTTTACAAGGAAGTGCAAGGACTGTTCATACTGCTTCTAAACAGTTTTAGGTGGCTTTACTTTACAATGGGAGAAGAGGTATGTCTTTTAAAAAACCAAATACTTCTTTCTTTTGTATGTATACAGCTACATTGTAATTTGCATAATATAAGTAACAACATGTTTGGCAACAAAGGCTTTAAATGGTCTATATCTTAGCATAAAATGTGTTAAAGTGAGAGTTTTCACTGAAGCCTTAAAAGAAAAAGCAGTAACATCTGTGTTTCAGATCTAATAAATAACATTAATAACTTGCATTGAACTGTGTAGCTGCTGCTTTTATATTTCTGCTTTGATACATACAAATATTCAGGTGCTTTATGATAGTCTTCTTTTAGTATGATATAAGATTTGTTTTAAATCTTAATATCTAATTAGTGAAAATCAGACTATTGGAATTGTTACTGATAAACTACAACACGGGTGTCAAACTCGGTGTATCACATTGCTTTCACGTGACATTTTGCGATGCTTTTTCCCTTTGAGGATCTGGGGTGGCGTGGCCTACCGTGTTTCCCCGAAAATAAGACACTGTCTTATATTTTTTTGGCTCCCAAAAACACACTAGGTCTTATTTTCAGGGTAGGTCTTATATATTTATGGTGCCAAATAGTGGGTGTGAGTGTGTAGGGGGTGTTTCGGGTGCACGGTTGCTCCCTGAAAAGTCTTCCTGGAACTGGAGATTTACACTAGGTCTTACTTTCGGGGTAGGTCTTATTTTCGGGGAAACACGGTATGTGTGTCAGATCCGGCCAGCGGGTTCATTGCCAGTTTGGCACCCCTGAAATACGTTTATTTGATTAGAAGATATATTTTTATTCAGAAGTAACTTATAATTAGAGTTACAGAGAAAGTTTCCTTATACTTTTTAAACATGTTGACCTTTTATTTATTTAGGTATTAGTTGCCAATTCCTTAATCTATATTTGTTGTCCAGATTTCTAATTCTGTGTGTAAGCATTAACTGAGTTCTATTTGAAGCGTTTTTTCTGCTTGCAATATAGAATGTGTCATCTATTTTCCTGTTCAAAATTGAACAAAAAGAAAAAGATGTTTATAGTTTAATACATGCTAAATATCTGGAATAATTTCAGCATATATTTATATACAAAGGCTTAGCAAAAAGCAGTCATTTGTATATATTACATAAATAAATCAGTAGCCACTCTGGGAATTTTATTAAACAGGAGATCATACATTCATTTCAAAGAGTTCCTAAACAATTGAGCACAAAAATATGTATATGTGTATTTTTTTTTCATTAATTGTACAAAAGGGTTCTAATAGTAGTAATAAACAGAGGAGACTTCAATTGGAATAAAATAAAAAGGATTGCATTGATATTCTTCCATGGTTTTATTTTGGTTCTTACACACTTCAGCAGAATTTTTTATTCTTTGTATATAAGATCAACTATTCTTTTTTCATTCTCTTTGTAGACATACTATATAAACATAGCCCTATAATGTCTACAGTTGGTATTCTGTATTTTAGAGAAGTTGACAAATTCCTGTCCCTATTCCTTTGGAAATGTGGAAGAATTTGACAATTGTACGGGACTGGAAAAAACGTGTGGACTCTTGTCTTCTTCCTCCACTGTTAATTATAGAGAGGGGTGTGTGTGTGTATGTGTGTGTGTGTGTGTGTGCACAAAGGAGTAATAATAATAAAAAATCCTCAATCCTGTGGAAAAATAATGAGAATGAGAAATGGAAAATTGGATGAGAAGGCAGGTGGTTGAAAAGAGAACTGATGGTTATATATTTTCCAGTTGAAAATGTTATCATGTTTATAATAGCGTTGAATATATCTCTCAGGGACAATCTGACTTGAATCTTGCATTTATAGGATTTTTTTTCTAAACATAAATTTGGTCCACCTCATATTAGCATCAGATTAGTGATATTCTTTATGGACATGTATTTTCTTTATAAATATCATGTTTATTACAATGCTTTTCCTAATGAACAATTTTGTTTTATCATCACATTATATAAAAGCACAACAAAACAGAAAAAACCTAAGCTTCAGCCTTTCATGAGGTGTCATCTTCATTGTGGCCACACAATATGTAGCTCTTGTATATGAGAGAACGAAGTTCACACAATAATTATTCATTCTTCTTTGAAAGTGACAGCAAATATATACTTATATACTTATTCTGGATATTCCTATAAAATATGCTGTAGGAATTGATAGTACAATATAGTGGTACATCGTGAGTAGTTTCATTTCCACATCGCTAAATGTGTTCAGCTAGAGAAATTTTAAGTATCTTACAGAAACATAGAAGGAAACATGTTGTTTCTGGCTTTGAAAAACACTTTCCTTGGCTTGAGAAAAGTGAGCATGTTTTAATAGTTTGTAGGTTTCCAAATATCCTTTGTAACCCAAAGAATTATTTTGCTCTCTGATAACTTGTTGACTTCAGTCTGATGCTCCATATCATTTGATCATCAAGATAATGTTTGTTCATACTATCAAGGCTTTGAAACACCTATATAATTATAGTATTTATTCCACTGTAATTTTCCAATTTGAAAAATAATCATCAACACAAACTAGATGCAATTAACTTCTCCAGAAAAACTGGATCTTCAATCAGGAGTTAGCCTTCACTTCTATAGTTGTATCTCAATTAGGCATTTCCATCTCCAGTTTGAGCAGCCCATTTATTCTCCTTCTAATTTAATTTTTATTACTGTACAGTCTTTATTGATTAGCCGTTGGGCCATATCAAAGTGCACAGTTCCAGCAATAAATTGTTGTTAAAATTTGATAAAAACAATTCAAAATGGAATTTAGTAAAATACAATTTAAAATGGAATTGGATAAAATACAATTTAAAATGGAATCAGAATAAAATACAATTTAGATAAAATAATAATAAAACACAATCTAAAATGAAGTTGTAATAATATAGAATAATTTAAGATATAGGTAAAATATAACAGCATCATACTTCGGAGTCGCCCCTACAATCCACCCCAATCAGTCCCACATATGCAGATCTCAACCGGATCATTTTGTTTGAGTACTGTGCTACGTTAAATGTTATTTTCAAGTTCTGGCCGGACATAAGTTATTTTGATATGGGGATCCCAATGGGTCATTCGTCTGGTATATAGACCAAGATACCTGCCTCTCACCCTCTTATATATGCAACAGTCAAATAGGATGTGAGCCAGGTCCTCTACCTCCGCCACTCTGCAAATGCAGAGACGCTCATTGTACGGTATAGCATGAAATCTCCCGTATCTGACCATTGTGTCAAGCTGTTCGAATCTCGCTCTTGTAAATATCTCCCTAAGCTGTTTTGGGAGTTGTAACTTCAAGTAACTGTCTACTTGAAAAGTACGTTTGTATTTACTCAGCCATTTCAAGTTACCCACCTTACTAAGGATAGCTATGTCAGTTTGTGCTTCTATATCCTTAATTCTTTGGGCAACTCTTTTTGTAGATTGTTCTCCTGTTACACAAGAGACAGGAAGGCCACAGCTTCTTACAAAATTTGTTAGTTTGGTGATCCAGGAGCTTTGTGATTGTAGTTTCATTTGCTCTAGTAGGCATATTTGGGTAGTCTATCAGTCTCCATTTCATTAACTTTAAACCAGTAGTTATAAGCTCTAATTTTAGATAATGCCTGAATTGTATGAATTCCCAATTCAGCTCTAACTGCTGCAGCAGATGTTCTTGGATCTACACCCAAAATACATCTCAGATGTTGGGACTGTGTTTGTTCTAAGACTGTGGTTGAGTAAAGACCTCAAATTTCTGCTCCATACAAGAGCATTGTGGTAACCTTAGCCTTATAAACCTTGATTAGTGGGGCTAGGGACCCTGGGTAACTATGGTTTTTTAGTTTGAGCAATAAATTCAAATGAGCTTTTGCTCTAAATGTGCTCCATTGATGATGGCAGGCCCAAGATCCAGTCTTGGAAAAAGTTACACCCAAATATACAAAGGTGTTAACCTGTTCAATTGGTTCACCATCTAATTGCCACTTATGTCTCTGATGGTTTCTTCCAAACACCATTATTTTTGATTTAGATTTACTAATAATTAGGGAGTTATCCTGGCAATAAGAGCTAAATCTTCCTAATAGCCTACGTAATCCTACTTGTGAGTATGATAATAAAACCATATCATCAGCATAAAGCACGCTGTTACAGTAAGTATTTAGGATGCCCCCCATGCCCCATTTTCGGCTTGGATGGTCTCCTGCAGCACTCTGCCAGCCAAAATGGGGCGTGGGAGGGGCACGTGAGGCTGTTGTGTTTTGCAGTGGGAACTAATATTGTAGCAATCAATATTCAACCAGGGAAGATAATATGTGTATCTGTGTTGGGTTCTTTTTTAAAATTTATTGAATGCTTTGTGTCTTTCGTTTTTGTTGTTGTTTCAAATTTCTTGTAGTTTTGTATTTTAACTTTTCTTTATATAAAATAAAAATTTAAATTTAAAAAAGCTGCCATTTTGGAAATAATATGTTCTCCTTATAATTGGAGAATAAGGTATTTAGAAAATAGCAGTTGGAACCATGCAAAATTATTTAAATACTACATAAAGAATTTCCACACAGAAAAGACTTGAATGTATTTTTCCAGTTGTGTGAACAATGTCTAATTGAACCCTAATATTAATCATATAACACCCTCTGCTCTCAATTTTTTTGTATGTTCTGCCTTGTATTCTGAAGTAATAATACTGTAAAACTACCCAGTGTAAATAAAACAATAAAGTAAGAGCTATTACATATTAACAATAGTAATCTACTACAGAGAAGTGAAAACGAACATGGTCCCAAGAAGATAATTTTACTTCATATATAAATTTTTAAGAGTATCTTGTACCCTTAGTTCAATGAACAAAATATATACAAAAAAGAGCATATATTTTACTTGCCCATTACAAATTCAGTGTTACATGTTTTAGAAGAGAATGCTTTTAATATATTTTATTCTGTCTTGAAGGCAGTTACTGAATCATTTTTCTCCAGAGTAGCTGATTGACATTTAACTCTAAACTAGATTACAGAATTCATATTTTTCCATAATTACCTAGGCATAGTTTTTCAAATTCCATTTTTATGTAAAACAGTACTCTGTTATTCTTCAAAACATATAATTTAAATGATATCCAATATCATTTGGATAATATTATCCAGGTAGCAAAGGGAAGTAGGTGTTTAAAAGCAATAGCTATAACTTTTTCCTACAATAAAAATATTGTAGGTGACAGAATAAAAATATGTCTAGCTTTCCTTTAATATTTAACATATTAATGATGTTAATAATGTTGATGATTTTAACTTGTAATTACATATTTTTCCTTCCATAGTGAAACTTTCATTTTCATTTTTAATGTTTTCATTTTCTTAATATTGTTTCTCTTTAGTACGATCGATCACTTTTAACCCTGGTTTTTAAATGATAAATTTTATGGAATAAATTAGAATGCAAATTATATTACATTATATTGAATTCTGTATAAACAATTTTATTTTTACTGAGAATACTGAAAGCTTAAATACAGTTAATAAATAATCAAGAAAATATAGTTAATGGTTACTTTAGAACAAGCGAGTATCAATAAAACCTTAATATGATTGCAATATATTGCTGAGCACACTGGGTTGCATCCCAAAAATTGTAAGCCGCCCTGAGTCTCCGGAGAAGGGCGGCATATAAATGTAATTTTAAAAAAATCATAATTTACCAAGTAGCCTCAGTGACATGGATGGTTATATAACTTTGATTGATAATTTCTTTTGCACAAATATGTAATAAAGTCACAAAGAAATGAGAACTAGTTACATATATTTGTTATTTTAAAATAGGTTTAGTTAAAATAATTAAAGACATTGTGGCAGGTAATGAATTAAATCAGTTACTTCATATTTTAATTAACTATTATGATTTGGATGAGCAAATAATGAGTGGTGTTATTTTGTAAATGACTGATTGTTTTTATGTTTACAGACAGTTGGAAAAAGAATGCCCACAGCTACAACAGTCCAGGAGGCAACAAAAATTGAATTGGATAGCAGAACAAAGAGTAAGTCTTCCTGATTTTTTTATTACATTCTGGTTGGAGAAATTTGGGGACACACTACAGAAGTGCAAACTACCCAAAGAATGAATATAGGTGCATAGTATAGGCCACCAATCAAGCAGAAAAAATAGATGTCTTTTTTGCTAACCAACTAACAAATATATGTAGGAAACACACTACAATAGTAATGGGGGACTTCAATTACCCTGACATCAATTGGAAGATTAATTTTGCACCAAGTAAGAAATCAAATAGGTTCCTAATCAACCTAACTGACAACTTTGCTGTCCAAAAAGTAGAGGAGGGAACTGGAGGGACAGCCATACTGGACTTAATTCTTACAAACAAAAAAGAAGTGATAGAGGGAGTTGAAACTGCAGGAACCGTGGGTGAGAGTGATCACATCATACTAGAATTCAACATAACGCAAACACAAGCAATAGAACACAATGATACCAGATTCTTAGATTTTAAAAGAGCTGATTTTAACAAGCTCAGAGAGAATTTGGGATAGATTCCTTGGATGAAAATCCTAAAGGGGAAAACAACTCAAGAATTTTGGGAAACTCTGAAAAATATTATCATAAAAAGCCAGACCAGCATGATACCACTGAGAAAGAAAAACAAGAAATCCAAGAAGAAACCAGCATGGCTGCACAAAGATCTCTCTGACAAATTGAAAGACAAAAAGGTGAAATATTTGGGAGTTATCCTGACAAACACAAATATAAAATTGTTTCAAAATAATTATGTGCCTCTTTGGAATGATACTAAAAAAGACTTACAAAGATGGAACAAATTGCATGTTTTTCTATTCTGTAATTAAGATGAATGTCTTACCAAAGATGCTTCAGACATTACCAATATGTTTCAGACATTACCAATACTTGCAACTGATATTCCATTTAAACAATGGCAGAAAGATATTTCCAAGTTTATATGGCAAGGGAGGACCCAAATTGTTGGGGGCAATATGCTGACTCTGTAAAACCGCTCAGAGAGGTCTGTAAAGCACTATAAAGTGGTACATAAGTCTAAGTGCAAAGTGCAAAAAAAGGGGGAAAACAAGAATGTTCTGACCCAAGCCTTGTTCAAATTAAACAAACACAAACTGTGTAAAAAAGCAAACTTTTTTAAATGCGGCACTGGGAATTCTGCACATTCCCAGCCAAGAGTGAGTTAAGGCTAATTGTCCGATATTGAAAGCAAGCCCTTTCAAGGTTGCAAAAAGCTGCCAAGAACAGAAGACTAATTACTGATTAAATATCCACCAACAGAAGTTTCAAAAACAAACCGGAGTAAGCAGGGCTTCAATAAGAACTCTGAGTCTAAAGAACTTCTTTGCTTCCTGCAAAGAACACATCCCCGAGGGTTGGTTTTTATCCCTTATGGGAGGGGCCATCACCTTCCAGCCTTACTCCTAAGTCGCCCTTGCTGCTTCAGCTGCTCTTTCCTTTGAACAACCCTGCGCATGCGCACTGGGCACAGGCTCCCCGGGGTCCTCTGTGTCACTGCTGCTAGACTCCACAAGCTCCAAAGGCAGCTCCCCACTCTCCGATAGTCCTGGCCCCATCCCTGCATCATGTGCAGGCCCCTTGTCTGAGTCCTCGCTATCAGAGACCTCTGCCATCCTCACCTGCTGCCATAGAACCACAACAAAGAATTAGATACAAGCTATTGCCAGATGCTAAGGAAAGAGGGTTTGGGTTTACCAGATTTGAAATTGTATTTTGATGCATGTTGTCCAGTCTGGCTAAAAGAGTGGGTGAACCTCTGGAATAATAGGCTATTTGATTTAGACCATACCTTCAAGTCAAGGGAAGAGTTAGCATTAGAAGGTTGTGTTTGCCATTGGTTCACATATGAACAACTGAAAGAAAGATTTAAACTAGATAAAAAGAATTGTGGGATTGATTTTGTTAAAAATGAATTTGAAATTTTATTGTGTCGTAGTGATGAACCTATTAATGTTAAGGCTTATAAAACGTTATTGAAACTCAATTTGAAAAGTGAACATATAAAATGTATGATTCAGTGGGCAAGCAACTTTGGGTATTTAAAATTCACACTAGACTATAATTTAATTTTTTTTAATAAGATGATGTATCACTTGTATTTAATACCAGACAAGTTATCTAGAATAAATGTTGGAAATGTAAATGTAAAGAAGGGACCTTTTTTTCATTTTTGGTGGACATGTGATAAAGCAAAGAAATATTGGAGTAGGATTCATATTTTAATACAGAAAATTCTTAAAGTGAAGATAAAGATAAAACCAAAAACATATGAACATTTGGGGCTTAGTGGAAAAAGACTTGGGGGAAAAAATTGGAACTCTGATCTTATGTATGGCAGCAAGACTACTGTATGCCCAAAAATTGAAGGATGTTTCAATTCCCACCATGGACGAATGGCTACAAAAGTTGATAGAGTTAGCAGAGATGGCCAAAGTGACCATTTTGATCAAAGAAAAGAATATCAGTACGTTTGTTTCTACTTGGAAACTGCTTTTGTACTTCATGCTTGAAGTGGGAAAAATGAAACTTTGATTTTGGGTTTTACTGACTGATTTGTCATTATAGAAATGGCTAATTTATACTATTATGGATGAGTAAAAAGTTAAGGTTCAATGTTAATGCCTTATTCTACTGCAACAGAGGGAGACAGAAATCAATGCCTTTTTTTTCTTTTTCCCTTCTCTTCCACACTTCCCTCTTCCCCTTTCTGTCCTACTATATGGTTTTGTATATTTGTATTTTATACTATAAACTAATGTTAAAAAATGGAGATTCTGTCTTCCTCCAGCCCCCCCCAAAGAATATGAACTGAAAACACATATTTAAAGTGCATTTTTCTTTTATTACTGTTTACTGAAAGTTATTTTAATATAATTCTAATTCTTGACCTAGCAAGTTTGATTTCTTCACATTTACTTCTGAAGTTGCTGAAATGTATTGAAATACACCACTTTTCCTTTTAGTGAAGGAGTATTGTAAAGTTATATTTCCTTATGAAGCACAGAATGAAGATGAATTGACAATCAGAGAAGGTGATATTGTTACTCTTGTCAATAAGGTAATTATATGCTTTTTAAAAAATTGTTATTTATTGTACAATTTTCTTGGTTATGTATAAAATTTCTATTTTCACAATAACAGTATACCATCTGGGTACAATCTCTACAATCTCTATTGAATACAGATAATAAATTTTATACACGCAATAGTTATAACAATTATTTTCAATACCTATTCACCTTCATTTTCACTTATCCTTATTAAAAATTTTGTGTTATTTAATTAGGCCCTCTGTTCAGTTTTATCTATAATCTATTAATAATATCAAACATTATAAACACATAAACATCACATTTATAACCATTAACCTCCAAATAATCATAAAGTTTACTTAATTATTCAGTGTTCATTATTCAATTACACAAATTACTTCATCTTCATTTACATATCCAGATTTCTAACTTCTGCTGATACTTTCTAACCATTAATAAAATAGTTCCCAAATTAAAAAAGTAATCTTTTCCCCATGGGGTAATTATACGCTTTTTATTTATAGTCACACCATTTTATAGAAAAACACTGTATTGGATGAACTAATCAACTGAGTAATTTGTTTGAGCATGATGCCTAATATTTAGGGTGGGTTGTTTCAAGAGTTTATATAATAAGAAAATATCACAATGCCCAAAGTGAGAGAACAACTGAAACTGGATAAACTTCATTTCTTTATACATTACAAACAAGTAATTGAACTCTGCCATATGGAAACAACATTAGTTCCCAGCTAAGTGACTGATACTATTGTGTTTTGCAGTATCTGTTCCATGTATGTGCTTATGCCCAAAGAACACCCGAATTATACATGTATTAATATAGTAAAAATATAATACATGTATAATTATGCTTTTTCTCCGATAATAACTAGAGCATACAAAACATTTGGTAGACCAATACTTGAATACAGTTCATCAATCTGGAATCCGCATTACATAACGGATATTAATATAGTCGAGAAAGTCCAGAAATATTTCACAAGAAGAGTTCTCCACTCCTCTACTCATAGCAGAATACCTTATGGCGCCAGACTTGAAATGTTAGGTAAAACTACGCTGCCTTTGGTCCGATCTAAGTATAGTACATAAAATTATCTACTGCAATGTCCTACCTGTCAATGAATACTTCAACTTCAACCACAACAATACAAGAGCACACAATAGATAGAAACTCAAGGTAAACCGCACCACACTTGATTGCAGGAAATACGACTTCAGCAACAGAGTGGTCAATGTCTGGAATACTGTACCTGACTCTGTGGTTTCTTCCCCAAACCCCAAATCTTCAACCTTTAGACTGTTTACTATTGACCTCACCCCTTTCCTAAGAGGTCTGTAGGGGGCGTGCAAAAGCGCACCAAAGTGCCTACCATCCCTGTCCTATTGTTTCTTTTTTTTTGCTGGCACAAGCACAAAGCCGAAGACACCAGCCTGAAGATGGCGAGTGGGATCTCGTCGAAACGTCGCCAAGGTTTTCTCAATCTTACAAGGACAAGACCCGAATACACCAAGACCTATATATATATATATATATACTCACTCTCATATATACATATATACACATACATATACATTACACACACACACATATCTTTAAGGACAATGTGACTGCTTCTGAAGGACATTTGTTGGGAGACTAGTGCGCTTCCTAGGGCAAGTTGCTGGCCACAGTGAGAACAGGCTGCAAAAACAAAGCCAAAAAAAAAACCCCAACCCTAAATCTTCACTATCCACCAGTGAGAACCATCAATTAACCATGAATCAAATTATACACTTTGATCTTAAAGAATTCTAAATTACAAATTAGTTTTGGAAACCCGAACTGAATGGAGGGCTTATTTATACAAATCCAGTCCTGATGATTAGTCTTCTCTTCCCTACTAACTTGTTAAATTTATCCAAAAAAATTTTTTTGATAGGGGGAAGAATTATTTTGTTGTCATTTTCAAGTCATGCAGATCTATTTCAAGCTACAAAGCCACCTGTCAGTAAATCCAGGTTTCCATTTGGTTGGAACTACAGTTTGAAATAATTTACTTATTCAATTATGTTTAGACAGTCAATGTGCTGTACTGCTTAAATTCCAGGCTACATTTGATGATAATGTACTTCATGTGCCATCAAGTAGTTTTTGAACTCTAGAAACCAAGTTTATCTTATGCCTGCATGCACTTTTACAGACCAACTTGACTACTTTATCTAGCATGCAGAGCTCCAAACAAGCCATTAGATGGTGGTAAATAAATTGTTTTGAGTATTTATTTTCACCATATACCATAGTGATCAACCATATTAGTTTGCATATCAGAGATGTGAATTCCCATTTAGCACTTTGGGAGAGGAGGCAGAGAAAGCTACAAGGTGGCACTAAATGGAGAATATATTTTTTAAACCCCAGATATCCAGACATATGTTTTCCATTCCACCTTTAAAATAATCATATTTTTATTGTATGCTGCCTCAGAGGTGCTTTTTGAAAACAACTGGACTTTCTTGGATTTTTTTTCCTTTGAAAACATTTGCTTCTCATCCAAGAAGCTTCTTCAGTTCTACCTGAGTGGTGAGGAATAGAAAGATATATATTCTTTGCAGTCATCTGGTTGTTAGCACACTGAGGATTGCAGGGTTAGCTCGGTGGGGAGTTGTGGGGAGGCTTATCTGTATCCTCAGAGTCAGCCAAATCAGACTGCAAACAGGTGTGGAGAACAGTGGTTCTCTCCATCCAGGACTCCTTTGAAGTATGTATGGAGAGTCTTAGTCATCCAGGTCAAGGTTGTCCCAAGAGGGCTTTTTCAAAAAAGAGCCTTGGTGGTGCAGGCTGTTAAACACCTAGCACTTAGCTCCAGCTGCCTGCAATTAGTGCAGGCTCGAATCCCACCAGGCTCAAGGTTGACTCAGCCTTCCATCCTCTCGGAGTAGGTAAATTGAGGACCCAAGATTGTTGGGGGCAATAAGCTGACTTTGTAAAAATGCCACTTGGCGGGGCCAAAAAGCCCTAGTAATAAGCAGGCATATACAACCAAATGAAAGCTATTGCTGAGCACATTGGGTTGTGCTCCAAAAAATTGTAAGCCGCCCTGAGTCTCCAGAGAAGAGCAGCATATAAATGTAAATTGAACAAAAAAAAGCAACTGGACTTTCTTGTTTTGGACAGAGGGACCACTGGTTTGAAAGACCCCATCTGTTTTAAGATTGAACAGCTATCCATCAACTGAGGGGAAAGGCTATACCATCACCTATCTCCTATTTACAATTGCAACCCTTTCAGCAGTCACAATAAAGTCCCATACCCATTTACACTCTGTTTCAGGTGACTCTGGGGATAGAGATAAGCCCTCAAGTTACCTCAGTGACTTTCAGAGCGTTAACAACTGATCTTCAGAGTGCTAACAACCAGATGACTGAAGAACATATATCTTTCCATTCCCTACTCTTAAGTTAAAACTGAAAAAGTTTCATGGATGAAAAGCAAAACATTTTCAAAGGAAAAAAATCAAGAAAAAGCACCTTTGAGACAACCATGACCTGGATGATTGAGAGTCTCCATAGAATGTACAATGTGCTGATATACAGCTTTTATTATTATAACTTATTTTATTATCAATCTCTTTAGCTATCAGTTATACAACTAGATCAGTGGTATTAAGAGTTATATAGCTAGATTCTATAATGGTGGGTTTACTTATTTTGTAATCCAATGTTTCCCAAAATGAAGAATGAGAATGGTAGTAAGATCTTTCATATATTGGTAAGAACAGCACATTGCATGTGGAGAAAATCCCAGTTTCTGAAGTAAGTTCTATGAGTTTCAGGTCCAAACAATTATACAGAAATGTGATGTAAATATATCCTAACTACTGTTTCAAGATATTTGTCTGTTTATTGTCAATTTGCAAAAAAATAGAATAATTGTATGTATGTATGTATGTATGTATACACACTCTTCTCTTATGTATTATAGGATTGCATTGATGCTGGCTGGTGGGAAGGAGAACTTAATGGTAGAAGAGGAGTATTCCCTGATAACTTTGTAAAACTATTACTTCCTGATTTTGAAAAAGAGGTAGGAGCAGTTTGCCTATTATTGTAAAGCTAATTTTACTTTTACATCATTTATAAATGTTGCCCACCTAAACCATAATAAAACATTCATTTTTTAAAAAACACATATTTAAAAAACACATATTTAATGTCAATAACTGTGAAAACTATACAGTTTTATAAAATAAAATCTGCATGTTGGCATTCTAAAAATAATATCAATTTTTTAAAATATTTGATAAATATTCATATTTTATAGCATCATTTGCCTATCAGGTGCCACCTTTCATTGAGCTTTCTCAGGACTCTTTATTCTGTGAAACTGGACATTCTAAAGAAAATGTCTGGTTTTAAAAGAGAAAACAAGAACAGATAATGGATTTCCAGTACATTTAATTTATTTCCACCCTGAAAACAGTGCTCTAGTATCTGGATATGGTAATACATTGTTCTAATGACAGTATGCCTTAAATGGAAAAAACCAGATTTTATGTAGTATATTTCTTGCAAATTTTACTTCCGAGAGGACAACTAATATTTCCTTACTAATAATACATTGCCTCATTGATACCTCGAAAAATGGAAAAAAGTATTCCTTTAATTTCCTTTCAGTATTTCGTTGTTAATAATCTTTTTATTTATTCATTTTGTTTTACTTTTAGAGACCTAAAAAGCCTCCACCTCCTTCAGCTCCTTTCAAACAAGGATCAGGTAATTTACAGCATCAATAAATATTCTCTTAAATACACAACAAACCATTTGGAGTCTTTTATTTATTTATTTATTTATTTATTTATTTATTTATTTATTATTTGAACTTTTATGCCGCCCCATCTCCGAAGACTCGGGGCGGCTCACAGCTAAAAAACAGAGACAATAAATACTTAAAAAACGATTAAACTAAATTACGAGCCCAAATTCTAAAAACAAATTTGCAATAATTAACATTAAAAACTATCCCCCCCCCCAAGGAGGGGTCACAGCCCTGGTTGGTCAAATAACCAGGTCTTTAACTCACGGTGGAAGGTGCGGAGGTCAGGGGCCAGGCGGAGCCCCAAGGGCAGTTGATTCCAAAGGTCAGGGGCCGCGACAGAATAGGCTCGCCGACGGGGGACCGCCAGCCGGCATTGGCCCACCGACGGGACCCCGAGGAGTCCTTGCCTATGTGCTCGCACAGGGTGGCCAGCATTCGATATCGGAAGAAGACGCTCCCTTAAATATTGAGGACCCATGTCGTGCAGGACTTTATATGTTAAAACTAAAACCTTGAATCTCTTTTAACATGCTCTCAGCTACTGTATATATACCATACCAGTTAAATGATTAAAGTGCAATTATAAGTACCCCTCACTTAGTGACCATTCAAAATTATAATGGACCTCCCCAGATATATTTATATTCTGACAGCTGCTTCCCTCCATCCCTCCTGCAGCCCTGTGATTGCTTGGCAGTTGGCTCACTGTATAGTTATATCAACAGTATAGTTAACTGTTTCCGTTATTCTATGGTGAGGATACATTTGCCATCTTATGGTTAAAGGAACATACTAATAATAGCTATTATTTTGTTAGAGTTCCTATTGAAATTAAGTTCATTTGCTTTTTAAATATCTTGATTTCATTCTAAGATTTTCACTTAGAATTATCATTTACTAGAAATGGAAAGTATATCTGTTCACTATTTTAATTATGCATTTAATTATTAGTTCTCTTTGTTAAATCATTCACCTATAATATTTCTTACTTCTTTTCCTCTATCATTGGACAGTTCTGTCATGGAACTTCTCTATTATTGAGCTCAAGTAAATCATGCTCAATTAAATTCAGCATGCTTCTGTCATATGACACCAGCTCATATCCCAAGAAATAAAAGGAAAGAAATATGAAATAAAGTCCTAAAACATGTTTAAAATGTGTAGGCACTGGAAAGAACAACAGACAAACAGATGTAAATACACTATTTTCTGTATTTTGAATCTTACTTTATATGCATAATTATTATTATGAGTTCACCCAAACTGTAGGCTAATAAATGCATGCAATTTATTTCCTACATTTGAATGAATCCACTAAATTTGTGTGGAAGGATGTTTTGAGGAGGCAGTTAGAAAGGGCATTTTTGTATTCTAATAAGCACAGGAAATACTGATTTAGGATGCTTCATATCTGAGTTGTAGAATTACAAAGACTTTTTTCAGCTTAATTCTCTTGCTCCTGCAATAGAGCAATGACTTTAATTAATTAGTCAATTTATAACATGAGACATAAATATGATTATGGATATTCTAGGTTCAGCTACAATAGAGATAAAATAAACTTTGGGCAATTCTGAAATATTGCTGAACTCACTTGTAAACTGACATCCAGTAAGAATGACTGTGATGGATTGTTGTCATATAAGCAAACCAAAGCAGTGAATCTCCTTTTCCTGTTAAGTGCTATAGCAGTTATAATCACTTTTTGTGATTTTTAATTTTGAAGTCTACTTGATTTGATACTTACTGTATCTGCCACAATGAATCTAAGTTTAACAGAGTTTAGTTGAAATTGAAATATTCCTAAATATAAACAGGTCTACATGTGTAATTCATAGAAAACAGCCTTTTAAGCAAAAAACTGATACATTTGCAGAGCAGAAAAAATAATTTTTATCATCTTCTTTTAAAGTGTTTAACATTATGCTTTTTGATAGCTACTACAGATAGAAAGCATGAAATTAAAAAGGTTCCTCCTGAGAGGCCAGAATGCCTTCCTCATCGAACAGAAGAAAAAGGTAAGAATTATACTTCTGCTTGAAAATCACCTTTATATTTTAATCTTTCATCCAGAAGACAAGTTGCATTTATGTCTTGTCCTAACTTTTTGATCAGAGACTCCGAAATACTCGTAGAAAAATCTTTGTTGTATATAATTTCTGGAACAGTAATAAGGGAACTCCATATTGTAGTGTGTAGAAATTAACTTGTGAGTGTGACACATAGGCCACCAGTTCCATTGTGGCCCAAATTTCCCAATTGTTTGATTACTTGTAAAATAGTGCCCAGAAGCATTAGCAATGAAGTATGGTCCTGTGAGTTTCTCTTTTGTTTTTTTTAAAACTGCATTTTATTTCTCTCTCTAAAAGAAAGTCCCAAATGTTAGATGAAATATAAATAAAGCTTCTTGAGAACATCCAAGGCTATTCCAGTATAAAAATTTTGATTCTCCAGATATTGATCCAACAGAACCCGGATATAACCATAAAAAACTTCACTTCCATTCTAAAAAGCAAGAAAATGCTGTTGCTTCTGAAGCAATATGGAAAATTGATACCATTTGCATTATTATGTAATTGATAATTGTTGGATCAATTTATGCAAATAATTAAATTTATTACTTAACTCTGCAAATGGAATAAAACATCACTTCGGTTGCAAATGAGGTCAGTTATCTGTATTTGAATTTAATGGGAATTCAGACTTGACAGACATCCTTCCTTCCTACTCCTGATGGGAGCCTCCCGATACTCCCATGTTACACCCTCCTGCGTGGCTTGCATTGGCTTCGGTTGCCCTCCGGGTGAGTTCAAGGTTTTGGTTTAACATTCAAAGTCCTACATGGCATGGGTCCAGGATATTTACGAGACGACTTCTCCCAGCCTCAAATACCATTACGGTCTCTCCTCGGGCTGCCCTCCACTCAATGTCGTTTGGACCGGGGGATTCTGTGGCAGCCCCCACTCTATGGAATCTTCTTCGCTGGAGCTCCGCTGGCTCATCTCTTCCGCCGTGAGCTAAAAACCTGGCTGTTTTTACAATCTGGGCAGTGTTGACCCTTGGGGTTGTTTACGTAATTTTGGGGTTTTAATAATAATACTAATATTAATTCGGCTTTAATTTAATATATTTTTAAGTAACTTATTGTTGTATTCTATTTTAGTTGTGAGCATCCCTCGGAGACATATAAGTCGAATTAATAAATAAATAAATAAATAAATACTCCCCATTTGGTCCATTAAATCATTAAATTCATCCAGTCATTAAATTGTGATTCAAATATTACATAATAATTACATAATATTTTAGAATACAAGAAAAATTGATTTCAACTACTTATACATTTCAGTTACATTTTAAGAATTTCTTTATAATATTCTTAAATTAGGCAACAGTAGCAAGTTATTAAGATTCACATTTATTATTGTTGAAAAAAAAAAACTTTGAAAAATTTTAGCACCAGAAAATTAATTCCGCTTTTTAAAGTTATAAATAAAAAATCCAATTTGGTTAATAAAAATATACTAATAATTTAATAAAGAGAAAAATGTCTGGATAGTGTACATAGCAGACTGAAGAAAGCAGAATAGAAGAGAAAGAGTTGGAGAATATCACAAAGATCTGCAAATAGAGATATAATAATTATGGCAAAAGAAAGCAAAGATAATATCAATAATGGTAGATGCCCTTGATGCAATCTTAAAACATCTAGAGCATTATTTGAGCACCATCAGCATTGACAAAATTACCATTAGTCGATTACAAAAGGCAGCTTTACTTGGAAGAGCGTACATCCTGCAACAGTACCTCAACATCATCAAATAACATCTGCTATCCCAGGTCCTTGGGAAGGACTCAATAGATGGATAAAAATGCCAAATCCAGTCTAAACATCCCTCTGTGCGATGAACCATAATTTAGTAAGCCTGTCTGCTGCCCAACTCTCAATGACTCTAGGTAGCTAGCTATAATATACTTGCTATGACAGTAAATCAATTGCTAGGGGTATTTTTCTTCTTTTTGTTGGCTATTGTAGCTATTGCATATGATTACTCAGCTTAAAAATGTCTTTATTCTTTTGGATGGAAAATTGATTTGAAGAAAGACCAGAGAGAGAGCAAAAAGCGTTAGATTTACAGAAGCCTTCTGTTCCTGCTATACCACCCAAGAAACCTCGACCACCAAAAACAAACTCTTTGAACAGACCTGGTACGTTGCCACCAAGAAGACCAGAAAGACCAGTTGTGCCTCTGATTCAAACAAGGTATTTGACCTAATCATTTGTTTTTAACTATAATGATAATCTGTTGTCAAGTTGATATCAACCATTTTTCTGATGCCCAAATCAGTATTATCTCCTGGTGACTGCCTGGACTAGTCTCTGCAGTTTTCTTGGTAAGGCTTTTCAGATATAGTTTTGCCATTGTCTGCTTCCCAGAGCTTTGAAAGAGTGACTGGCCCAAAGTCACATAGCTAGCTTTGTGCCTAAGTTGGTACTAGAAGTCACAGTCTCCCTGTTTCTAGCCTTAAACTTAGAGTCTTAAACGCTGCATTAAATTGGCTCTCTCTAATTAACTCATTAATAACCATATAAGGTTTTATTCAAGATGATCTCTTGTCAACTTGGCATTTTAGATTTCTCTGTGGTGCATTCATTGCTGATGTTCATCCACCTTGCTGCCAGTTATTCTTTTCTTTCCTTCCATTTTCTCCCCAGTATTATAGCCTTCTCAAGGGTCAGAGTCTTCACAAAATATATCCATAATATGGTAGTTTGAGCTTGATCATTAAACTATAAATGAAATTAAAACACTGGTTGATTGGAGTTGAGAAAAATTTATCTTAATGCAATTATAAAATATGCAACTTTATTTCTTATTGGTTATTATAGCTCTTGTGAAATTTTTTGATTGATTTTTTTTTTGTTTGCTTTCTTGGCTATCAGTATTATTCTCAACTCCAACACTAAGTTCAAAAGCATCAATACTCTTTCTCTCCTACTTCAAAATCCAATTTGCACATTAGTAGCATTAAAGGGAAAATCATTTTGGCATAAATCTGATATTTCTAACTACAGCATTTGAATATCATTTCCAAAGCCTTAATGGCTACCAAAGATATGTTGTGCACTACATTAAGTACATTAAATATATAATGCAATAAGAAAGTGTTAAAATGAAATCTAATGTAGAGTTATATGTATTATTTATTGTTTCTAACTGGAAATAATAAGTAATACATATAACTCTACATTAGATTACATTTTAACCCTTTCATATTGCATTTTATATAGTTACCTTGACATAAGATGGGTAAATTTAATAAATAAACAAGCAAATAAATAAATAGCCTTGGTTCCTTTTGGGGTCTTACAAGATTACTGTCTTAGGAAAAGCAGTTAAAAATTAATTAATAGAATAATTTTACAATTTATATAACTACCTTTAACAATCCTTATTAAAAAAAATAGCCAGCCCAAACATAGTACTTTGCCACCTGTAATGTAAATAAATAATTTTGATTCACATTTAAAATGATAATGGTCTTCCATCATCAAATAAGACCAGCAGAGCTTTTGTAGCAATTAAGTTTTTTTTTTAAATTACTTATACAGCCATTTATAGGAGTGTTTATGTGAAATAAACCTACTTCTCCAAATAGCTGAAAATTTTTCAGGATGTAGAATATAACCAAATCTGATTGGTTATGGGATATGAGCCTTTTTCCTAAGCAACTTCTAGTTTGGTCTGTTTGATAGCGATGATGACATAATGATTACTATATCTACTGTTGCCAGAGGATTTCTGAAATTACCTACAGTGTTTAACTAACAGGATCTGTCTGCCTCCATGAACATTATGTATGTCTATTATTATTGGTAATATTGTTATCATTTAAAGATGAAATCAGTGCTAAATTAGCTTTTTAATATCAAAAAGGAAAGTATCAGGCCTGAAGTAATTGACATTGTCAGGACATGTTTATAGTTACTCAATTATCATTGATAAAAACTGTTCATTTTCTTGTAAGTACTATATAAGTGCGTAAGAACAAAGCCCTTATTTTTTTAAGTATGAAAAGGATTAGTTTTATTGGAATGATACTTTTAATATGTTGGAAGGTACAGTTAACTAAGTGGTACACACTTAGTTACCAGGCTCAAGGTTGACTCAGCCTTCCATCCTCTCGGGGTAGGTAAACTGAGGGCCCATGATTGTTGGCGGCAATAAGCTGACTTTGTAAAAATGCCGCTTAGTAATAAGCAGGCATATACAATGGAAGGAAGGCTATTGCTGAGCGCATTGGGTTGTATCCCAAAAACTGTAAGCCGCCCTGAGTCTCCGGAGAAGGGCGGGATATAAATATAATTTTTTTTTAAAAAGTAGCCTAGGAGGTTTTGAATAAAAAATGAAGTCATTGTTCTTTATTTTATATTGGGCAGATCAAACCTATACTATTGAGTCCAATTCTAATCATCACATTTTAAGAATGAAAATTGACGAACTGGACTATGTCCAGAGAATAGCAGTGAAAGAGATAAGGGTCCTGCAAGGATATTTTTATTTTAAAAAGTGGGTATGTTTAGCTTAGGAAGCTAAAACCATATGGAGAAGTGACGACTGTCTTCTAGTATCTGAAGGGCTATTATGTGGAAGACAGGTCAGAATTGTTCAGAGTTATTCCAGACAAGGTGAAATGGGATTAAATAATTTCATTTGGAATCGTGGGGTAAAAAAGTAAGAACTGCTGCATTACAAGGGGTGGTGGTGATGGTGACTGTGCTAGAGGAATTTAAACAGAAGCCGGAGGCCATCAAGAACGCTGTAATATTAAATCCCCGATAGCAGTAGCACTTATATACCATGCCATAGTGCTTTATGGCACTTTCTGAATGTTTTACAAATGTCAGCAGGTTTTCCCACAACAATCTGTGTCCTCATTTTTCCAACCTCGGAAGGGTGGAAGGCTGAGTCTACCCTGAGGTCAGGATCAAACTCCTGGCTGTGGGCAAAGTTAGTCTGTAATACTGCATTCTAGCCACTGTGCCACCATGGCTGATAAGATAGAGCATTGGTCATCAACTGGTGGTCCATGGACCACTGGTGGTCCACGAGAAAATTTTGGTGGTCCACAGAAAAATTATTTGCATTTTTTAAAGGTAAAGCTTCCCCTTGCACATACGTGCTAGTCATTTCTGGCTCTAGGGGGTGGTGCTCATCTCCATTACAAAGCCAAAGATGTCTCCATAGTCATCTGGCTGGCGTGACTAAATGCTGAAGGCGCACGGAATGCTGTTACCTTCCCACCAAAGTGGTCCCTATTTTTCTACTTGCATTTTTACATGCTTGCAAGCTGCTAGGTTGGCAGAAGCTGGGTCAAGTAATGGAAGCTCACTCCATTACGCGGTGCTAGGGATTCAAACTGCCAAACTTTCTGATTGACAAGCTCAGCGCCTTAGCCACTGAACCACCATGTCCTCGTTCTTATTTATTTATTTTTATTTTGTTTTTATTTATAGTGGATTTTTAATCTTGCACTAAATCAAGGCTTCTCAAACTATGGCCCCTGGCTGGATACGTGCAAAGAACATTTGTGATGTTGCAGAGAGTCTCACCCTTTGGGGTCTTTTTGTGCAGGCCAGAGGGGCAGCAGAAATTCCAACTTGGGGTCTGCTTCAGCCTCCTGGGGTGGGACTTTGGGTGAAGGCTGGAGGGAAGTGCCACTGGTGTCGAAAGCTGGAGGGCCTTGTTCCCATGAGATTGCATCATGGCCTGGAACTGGCTGACTTTCTCAGCCTGCTGAGCCTCCAGGCACCGATACCTGGCCTTGCACTCCCACAGGTCTTCCCTCTGCTTGGAAAGAGCTCATAGTCCTCAATGAGGTGCTTCTGCTGAGCCTCCTTCTCGGTCAGATCCAAGTTGAACTGAGCCAGCCATTTGGCCAACTCTTTCTCGTGGGGGCTACTTAGCTCCAACAACTGCGTCCTGTTGGGGCTCTATGGAGCCCGGGTGGGGAGGGAGGAGTGGCTGGGAGGGGAGGGGCAAATAGAGGCCGGCGAAACGCCCCTCAACATGAGTGACATCAGGCTGGCCATGCCCACCCAGGCACATGACCACCTAGCCACACTCACCCAGATGGTCATTAGCCAGATCATATTAGTGGTCCACGGGATTTACAATGATGGGCTTAGTGATCCTTGAGGTCCAAAAGGTTAGTGACCCCTGTGATAGAGGGTTGGCCTATATGATCCCCAACATCCCTTTCAAATGTTATATTCTATGATTCATTTCAAAAGAAGACATATTCTGAAAATAAATACTATATCTGCCAGTGAAACTGGACTATTCTGCATCATTAACTCAAAGGAAAACATAACAATGCCATACCATACAATCTAGAATGAGTCTAAATTATTTTAAGAAAGAATGACACTAATAATAATCAAAGTATTCACATAAATATGAATGTTCAACAAATGGGGTGTTTTGTTAAAAGAACTTGTGATTTTGGGAAGTAAAGAGCCATCAGTTTAGTTTGGTCTGGGAATAAATGGCACAATTTATAACGTGTGAATGATCCTTTTCCTTTTAAAAAATATAGCCACCAGTTTCTGAATCGAAACCCCCAGATACTAGGGTCTAAAAGGAAAGCTAACCTTTTAAATTCTCCCCATTTATACAGTGCAAAAAGCTCCCATTTCAGATGATCAGTAGAAGGGTATTAGTAATTCAAACCCTTAATGCCAATACAAATCATACTAAAGGTTCTAGCAACAGACCAGGGGAGTGCTTAACCATTTTGTTGCAGCTGGGCACTTCATATATTTTACAGTTGAGTTTGCAGAATAATTTTTCCTTCATGTAATAGGATTGAGAGAGTCTGAAATTATTTTTCAGATTGCGGACAAGTTATCTTCAGTATCAAGGCACAGCTAATATTTAAGACATCATTTAGATATTAGTGTGTCTAAAATAAGTTCTTTTGACAGGTGTTAAGGAGAAACAAGATAAGGTTAATCCAAGTAGGGTGCTGCTTTATGAGAGATGGGTACTTCTGACACTGGAGTGGCCTAGAGGAGTGCTTCTTTTTCCCCCCGAAGCTAAAAAGTGGGAATGAAGCAATTTAAATGAACATCTCTCTTGTTTCTAACTGCAGGAATGAAATTCCAAAAGTAGATTTGGTGAGCTGTTCTTTGTCCAACACCTTAGAAAAGGAATCTACTGAAAGAAGCAATGACATCGGTAAGTTGAAGCAAATTTCAACTATCATGTATATGATCATATATATGATCTGGTTGCTATATAAAAAGAGTATTTCTGAATTGTAATCAGTTGGCATTTATTACAACATCATTGTATACTTTTATATCTCTATGAAACACCATGTGATACATAACATTCTAAATGCTTGCAAGTTTTGCTTAATTGGATACTATTTTATTATTTAAATTATTTAAAAAAACTAGAGTTTTTAAAATTTATCTTCAATGGTTGTTAGTTCAAAAGAAGTAGTAGAGCTCTGTAATAACTAACTTTGGAATTAAGGTGACTTTGTGAAGCATGTTTCCTTCCTTGAGAAAATTAAAATTGTTACTTTTACGTTTTTCATAAATTTGCTGTCCTTAAGAAGCGTTCTAAGTTGTAAAGATAGTATATTTAGGCTGGAAAGTGAGGTGTTCTGCTGTGATCACATATCTGTTAGCAAACCAAGTGTCATTTTCATATGGAAATATTCTAGTATCATCTGCTTCAATCACTCAGTTCTGTAACAACTGGGCTCCAGAAGACATGGTTTTGTAAGAGGAGAATCTTTGTATTCTAAATTGTAAGCATTACTACATAACATTAGTAGCATGCTGTGTTACTTTTATGATACGATTTCTTCAAGAAGCTCATATTGTTCAGATTAAAATAGGCCAGAAATTAATCATTCTTATTTTGGAAGAGTACTTCTAATGTGCTTTTAATAGGCAGTTGTTCAAGTAATAAGCTTTTTTTTTAACAAAAAGAATAATGTCAGAAAATGAAATTACAAAATAATTATGTATTTTAATATCTATTTAATATTCTGCTTTTTGCTTGCTAAATACATACTGAAGTATAGCAGTTAGGTACATTTATTATTATTAGCCATAAGCCAGCCTTGAATTGATATTCTCCGGCTTACTTGCTGCTTATAAATATTAGCTGTTGATGAAATCCAACAGATTTGTAACATTAGCTTAGACTGAGAAGAACATAGAATACTAACATGCAATATCATGGTTTTCTCGTCTTTGAATTAGAATTACGATAGCAATATTTAGTTAACATAAGTGAAGGTCAGAGTACTAAATGAGAATAGTAATGATAGCAAATTAAAACATTAACACTGCTTTTTATATTGTGAAGTTGCTCAAAGTCTTTTTGTATTTTGATAAGATTTAGAAATAATAAAAGAAAATAAAAGACTTTTCAGATACAGAATTATGTACACAATAACCAAAAATGAAAGCATGTATGCTGTGCTGCTAGAGGAAATATTTAAAATGGCTAATCACTTGAAAACGGAGAAAAGAAATATAAAAATAGATTAAATTATTTATGAGTAATGTTAGAGTAGATCTGAGGTCGGAGGGCAAAGGAGATGAAGGTGAATTATATGAGATGTGAGAAATGTTCTCACCACCGTCTTGGTAAATTACTTGGCAGCGATACCAGTAGCCATTGCAGTCTGAACTTCAACTTTATGCAGGAATTCAGCAATGGGGAAATAACAAGATGTTCATTATACCAGCTCATTTCTTACAGAAGGAAATGAAGCATAGTATTGCACTGTATATAGTATTGCAATATTATTTCAGTGTGGCATGCAAAATAGAAATGTGAGATTAATTTGTTTCTGGAAATGTTTTATTTAAATGTCAAATGAATATAGACATTGTCACATGCACACAAATGTAGCTCCCCAAAGAATGCATTTATTTAATATATTTTTCTTGGCGTGAAGACTTTCAGGTACTTGTATTAGAGCAGAATTAGTGAAAGGTGTCTTGGTTTGGAGTGTAAGCATTATTTGTTTTTAATGTGAATGTTGCATCAAAGGGACTTTGTTTTATCTATGATTCACACAGGCAAAGCTTTGGGAGGAAAAAACACTGTTAATCCTATTGTTAAGTATGTGTATAGATCTGTTCCTCTCCTCTCACACTTTTTTTCTTTTCTTTTTCTCTACATTTCCAGTGGTGCCTTTCTTTTTCTTTCCACTCATATTTCTTCAAGCTTTCCCCATTTACATCCCTTTATCATGGGTAATTCTTCTTCACTTGATGATGGTAAGGCTGTTTTGCACCTTCTGTCTGTCCTGTCTTTTTTCAAGAGAGAGAATGAATGGCATCTACTGCTCCATTCTTGTGGCATCCATTTGTTTGCTTTGTTGTAGCTGTAATTCTTTAGTAACTGAGCCATTTCATACTGACTGGTGCAATGCTTCTGAAAATATTGCACTTCTTTATTATAACAGTGTTCCTTAGCAACGATAAAACCTAATTTTTATGCTAATAAAAATGAGATTCCATCTTCTAATATAAACTAAAATGTTTGCAAGTTAGTCAAATGCAATAGTTTACAGGCATGCATTGGCAATATTTTGAGAACTAACAATATTACAAGGATTCTGTGTTTTTGCAGGAGTCTCTTAAATAAGAACCAATCTGTCTTTTAGTGGATTATTGCCAGAAAGCATAATTTTAAAACTTCCATAATAGGAAGAATAACATCAACTTTCTTACTATCGATTAGTTTGATTCTAGAGGTCCTTGCAGATTGAGCCAATTTCAAAGGTCATACTTTCATTAAAGATATGAGCTAATCTCTAAAAGAAGGAGCATGAATTTTACATGGGTTAAACAAATGTCATACAGGATATTAAAAATGGATTTATTTTATAGAATACAAAATTGTGTATCACACAATGGCACTGAATGAGGATATGCCAATTGCAAGATTAAAAAAAAAGCTAATAGTAGATGAATGTACACACTAGGTATAATTCGGTACAAGGGCACCTTGTATGCCAGCAATGCCCCTGCTCAGGATTGCGGTAGTATGGTGGCCTAATTTTTCAACTTTACACATTAACATTTGTGGAAATGATTATACTATGTTTTGTACCATTGCAAATGGGCCCTTGTTCCTGTAATTGGTTTTTATATCCTTTAATTCCTATTTTCTGATTTTTAAGTCAGAGACCAGTGTAGTTTTTAATTTAAAAAATAAAATTGTAATAGAAAATGACATCTCAAAAAGTAGGGTTTTTTTAAAAAATACCTTAATTTTGTTTTCATTGCTGTATTTACAAGGGATAGGGGGAGATGCTACTTTGGATTTAATGTTGTATTAAGTCTGACATGACAAAGATAGCTTTTGAAGTCAGTACTAATAAAGGAGAACATTTGTAGCTCAGGTTTGACATGAGGGGTCCTTGGTGCGCTCTGAGCTTTTTTTCTTGCAGATGTATCATTATCCAAACTAGGTAACATTGTTAAATGCTAGTAAGGAGTACAGTTTGCTGTCACTTTATATTCTGGTGACTTGCCTGTCAGTGTTAGTCTTAGACATTCTTTGGTTGAGCTGTTTGCTGTTGACTTCTTGGGAAGTTTCTTGATTGCGGTATTGTTTACTTGATTGTTGGTCTTGGAGTTAATCTGTGCTGATCTGGGTGCTGATTGCTGGTGGAGGGATGCTTGGGTCTTTTGTTCCTTTTTTGGCTGGGTGATAGTCTCTTTTGCATAAACATATACATGTTGTTAATATCTAGGTGTCTATTGATGGCTAATTTGTCAGAGTGCCAGGCTTTTAGACATTCCTTGGCGTTTTGGGACTTTTGGTCTAGGATGGTCACATTTTCTCAATTGAAACTATGGCTAAATCTGTCTATAAGCTGTCAAATTATAGAATTTTCATCATGTCTTCTGACCGCTAGTTGGTGTTCATGGGTGCATTCTGCCAGTCTTTTGCCTGTTTTTCCAATTGTTGGAAGACATAGCCTTCTGGGTTCAGTTCCAAGTGGGGGAAAAAGACACTGGAAACATGGTGACTGCTTGGAAAAATGGTTTAATGGTGGACAGGACCACATGCCCTGGAGCTCCAAAGTGAAAAGGACAATCACATGCTTCCAAATGTTGGGTGAAGGAAAAGAAGAAGGGGCAAGATGCTGATAGACCCTTGGTTTTATGCCCTCTGTTGGGATTTGAATTTGAGCTTGTATTCTGATTGGTTGTCAGACTCCCATGGGGCCATGCAAGGGCAACTCTGTAGGCTGTCCTGAGTCCCAGGCTTGGTTGAGCCTTGCTGGATGATGATGTAATGAAAGGCCTTTGGGCAATTCCTATTATGGCTCTACCTGGAGTAGATCTTTGTTATGTAAAATAGACTGGCCCAGGCCAGAGTAATGGCCCATTAGCAAAGGTGGGGGGCTGAGTTTCTACTTTTCTTTTTAGGGGAAATATTTTTGTGGGATTTTTTAGTATATCCTAAAATATTTCATTTTCCTAGGCGGGGGATGGGTTTTAACTTCCAACACTATATAGTGGTTGTTGCAGTCCTTATATTGTTTGTGGCAGATGACTCCTGTTTTATTCTTCTGGGGTTGTTGGGTCTTTTGGTCTGCTTAGGATGTTTTGAAGGGCTTTAGCTAGCTTGTCTGTTATGCTGATTTGAAGTCAGTGTCAGATTAGGTACTTTCATCTCTGCCAATTCCTGGAACTCTTTTGTCCTTCAGTATTTTTTAAATTTACTTGGCTGGCTTTTACAGAAAAAAAAATCAAATAATGCTGTGTTATTTGGAATTACATTCTTAAAATTTATAATTTTGGGTCTTAATTCTGGTTTGGGATGTTCTATTTCTTTTTTAAATGAGACTACAATCTTTTCTCTTTTTAAACAAATACATTTTTTAAATTGTTATTTTAAACATTATTGAAATATAAAACATTTCAGGGTAGACACATTAATGCATAATACTGTATGTCTTACATCAGATTATAGTGTACTCATCCTAAGCAAAATGAATGTAACAATATCTTGGTAATCATTTAGGGCTGTTTTTCATAGCTTTGTTAATATGCAGCTGTCCTATTTTGAGTTGGCAGAACAGTACGTGGCATAAATGGCTGAACTCTCAAGAACAGTGCTGTCCCTACAGTTTTAGTGCAGGTCAAGTTAGAGAAAGTATTTGGTCAGTTTTTTGCTTTACTACCAGATGTCAGGAAAAGCATACACCCACTACTCTTCTTAGTGGGAGGTAGGGCTGGGTTTGGCAAAAAGGCGAGTTGTATCAGAGGGTTAAACTGAAGATCTAGCTATCTGGTAAACCTAATTCTGTTTTTATGTAAGTACTTCGTTCTTGTGCACTGAAAGTGACATGAGTTTAGCATTATTTTCTGAAAAGATTTGTCTGTCTGTTTGTCTGTCTGTCAAATTGATACGGCTGTCCATCTCATTGAAAATGACTCTGAAACAATGGAACAGCACTAACCTGATGTTTAAAAGCCTGATTAAAGGAAAGGTTGATAAGACTCAGGAATGGAATTTTCCCATCAGTCCTGCTCTACCTGCTGTTAGTTGTCCAGCTCCCATGCAAAGCATCTGAAAAGGGAAAGTTTTCCCGTCGAGCCATGGAAGTCTCCCCTCTCCCCAGTGGGGAGGGGGAACTTTGGCCCAGGGACCCCGAGTGCCCATGGCCTACAATAGCAATGATGAGAGTAAAGACGACCCAATGGTAAGTGAAGCCATCCGGTCTTTCACCATCCCGTCAAGACTAGTAGTGCCCAAGGCAGGGGAAAGGGTGAAGGCAGAAGCCATCATAGACCCGAGCTATACCTACTGCCTGATCAGCCTCCCCATGGTCCTAAAGCTAGGAATCAGGATGAAAACCATGACCCAACCCATACAAGTTGAACAAGTTGATGGATCGTTGATAGGGGCAGCCCCTGCCGCACTCTTCACCGAGCCTGTCAGACTTGAAATGGACTGGGAACTCATCCACTTCATAGTGGCGCCAAAAATTATGGAAGCAGTGATTCTAGGACTAGCCTGGCTAGATAAATGAGAGCCTGCCACCTGGTGAGAAGTGGAGGGGGACAGAAACCTAAGACTATTCTCAGTCAAGGTCATGTCATCTTGCACCTGGACAAGGAGTGGTTGGAGGAATGTCTTGAGTTGGGGCAGATGGTGATTGGGCCATGCGATGGACTGATGGGTGCAGAGTGATGGGTCTTTGATTTTAAATTACCAAGGGAAAACCTGGAAGCCTCAGATTTGGGGTTTCCCAGACATGCCAATATGACAACTCTAATAAAATGGAACTTTGAGAAAATACTGGTCTTGGAGTTTGTTTTTTGGAATGTTGACATTAACCCGAATCTGAGAATAAGAATGCTATTATGTCTAACTGCATCCACTCTCTGAATCCTCCCTCCCAATTTCCCAGGCACTAGAATGTGGCAGTGTGGAAGCTTCTGAGGCTGCTTCCAAGGCTGACATTAGGGCCCCTCACTCTCCCAGCACAGCTACAGGGAAAGCTGACTGATGGCTAAATGTCACTAAGAGAAACAAGAAAGCTAAAGCCATGTCAGAGCAGCCCCCAGGGATGCGCCAAATCCCCAGAGAGTACTGGGACCTAGCAGACGTCTTCAGTGAAGAAGAATGCAATGCCCTACCATGCCACCACCCCACTGACTGCCATTGAGTTTGTGCCCAGGGCGAAACTACCAAAGATGTACTCCATGACCCCAAAAGAAATGAGAGAACTAAGGAGTACATTGACACAAACTTAGCAGGGATTTATGCCACCAGCAAAATCAAGGGTAGCTGCCCCAGTCCTATTCAAAGAGAAGAAAGTTGGGTCGATGAGGCTATGTGTGGATTTTAGGGAAATTAACACAGTTTGCGTGTACCCATTTCCCCTTATGAAAGACCTGCTAGCCCACCTAGCAAAAGGAAAGGTGTTCACTAAGCTAGACCTGCGAGAGGCATACTACCAAATTCAAATTCAAATTTATTGGACTTGCATGCCACCCTCTCTCCCTAGGGACTCAGGGTGGCTCACAATATAAAAATTGCACAATACAAAATTAAATTAATTAAAACGCAATTAAACCCCAAGCCCAATAAAATCTAAAAACCAATAAAACTTAGTGTAAAATACAATTAAAAACCCACCCCACTTCACTTCAATCCAGGCTGGCTTGCTGAAAAAAACCAAGTCTTCAGGTCACGGTGGAAGGACCTCTGGAATCAACTGCCTCTGGATCTCCGGGCCCTGATCTCCCACCTTCATGAATTAAAGACCTGGTTATTTGACCAACCTGGCTGTGACCCTCCCTGGGGAGGATGGTTTTAATGTTTACTATTGCACTGTTTTAATATTTGGGCTTGTCATTTGGTTTAATGTTTTTTTAAATATTTATTGTTCTGTGTTTTTAGTTGTGAGCCGCCCCGAGTCTTCGGAGATGGGGTGGTATACAAGTTCAAATATAAACAAATAAAATAAATAAATAAATAAACAGAGGTCTGGGGCTAATCGGAGCCCCAAGGGGAGCTGATTCCACAGGGTGGGTGCTCCCACAGAGAAGGCCCTACCCCTGGGCGCCACCAGCCGACACTGTCTGGTTGACGGCACCCCAAGGAGGCCCTGCCTGTGGGAGCGTACAGGGCGATGGGAGGTTGATGCTGGCAGGAGATGTTCCCGCAAGTACCCCGGACCCAAGCCATGTAGGACTTTGTATGTTAACACCAACACCTTGAATCTTAATGCAGATTAAGGAAGGAGACAAATGGGAAACGGCATGCAACTGCTTCCAATTTAAAGTAATGCTGTTTGGCCTCCAAGCAGCCACAAGGGTAAAAGAGGGGGAAAAGGGGAAACTTTTACTTTTAATTAGGTGAAAGCTGTGGGAACTTTTAGAGTTGGCTTTCACCAGTCATGCCAGTATGATGTATCCAATAAAACCGTTCTTTGAGGAATTTTTCTGCCTCAGACTTCTACTTTCTATGGGTACATTACTTGGAACACTGAAAGATATGCATGCTTATTTATTTAGTCATGTTTATGTGGTGTATATTGGAGGTGGAGACCCTTTGAGAGCTGTATGCAACAAAGTTTAATTTTAATGTATGCCGATTGGCATACATTCACAAAGTGACAATAAAGTTATTCTAAGTCTAAGTGTCAGAAGATGTTTCAAGAGAATAAAGTAGAAAAAAGACAGGGAATACCTCATAATGTGAGCAGACTTTAACAGAATAACAGAGCTGGAACGGACTTTGAAGATCTTCTAGTCCAGTGGTTCTTAACCTTTTTGAAAGAATCGCCCCCTTGAGCCATTGAGGAAGTTGTCATCGCCCCCTTCCCCAACATAACCGCCCCCCTGCCACCTCTTAGCATCCCACGGGGCCAGCAGAGGGGTGCTAAGAGGCGGCAGGGGGGCAGCATGTTGAACGTGGCCGCGGCAGCACGTAATGTGCCACTGCTTCTGCATTGGAGGCGCGGCTCTGGAGCATTGCTAGTCAATGGGTGAACCTGCAGGGCCGGCCGGCACCTCGAACGCCCCCCTGTCACCTCTTAGCACCCCTCTGCTGACCCCCTTGGGGATGCTAAGAGGCGGCAGGGGGGCATTCGAGGCGCCGGCCCTGCAAGCTCACCCCATCGACTGTTGTATCGCACTGAACTGGTGCTTGTCCATCCATCCATCCAAAAGGTCTGTCTGTTTGCCTGCCGGCCTTCCTGCCTATCTACCTGTCTGTCTGTCTTGTGGTCTACCTACCTACCTACCTATCTACCAATATAGATCTCTCTCTCTCTCTCCCAATATATTTCGCTCCATCGTCCCCATATCACCCCCTTCCGTTCCTTCGCCCCCACATTGCCCCTTTTCGTTCCATCGCCCCCCTGAAAAACAAAATCGCCCCTTGGGAGGCAATATCGCCCAGGTTAAGAACCACTGTTCTAGTCCAACTCCCTGCTTAAGGAGGAAATCTTATAATATTTCAGACAAATGGTTGTCCAATCTCTTCTTAAATATCTCCAGTGTTGGAGCATCTACAACTTCTGGAGGCAACTCATTCCACTGATTATTTGTTCTAACTGTCAGGAAATTTCTTCTTAGTTCTAGGCTGGTTCTTGATTAATTTCCACCCATTGCTTCTTGTCCTGCCTTCAGGTGCTTTGGAGAGTAGGTTGATCTGTCTTCTTTGTGACAGTCCTTGGATATTGGAACACTGCCACCATGTCATCCTTACAACTTTTTCATTAGATCAGCCATACCCAACCCCCACAATTGTTCTTCATATGTGTTAGCCTCTAGGCCCCTAATCATCTTTGTTGCTCTCTTCTCTACACTCGTTTTAGAGAACATCTTTTTTACCAAAATCTGATGCAATATTCCAAGTGTGGTCTTAACAAGGCATTATAAAGTGATAGTAACACTTCATGCGATCTTCATTCTGTCCCTCTGTTAATACAGCCTAGGATGTGTTTTTTGGCAGCTGCAGCACACTGCTGGCTCATATTTAAGTGTTTGGCCACTAGGCTTCCAAGATCCCTTGCAGTTATTTATTATTTATTTTATTTGTTGGATTTCTAAGCCACCCCATCTCCCCAGGACTCAGGGTGCACAGTAAAACAATATAAATATACAATCAGAAGAAGATCAAATCTCATAGAAACCCAAAATATAATTAAAACATTAAAACAATTCTAAAAATTCCCCATATAGCCCATCCTCAGTCCAGGTCAGTAAGTTGGAATAACCATGTTTTAGGCCCGGAAGGAGCGAGATCAGGGGCCACCCGGAGCTCCAGGGGCAGCTGGTTCCAAAGGGTGGGTGCTCCCACAGAGAAGGCCCTACTCCTGGGGATCGCCAGCTGACATTGTCTGGCTGACGGGACCCCAAGGTGGCCCTGTCCATGAGAGCATACAGTGCGTTGGGAAATAGTGGCTGGCAGCAGGGTCTCCCGTAAGTATCCCGGTCCTAAGCCATGAAGGGCTTTATAGGTAAAAACCAGCACCTTGTTACTACTATTTAATAGTTACTACTATTGAGCCAGGTACCACCTATTCTATACCTGTGCATTGGGTTTTTCTTCCCTAAATGTAGAACCTTACTTTTCTCAACATTTTGTTAGATAGAGCAGAGTGTTCAAGTATCTCCCAAGTGGCAGCTAAAAAGACCAAAGGATCCTTCTGTATCTTGAGCCTGTCTCCTGGAGCGTTGGCCTTTCCTGCCAGCTTGCGTCATCTATAAATTTGGTGAATTCCCCTTCTATCCCCTTGTCTAAATCATTGATAAAGATATTAAAGAGTACTGGGACTAAGATAAGAGACTTGGGGTACCCCGCTGCATACTTCCTTCCTTGAAGTCGCAGTTCCATTAAGAATTACATGTTAAGTATGGTTGGTCAGCCAGCTATGAATCCATCTAGTGGTGATGCTGTCTAACCCAGATTTCTCTATCTTATCAAATAGTTGGTTGTGGTCTACTTTATCAAATGCCTTACTTAAATCCAGTTAAATTATATCAACAGCATTTCTCTGACCCACTAATTTTGTCACATTGTTAAAGAATGCAGTAAGATTTGTCTGAAATAATCTGTTTTTGACCAGCCCATTTGGCTTCTGGTTATGAATTTGCCTCTAGGTGTTCTCAGATTTGTTGCTTGATAATCTCTTCCAGAATCTTCTCAGTACTTGTGTCAGACTGATAAGTCTGTAAATTCTGCCCTCCCCCCCTCCTTTTTTTTTTGAAGATGGGAACTACATCAGTCCTTTTCCAATACTCTTGTAGTTCCCTAGTGCTTACAGGGAGGGCATACTCCAGGTTTCATATTCTAAATGTCACCTTGTACAAGCTAGGAAGCATGACTTTTCTGTGGTTATCCCTGTTCTCTGGAATGATCTCCTCTGGTATACCACCGTTTCCAAATCTTGTTGCCTTTAGGAAAGTCTTCTTTCCTTCCTTCCTTCCTTCTTCCTTCCTTCCTTCCTTCCTTCCTTCCTTCCTTCCTTCCTTCCTTCCTTCCTTCCTTCCCTCCCTCCCCCTCCCTCCCTCCCTCCCTTCCTTCCTTCCTTCCTTCCTGTTGGGTTGAGAGAGAAAGGCTGGCTCAAAGTCACCAAACTGGCTTTCATGGCTAAGGCAGGACTTGAATTCAAAATCTCCCACTTTCTTGCTTAGTGCCTTAACCACTACAGCAAACTGGCTTTCAGGTATTATGGCTCCCAGGTATTAGGAGCCAGTTAAGTGGAGTTACCTTCTGCTATATAATTTATATATAGTATTGTCTATTTTTTTTTCTTTTATGCCACCCAAAGTCACACTATTTGAGTCAGGTAGCCTTATAAATCTTTTAAATTAAAAGACAACATTAATACTAACAGCATAATAACATCTGGATAAAATACAAGAGATCCAGAACAAACAAGTATGAGTCAGGTTATACCTGTGGATTATTTTGTGTGTGCCCTGTCAGTCTCAGCTGGCAAATTGTGACAGTACCAAAGCAAAATGTTTCTTGAAGGATATTAATTTAACATCAGAGGCAAGAAATTTAGAGATTCTATAAATGCATTTTTATATTACCTTACCTTTGTAAGAATCAGCTTATAACTTCATTAGGGTCAAAAACAACAGTGGCAAGATTTTGGTAACAGATCTACTGTAAGTAAAGAATTATGGTTTTCTTTGAGAAAACAGGAAACAATTGTATATCCTAATTAGACGTTTTCCAAAGTGATGCTATTGTTGAAATTCTACTCTATCTTTTATACTGTATAAGAGTAGTGGAAAGAGAAGTTAATGGCAGTAATACTAATTTGAAAGTTAAAATGTGAATTCCATTTGCTTTTATATTTTGTAAGTGCTTGAAATTCTGAACTATTTCTCATCATTGCTTTTAAAATGCTATTAAATTAATAAATAATCTTACTGCAGTGTTAGATTTAAAACATCTGTACACGTGCTTCATTATAACAATCATTTTTAAATATCTACTTAGGAATAAAACTGGAAGTATATCTTATTTTATCTATTCTTAATTTAGGTGGAATCTTGTTCAATAACTCTTTTGACAGCTCTAAATAAATTACAATTCACAACCACAATTGAGCCCAAAATTTCCATTGTTAAGACAAATTTTAAATGAGTTTTGCCCCATTTTACAATCTTTCTTGCTATAGTTAAGTGAATTACTGCAGGTGTTAAGTTAGTAACATAGTTATTAAGTAAATATTGCTTCCCGTTTGACTTTGTCACATGACTCCAGAACATTGCAACCATCATATATACGAATCAGTTGCCAAGCATCCAAATTTTGATCATGTGACCACATGGATGCCGCAGTGGTCGTAAATATGAAAAACGGTCATAAATGGTCACTTTTTTCAGTGTTGTTGTAACTTTGAATGGTCAGTAAACAAATGGTTGTAAGTCAAAGACCACCTATATTTAAATTAGGTTTCAACTATCTTATTACCTAATGGTTTTCAGATGTATGATGTGTAGCATTAACTAAAAACCAGACAGAAATATTTTCTTTAAAGTAAATAAATACTTACAGATGCTGCCTTCTGTCTCAATTTGATAATATCAAACTAATGCAAAATAATATGGAAATTAAGTTTTAAAAGCTTCATCATAGTATTTGTAATATTAATATTTCTTCCCATGTTTCTTTAAGATTTGGAAGGGTTTGATTCCATAGTACCAGTTGCAGAGAAGCTCAGCCATCCAACTACTACAAGGCCAAAAGCTACTGGCAGAAGACCTCCGTCACAGTCATTCACATCTGTAAGTAACATCTGCAGATTTTTACTTCCTTTGTGGTGTTCCTAATTTTTTTATTCATAATACAAATGATTCTCAGTTTACAAGGGTAATTGGGACCAGAATTGCTGTTGCTAAACAACGCTTGCATACATCACATGATTGAGCCACTTAGTAACTGCAGTTCTGCCATTTTTGGTTATTTTTGTATTGTTAAGTGAAGACCAAATGGATAATTAAGTAGAGAATTCATATGACTGCAACATCTGCCCTCCTACCAGTTTCCCCAATTATTTTGTTTGTGGGAAGCTGGCAGAGAATGTTGGAAATTACAATTAAATGACTGTGGCTTGCTGTGATGTTGTAATTGTGAGCTAGGTACCGAAGATCTGGATCAGAATCACATGACTACAGGGATGCTGTGGGTCATAAATCCCCCTCTTTCAGTACCATCACAAGTTCGCACTGTCACTGAACGAATAGACCAAGGACTACTTGTAGGGATTACACTAATTTTCTCAAAACTGCCAAGAATCCATTTTGTCAGTTTTCAACAATCATGGTCTAAGGCAGGAGTGTCCAACTCAATTTCATTGCAGGCCACATCAGTATTGTGACTGTCCTCAGGCGGCCAGGGGGGGGGGGGCGGGTCTGGGTGGTCACAGCCAACTGAGTGTGGCCCAGGGGCATGGCCAGCTCAGTATCACTCGCATGGGCCGGGCGGTGTTGGGGAGGCCATCCAGGAGTCTCTGGCAAGTAGAGCAATGGGAGGGAGGCTCATCCCACAGGAGGAGGTGAGATGAAGTGATGCAGGGGGCAGGGTTGGGATGCTGCCACCATGAGGCGATGCAGGGAGTGGGGGGGCTGGTGCTGAAAACTATCAGCCATCGCACACTTGCCGCTTTTTGTGCTCAGGGGCTGATGTTTTCCAGCCCCTCAGCTGGTGCACTGTATGGCTCCAGAGCCTGCTGCACCGGGCTCACTGTCTCAATAGCACGCATAGCAGCAGGCAGAATTGGGGTGGGGGGAAGCATGTGATGCAGACCGCTGGATGTTCTTTCTCCATCCCACTGTCTGGGTTGTGGCTGGAGAGCAGGTCGCCGCTGGTCCTCTGCTCGGCCCCCTTGTGGGTCTTGCCCTTGGCCTGTGCATGGAGCGTGTTCTCCTTGCACACCCATGCACCTCAGCCCCGTCTCGGGCTGCCACTGCTACCACTCAGCAGACCTGCCGCTGCCGCTTGGCAAACCCACCCAGCCCGAAGAAGGTGAAGCAGCCAGGTAGAAAGGCCATGAGCAGGGAAAGCCGTATCCCCATCAGTGCCGTAGCCACCCAGAGATTTGGGGAGGCATGCAATCATGGCCATGGTGCCAATGGGGATACAGCTTTCCCCACTATGGGTGGCCGACTTTTGCCTGCTGGGCCTGGGCGTGGTCTACCACCTCTACTTAACCTTTCTAACTGGCTGCTTCACCTCCTTTGGGCTGGGCAGGCCTGGTGCTCTGGGCGGCAACAATAGCGGCCTAATGGACCCATGGAAGCTGCTGGTGGCTTCGTGCCGAGTTGCATCGGGTGCACAAGGGGAACATGCTCCACACGTGAGCCAAGGGCAATACCCGTGAGGGGTTCAAGGAGGTGATCAGTGGCGACCTGCTCTCCAACCGCAAGCAAAAATGGAGTAGATGGATCGATGGCATCTGGCAGCAGCCCCTCACCTTCTGCCTCATGTTGTCTCGGCCCGTGGTGATGGCAGTAGCCAGAGGCAGAAGTGCAGGGGGAAGGCACGTGGTCTGGCCTGCTGGATGCGCCAGGCAACCACCTGCCCATTCCAGCCATTTGGGATAGAACAGGTGCATCTGATGGTCCACATCAGGTGCCTCCCCCCCACTCTCCCAGATGGCCACCACCAGGTTGCAACTCAGTCTCCAGTCAGCCTGGGCTGGGACAAGTCACCACAGGCCAGTCCTTCACTGTTTCCAAGACAGCCCTATGGGCCAGTTGCGGCCCGCGGGCCTTGAGTTTGACACCTCTGATCTGAAGAGTTCTGAGAGATACAAGATGCCTATCTAATGCTCTGTAGTTTCAGCATAAATGGACAATCGGCAGCTGCACTTCAATAAAATAGTATCATTTATACAAAGATATTTCTATATTTATTTTACTTCTACTTCAGGCTTATTTTACCTAAGCAATTTTAAAACATGCATCCTGCCTTGAAGCAACAATAGGATATACTTCTTTAGAGTCATGCGTGGGATTACATTTAGCAAAAGCATAGTATATTCAGTTAAAGTTTTTTCACACTGTTAAGATTTTAATCATTTTATTTCCTTATTTTGAAGTAACTGCATCACTGTACTTAAATATTCTTTTCCCCATTACCTTTTTTTCCTACTATTCAAAATCATATGCCTTCTCCTACTTGTTTTTATTTTAATTAATTAATTAATTAATTATATTTGTATATTATTTCCCATCTCTTTCTTGAAGCAGTTTACACAGTACAAATGTTAGAAGAACCACGAAATTTTAAAATAGCATAAAATAGTACAAAACTAAATGCAGTTTAAAGAAAAATGATGGTGAAACCATAGATATGCATATAGGAAAGGCCAGACTACAAAAGGAACATACACTTATTTTGTCACTATTTTTTGCTAATTTAAAAATAAGCTAATTTATTGATAAAGGCTTGCAAGCAGTGTTATATGCCTGCCACAATATGCACATCACTGTCTAATTCAGGGGTCTCCAACCTGGACAACTTTAAGACTTGTGGACTTCAACTCCCAGAGTTCTCTGGGGTTGCATCCACAAGTCTTAAAGTTGCCGCTGGAGACCCTGGTCTAATTACTGGATCTCAGTCTTGGGCAACAGAATTCAGTTTATGTAGCTGTAAACGAGGTCCACAAGATGGCGGGGCTATGTTTATTACTTATTCTCATACACAATCTCCTTGATGGCTCACCCAAGACAAATCTAACAGAATTATGTGAATAGCTTCTATACTTCATATCATATATTCTTTCCTTGGGAATCAAGTATATTAAATAGCGTTTGATCTATACAGGTGGTCAGTGCCCAGAAATCAATAAATCAGTATTTATTTTCATATAGGCAATACAAGTCCATGAGATATCCAAACTTATACTTCAACTTAAAGCAAAACCCTTAAGATCAAATGGTGATGACAGGAGATATTGGGCTACAGGTAGTCTTCAACTTACAACAGTTCATTTAGTGATGGTTCAAAATTACAGCGGCATTAAAAAAGTGACTTATGACCATTTTTCACACTTACGACCCTTCCACATCCCCATGGTCATATGATCAATACTCAGGTGCTTGGCAAGTGGTTCATATTTATGACAGTTGCAGCTGTCTGAGATCATATTTTGTGACCTGACCAGCAAAGTCAAAGGGGTAGGCAGATTCATTTAGCAAGCATGTTAGTAACTTAACAACTGCAGTGGATCACTCTTAACAACTGTGGCAAGAAAGGTCATAAATGGAACCAAACTCACTTTAATAACTGTTTCACTTAGCAACATAAATTTTGGGGTCAGTTGTGATCATAAGTTGAGGACTACCTATACTGGATGGCATTTACTTTTAGTACTTTGGTAGTGAGCTAATGGGAACAATTAATAGTTGGAAGGCTCACATCAGTATCTTACCACAGTCAATGTTAGTAAGCATGCAGCTAATGGGAAATTATGCGCTGTGTGACTAACAGAGGATTATTTTTGCTTTCAGATTAATCACAATACTAAAATGTTACAGAGTAAGTGCATATTTTGAATACTTGAAAGCAAAAGAATATATTCTTTTATTTCCACAGTCTTCACTTTCTAGTCCTGACTTTTTTGATTCACCAAGTCCTGAAGATGAAAAAGAAGAACAAATTTCCCTACCACATAAAGTAACTGAGCCATTAAAGAAAGCAAAGACTGTTACAATTTCACTTGTAAGTTACTTAAGTTACATGTAACATTCAACAAGGATGGTGCCATTATGTAATTATTTTATAGACAAAAATGTGAAATGACAGCTGCCAATTCTTTAGTGGTGTTGGCCTTCATGTGCATTAGGTTCTTCCCAAGAACCTAGGGTGTCTTAATATTTTAGCATAGTATTTGTGCAGATCCAAATACTCTGCCCTTTTGTAACTGACAGATGAAAATTTTGTCAGCATGTGAATTTTCTAAGTGCCATCCAAGATTTTTGGTATGGTACCCAATGTCCACTGGGACCACCACAGCCAATTTATGCTGTAATTTTTCAATTTCAGTTTTCAGATTTTGATACTTTGTGATCTCCTCAAAGTCTTTGTTTTCTATTCTACTATTCTCCACTATTTCTACATCAATTATCAACACTTTCGTCTTTTCAATCACATTTATGTCTGTTGTGTTATGAGAAGACATTATAAGTCTTTGTTTGGAAATCCCAAAATGTTTTAACCTACTCAGTTTTTACTTTTTCAACTACATGTTCCCACCAATTTTTCATTACTGGTAGACTAATATTATTGACCAGAGTGACCATTGCCTTTTTGACCTATGTCCAAACCTTATTTTGGTTCAAAGGGGATTATCTATTATCCACAACCTTAAAAAGATGAGGCTAAAGGCAGAATTGATTTATATAGCTCAACACTGAAAAGGCATATTCAGGAGGGACTGCATCATTGCTTCTTCAAGTAGACAAAACAAATTATATATCAAGCAAAATTTTGTCTCCCAAGATATCTGAAAACATATTTTCTGCTCAGGTAGACATTGATTGTTGCTTTTTTCAAATGCATAGAATCTATTCATATTGAATTCCTTGAGTTAAATGAGTATAGATTTCAACTTCATGCTTAGCTGGCAGGCAGATGTTCCATTTCATGTTGCAGTTATTTTTTTTCTTAAAATCTCTGTTTTTGTGTTTTATATACAATTTTCTGTAACTGGAATGATAGCTCTAGAGCATAGTAATGTAATAAGCGTAGAAGGTATTATTTATTTAATGTTAGATTCCTAAAATATATTTAACATACAACAAGGAGTTTACTGGAATTGGATCTTAGAATTTATGATTGCAAAGCATGTTCTTCACTTTCATTTTACAGTTTCTTCTATTATGATACTCATATAACTGTGGAATGGTAGTTCTAAAGCATCTCGTGTTACAAAATGATTAACTAAATTTGGTAGCTTAAAAGAAAAATCCCAAGGCCATCCCTTAATTTTTTTTCTGTGATAGTGTAGAAACAAGAGTTACATTTTTTTCATATTCTCATTTTCCCTTTCCTTTTGGCATTCTTTTGAGACAGAAAAAGCAATTCAGAATGAAGTCTGTCCAACAACATTTTCATGGTTGATTGTCTGGCACAAAATCATGCTTGCTTGTTGATAAAAGAATACTTAAAAGATTTGAAAAATTATTCTCTTTCTTTCATGACCATCCAATGTAGCTAAAACAAGACACAGCTGGAAAAGTATACTTTGCTGATCCAAATATATGTTTCCAAATGTTTTTGTTATCTTTTTCACAGGTGTCTGATAACAAAGCCTCTTTGCCTACAAAACCAGGAAGTTTAACAAGTGGAAGTTCTTTATCTTCATCCTTACCTTCTTCATCTATACTTCATCCAGCTTCAGGTCACAGATCAAATTCTCCTTTGTTCAGTACTGAAGGAAAGCTAAAGACTGATCACTCAAGCCAAGGTGAAGCAGCTTTGGAAGAACTAAGGTCACAAGTTAAAGAGCTACGCACTATCATTGAAACAATGAAAGACCAACAGAAGTGAGTGTTCCAATGTTTCTCCTTGTATTAATCAGGTAGTACAATATGGGTTTTTGTTACTGTTAATTCCATGAACTTTATTGATGAACTTGCTCAGCTGTATCTCTTTCACTTAGGCTGTTAGATAAAAAATGGAACTGCAGGCTATACATTTAAGGCTTTCAAAGCTGTATCCCACAGCATTTTTTTTGTCTGTTTGTTTATTACAGTTTTGTATTATCGCCTGTATTACACTATGATTTTACGCAGCATACAAAAAGAAAAGCCAAAGCTGTACTTAACTCATGCAAAATAACCTATAAATAATATACAAAATATTAAAGGTGAAAAATAAACAAACAAACAAATAAATAATGATTTAATCAGTGTATTTCAGATTTTGTCATATCTCAACTTGTATCCAACATCTGTGGACAGAACTGAATGATGGAGAATGTATGTTATTAAATTATATCGAATTTATATTATTTATCATTATTGTAACTACAAGTGCAGGACTGTCAGGAAAAAAAACTTTCTCCAACCTGGGATCAACTAACTGTTTTACTTTAGAAAGTAAATTAGGCACTTTCTCCCACCAATATTTTTATATACAGTATGTATTTAATTGTAGTATCCTCAGATGTACTGTTGTCTATATCTTGTACATAATTGTTGCCATTTTTGGCTACCTAACAGCATTTGCAGCATTTGTAAGTATGAATTAGTCTTAAAGTTTAAGGCTGAATTTAAACATTGTTGATGAAATTGAAAGAAAAAGAACTTTCTATTTGCCAGTCTTTCAATATGTACATAGAATTGTCCAAATTCCCATAAAACACTTAGAAATCAGAAAGTTGGTTAATACTTCTATTTACTATAATTAATGATACATGTATTCAAGAACCATGAATAGTTCAGAATACTAAAGCAAATTTTGTTTTTACATGATCTTAAAAGGTTTTAGTGCTTATCATCATGTCTGATTGGGTTCATAATTAATTTAGCCTTTATTGAATATAGTAGTAACAATTGTAAGTTGTGATTTCTGCAGTAAATGCCAAGTAAAGACTGAAATTACACTAGAGAAATTATATTTTAGAAAAAGAGTTAAAAATTTATAACTGGTGTAATATAGTTACATTATAACTTACATTGATAAGTATTGTTTATAATGCGTGCCCCCTCCCTTCTTACAGTCTATCAATTAGCCCTTGGGCCATATCAAAGTGCAAAGTTCCAGCAATAAATTGTTGTTAAAATTTGATAAAAACAATTCAAAATGGAATTTAGTAAAATACAATTTAAAATGGAATTGGATAAAATATTTAAATATTTATTTAAATTTAAAATGGAATCAGAATAAAATACAATTTAGATAAAATAATAATAAAATACAATCTAAAATGAAGTTGTAATAATGTAGAATAATTTAAGATATTGATAAAATATGACAGCGTCATACTTCGGAGTCGCCCTTGCAATCCACCCCAATCAGTCCCACATATGCAGATCTCAACCGGATCATTTTGAGTACTGTGCTACGTTAAATGTTATTTTAAAGTTCTGGCCAGACATAAGGTAAGTTATTTTGATATGGGGATCCCAATGGGTCATTCGTCTGGTATATAAACCAAGATACCTGCCTCTCACCCTCTTATATATGCAACAGTGAAATAGGATGTGAGCCAGGTCCTCTACCTCCGCCGCTCCGCAAATGCAGAGACGCTCATTGTACGGTATAGCATGAAATCTCCCGTATCTGACCATTGTGTCAAGCTGTATGAATCTCGCTCTTGTAAATATCTCCCTAAGCTGTTTTGGGAGTTGTAACTTCAAGTAACTGTCTACTTGAAAAGTACGTTTGTATTTACTCAGCTATTTCAAGTTACCCACCTTACTAAGGATAGCTATGTCAGTTTGTGCTTCTATATCCTTAATTCTTTGGGCAACTCTTTTTGTAGATTGTTCTCCTGTTACACAAGAGACAGGAAGGCCACAGCTTCTTACAAAATTTGTTAGTTTGGTGATCCAGGAGCTTTGTGATTGTAGTTTCATTTGCTCTAGTAGGCATATTTGGGTAGTCTATCAGTCTCCATTTCATTAACTTTAAACCAGTAGTTATAAGCTCTAATTTTAGATAATGCCTGAATTGTATGAATTCCCAATTCAGCTCTAACTGCTGCAGCAGATGTTCTTGGATCTACACCCAAAATACATCTCAAATGTTGGGACTGTGTTTGTTCTAAGACTGTGGTAGAGTAAAGACCTCAAATTTCTGCTCCATACAAGAGCACTGTGGTAACCTTAGCCTTATAAACCTTGATTAGTGGGGCTAGGGACCCTGGGTAACTATGGTTTTTTAATTTGAGCAATAAATTCAAACGGGCTTGTGCTCTAAACGTGCTCCATTGATGATGGCAGGCCCAAGATCCAGTCTTGGAAAAAGTTACACCCAAATATACAAAGGTGTTAACCTGTTCAATTGGTTCACCATCTAATTGCCTCTTATGTCTCTGATGGTTTCTTCCAAACACCATTATTTTTGATTTAGATTTACTAATAATTAGGGAGTTATCCTGGCAATAAGAGCTAAATCTTCTTAATAGCCTATGTAATCCTACTTCTGAGTATGATAATAAAATCATACCATCAGCATAAAGCACGCTGTTACAGTAAGTATTTAGGATCATCGGCATGTGTACCATGGTATCCTTCATTAACCCTGGCAGGTCATTGATGTATAAATTAAATAATAATGGGGCCAGGATACACCCTTGCCTTACCCCTTTATTTGTGTGAATCCTGTTAGTCAGAGCCCATTAACCCCATACTGCACCCTCAAACAGGTACTTGTGTAAAGGGCTTTAATCAAAGCCAGGATCTGGGTTCTATTTTA